>OY751317.1:40145762-40583664 GCA_963564615.1 Rhorus exstirpatorius | reverse complement strand
AATTGCTGAGCATATACAACAAGATTCGAGAGGAGAGAGAGGGAAGAGACAGAGGGAGAGAAAGAGAAAGCAAGAGGAACTTTGAAGTGCATAATATTTTATCCTCATGATGGTATTTGTGACGTCATGTATATACGAACACGTGACATTGGCCGCGGACGCGGAAGAAAGCTCTGTGGCTTGGGTATGGGGCGAAATTTAGTATTATCGACCGGTCTCGGTACCATCCTGCACCGATGTACTGGCAGCAAGTTCGGCTGCATACGGATCGCACGGCAGACCAATTTGCGCGCATCAAAAAATATTTCATAAATTTTGCGACAATCGTCAAAAACTTATTGCCCCAGAAGATTTTTACAATAATTTATTTTTGGGCAATTTTTTCATAAACAACGCGCTTGTAAAGCACGTCACGGGAATATATATATAATTTTTTTGTTTTCTTTTGTACCATATAGGACTACAAAATCGGCTTGCGACTTGAATAAATTTTAAAAAACAGTACGTTTGTTCAATTGTGCAAAATGACATCGTTAAGAGGGAGATTTTGATTTTTAGATTGATATTAAGGATGTATCGGACGTACACTACCGTTCATAAGTATGGAAACACTCGCCCCAGATCCGAGCCACACAAGAAGTTGTATCGCTCTTTGAAAAATGATGATATCTCAATTTCCCAAGCGGCGTTCTAAAGAGGACATATTTAGCTTCATTTACCTTTTTTGGAAAAATTTTTGCGATTTTTTTTGAGCCCGGTACGCACTTTGAAAGATGGTCATTTTTTGGCTTTTTTTGGAGGGTGGAAATTTTCCCGCATATTTTGTAAAAAAAAATTTTCAACTTTATTTTCGTGAAAAACTTGAAGCGGGGAGTACAACCTTCAATCTCATTTTTTGGAAAAATTTTTACGATTTTTTTTCGCAAAGATATTCAACTTTTTGCAAAAAACGACCATATTTATAAGGGGTAGTCTCACTCTGAAACTACTGGGTTTTCGTAAAATTACTAAGAGGGTAAAAAGTTGCATACAATCATTTTGGATGTATCACATTTTTTTCAGATTTAAAAAAACAAATTCGAAAAAAAAATTTTTTTTCAAAAATTAAAAACATTTTTTTTTGAAAATTTTTTCTTAAATCAACGAAATATTTTTTTTATCGTGAAAAATCGGGTCTCTTACCTAAGCCACCTTTCGCTGCGATTACAGCTTTGACGAGACGTGGCATCCGCTCGATCAATTTGTCCATTTGACCCTGCTCCAAACTGGCCCAAGGTGGCTTTTTCGATGAAAAAGCCGTGTCGATGAGGTAAGAGTCCCGATTTTTCACGATAAAAAAAATATTTCGTTGATTTAAGAAAAAATTTTCAAAAAAAAATGTTTTTAATTTTTGAAAAAAAATTTTTTTTTCGAATTTGTTTTTTTAAATCTGAAAAAAATGTGATACATCCAAAATGATTGTATGCAACTTTTTACCCTCTTAGTAATTTTACGAAAACCCAGTAGTTTCAGAGTGAGACTACCCCTTATAAATATGGTCGTTTTTTGCAAAAAGTTGAATATCTTTGCGAAAAAAAATCGTAAAAATTTTTCCAAAAAATGAGATTGAAGGTTGTACTCCCCGCTTCAAGTTTTTCACGAAAAAAAAGTTGAAAATTTTTTTTTACAAAATATGCGGGAAAATTTCCACCCTCCAAAAAAAGCCAAAAAATGACCATCTTTCAAAGTGCGTACCGGGCTCAAAAAAAATCGCAAAAATTTTTCCAAAAAAGGTAAATGAGCTAAATATGTCCTTTTTAGAACGCCGCTTGGGAAATTGAGATGTCTTCATTTTTCAAAGAGCGATACAACTTCTTGTGTGGCTCGGATCTGGGGCGAGTGTTTCCATACTTATGAACGGTAGTGTACCTTCCCAACCAAAAGTCACTTTCGTCAACACTATTGCATACTTCATGATAAGATAAAAATCGGAAAAAATTCAACTACAATAAAGACGATAAGAAGATTACTTTTTGACAATAATAATGCCCAAAAGTTATCAATAAATTGTTTAAACAAAACATTGTCTAACAAATTTTGAGGGAATGTTTTTTTTGTCATATGAAATAAATTCGTTGATTTTTCTGACTACACATGATTTTTTTTTTAATTTTCTTATCATTTTGAAATTTCGGTTGTCGGAAATTTGTAAAGGTTGGTATTTACAAAACTATTCGCTCAATGCCCTGGAAACTTCTTGATTGTAATATACAACGTTTTTACGGAAAAAATATCCAAAATTCACGAATTTTCCTTCATTTTTCAAAATTAAAAAATTTTCGAAAACCGAAATTTCAAAATGATAAGAAAATTTTAAAAAAATTCATGGGTAGTCAGAAAAATCAACGAATTCAATTCACGTGTCAAAAAAAAATGTTGCCTAAAAATTTGTTAAACAATGTTTTGTTTAAACAATTTATTAATAACTCTTTGGCATTATTATTATTCAAAATTAATCTTCTTATCGTCTTTATTGTGGTTGAATTTTTTCCGATTTTTATCTTATCATAAAGTATGCAATATTGTCGTCAAAAGTCACTTTTGGTTGGGAAGGTACGTCCGGTACATCCTTAAAAAATTATTTATTACGTCAATAACAAAAAAGTCACGCTATCTTTCGAATTTATATTTATTAATTCGATAATTTGATGATTACGATCTCGAATTTATTTTACAAATTTTTCCAGTTTTTTTTTACAATTTTTCGTTCGACTAACGAGAATTTTCATGTTTAGTGACGAAATAACATGAAAAATTGATGCTTCAATTATTATAACTTAAAATATATTAATATTGAGGACGCAGATTCATTTACCCGTTGACATTATCAGTAGTTCTGTAAAAAAATTTTTTTAAATCCCACACACAAGTATAATTTTGATATCCCTAATGGATTTTTAATAGGGTGTCTTTCACTGTTCGATGATCCTCCATTCCTCCCGGGCGATTCTACATCAGCACAAACTGGTGTTCTATTCGTTATATCTCTTGGTTCTGCCAATGACGTTGCAATGATCGCAATCCCATATCGAGACTCTTCCCCCAACATCTATCCTCGATATTCCGTCTGCAACCAGCAGGCGTGTTTTGTGCTCTCTCGAGCGTCTAAGTAGATACCGCTTTCCATTGCGTGTTTGGTCAGAAATCAGGGAGAAATTCGCCCGCGGCCATATTTCAATAGTTCAATGAATTACATTCGAACAGCTGGAAAATATCGAAAATTCACATGTTCATGACGAGGCAAAACAAGAGAATGTCCACTTTGCCTAACTCGTAATTTCATTTCACCATGATAATTCAACTTGTGTACATACGCAAATATATTTCATGAAAAAAAAAAAAAAACGTAGCGATTTTGTAACAATTTTTTTTAGTCAATTCTCGAGGTGTGATATGACAAATGAAATCGTAGGGATACACTATTTCTTTTCGATTCGATTATAGTGTTTTGGAATTTAAAAAAATTCTATTTATCGTGAAACTTCTTAAACGTCAATAAGACGAAGTATAAAATTATGTTAATCATTGTAACGTATTTTAAGTATTTGAAAGATTCGAATGTTGCAACAACCTTTTTAGGAGAATAAATAAATTTTGTTTTAGCCGATAAACTTTCTTCCAGTTCAAATTCATTCCCGTGACTGAAATCAACTTTAGTTCATGCAATATGAAATTGACTCGCCTCTTGTAAGATGAGACTCGAAGAAACTGTACAGTGATTGGATAATTTTTTCATTTGGTAGATTTAAATATACAGTAGATTGGGTACTGGGTGATCAGACGTACTTTTTTAAAAATCGTTTAAATTGTTTTCTTTTTCGTCGTTCGACATCCGTGTGTACGAAATTTGTACCATCTTTTGGTAATTGTTCTCTGTTCTCGAATATCTGGACCGTTGCTTGGGTATAAGAGTACAGTCAATGTTGTGTCCATTCACGGAGTAATTACGTGTGATGGCTCCTAGAGAAAACCGGATATTGGTCAATTACCTGGTTCCCTGGATAGTGGGACGCTTGATCTCAACAAACGGGGAACCGACGGTTAATCGATCCCCGACCCTCGTACTCTTATCTCCTCGTTCCACACTCGAATCTCATCTCATGAGTGCACACAAGTATACATTGACTACTTAATAGTAAAAAGACGCAACTCACATTGCTCGACACGTACAGCTCTGTCGGTTATGCCATTTTCATTCTCAACAATCGATATACGGAGATATATATAAGTGTGAGTGTGTTTGTATTTACGGTACATCGGCTCATATTCTGTTTTCCCTTAACAGGACAAAATTGCCGAATTCCGAATCGAGATTTCTTCCTCGTACTAATATTGCTCCGTCATTATTCTCTTTCTTCGTTTTCATGTCTGTCTATCGAAAAGAGAGTGGAAAAATGAGATTCCTCCTTGCATGAAATTACTTCGTAATCGAATTCTCGATCTCTGCCAATAATCCATTCATCCACGAGATAAAGATGGTGGAAAATAATTTTTTTAATATATCACGATACGAGACACGAAATTTACCAATTTATTTTGAGCTTTTCATTGATCGAGGATCATGATTTTGCAAAATCACACGTAGCAGTACAAAATAAAAGCTCGTTCAAAATTATTTTATTACAAATAAAACTATGAATAATTGAATGTGAGTTGAGTTGTGTGTCTGTTTAATTCCAATGCGTGTATAAATTTTTTTTTATGACACTAATATTATCGTTGTACTCGAATATGCAAAAAATTTTTTAGAAATAAAGCTTATTCGCATCTGTGCAAAGTCATTCGAGCCAGTGGTCATTTGTAATTTGTTTAATTTAATTTCGATTGGCATTATCAATACTCCATTATGATGTATATATATCGTCGTACATATACGCTGATGCTCTGTACTCGGCCGGAAGGCATACACCACAACCTATTATTACAGGAGTACGGAAACATTTTCACTGTTAAACCGTTGTGAATAAAATTATCATACACCACCCGACAAATAATATATATATATATATATATATATATATATATATATATATATATATATTGTTATTCTGCTACTGTCATGCTACTGAATGTATAAAGAGTAGCAAAAAATAAGGAAAATTGAAGCCACAAAGAAAGAGGGAAAAAAAGCAAGGGATACTTCCACAATTCTATTTTTCTTTGCAAATTCAAAGCATGTCATACTTCGACAACGCGAACAGTTTGCTTTATTGCATGAAGTTGTTCTTGCACACACACACACACAAACACACCCATACGTTTATGCATACATGAGAATTCGTTTTCCTTGCGGAGTGTTGACGTACTCGGGGAAGCGTGTCCCCTTCTTCAATTATCGAGACATCAGTCGAGAACTGCCACATCATAGCATATAGGGGAGACCGGAGCAAAATGGTATAGCGGGGCATAATGGGACCGGGGCAAAATGGGACCGGGGCAAAACGGGTTTGGGGCAAAATGGAATAGTGAAAATCAACACTGCTGGAAAATACGTCATTGGGGCAAAACGGGACTGGGGCAAAATGGGCCGGAGAAAATCAGGCTCCTCAGAAAGAGGCGGTTGGGGCAAAACGGGATCGGGGCAAAATGGGACAGGAAAAATCGGAGACCACTAATTTCACGAGATTGGGGCAAAATGGGACAAAATGGGCCGATGCATTGAATAAAACAATGGATATGTTAATTGAGCTTAACAATCCAGGTGATACGATAAGTTTGTTGATATTTATCGTTTAACTAAATTGCATTAATTAGCATATTTTTAAAGACGTATTTTTATATCGACTGATTTTATATCGTTGAGATTCGATTACGCGTAATAATTTATTAATATTAAAGACTGCAGTGGTTTTCATTTGTTAATTGAATTGTTCAAATATTTATTCTTCATTGTACGATCGGCATTTTCTGAAATTTCTTGGAAATTGTTAATCGAGCGTAACAATTCGATTCGAACAATTTAATTGTTAATTAAATTGTTTAAATAATAATTTTTTATCATTCGGTTAGAATCTTCGCAAGTTTGGTGTAGTCTATTAATGCATTAATGACTATTAATGCAGTCTAAAACTTCAATTGATTTTTTGATATTCATTGTTTGACCAAATATAATGATTGGACATGCGGTTAAGGCAATGTTTCAAGGTCGACTCGTTCGATTTCGTTGAAATTTGATTAATCGTAGTAATTTAACATTAAAGAAGACGACAATTTTTATTTGTTATTAAAGTTTGTTAAACAATTACTTTTGATTCTGCGGTCAGAACTGTACCAAACTTGACATATTTGAGCCTTCTTATTCGATTGGTACAATTTCTTTGTCGTTATTAATTATTTAAATAATCAAGTAATTTTTATAATCTGACGCGTGCAATTTTTTGGTTTTTTTTTGTTTTTATCTTTCTTTGTTTTTTTTTAATTTATTTTCTGCCAACTGCACGTTACTGATACTGATTTTCAAACCATTGTCGAAAATCTAACTCTTGTCAATTTTTACGTAAATTGTTTTATGAAACTAGGACTGCCGCTCCCCATGAAATCGACGGATATGTGTCGACAAATATATCGGTCAGTCCGTATTATCTGCGTATATGTGGACTGAAACGAACCACAAGCACCATTTAGACTAGATTATGTTTCAACAGCTCTTTCCTAGAGCCGAAGCATGAATTTTCCTATCATCCCATTTTGCCCCAAATTCAGTGGGCTGCGACACTTCATTTTTGTGTGTCCCATTTTGCCCCGATTCCATTTTGCCCCAATTTGATATTCCACTCCTCTCTGTCCCATTTTGCCCCAATTTGATATTCCACTCCTCTCTGTCCCATTTTGCCCCAAATCAAGCACCCAAGAAACTTCATTTTTTGCTATCCCATTATGCCCCGATCCCATTATGCCCCAGTGCCGTTTTGCCCCGGTACCGTTTTGCCCCGCTATACCATTTTGCCCCGGTCTCCCCTATGCAGCACGAACGTTGACACGAATGTTAAACGTTGGGACAAACAAAAATTTACACATCGCGTTCGTATTCATCTGTTTTTTCCTCCTACGTATGCTACGAGGATATGTAGAAATATCATCATTATTCTACGAGAAGATATACGAAAAATACTGTCCGATGTAGTATACTTTCGTATGTGCATTGTTCAAGAATATTCTTTACCTGTTTTCTTTTAATGGAAGATTGGGGTGGTGAACGCAGAGGTCTACTGACATAGTGGCAATATCGCCGTTTTTTTTTTTTTGCTAGATTAAAATTGGACAGAATTCAAGAATAAAATCTAAAAAATTCGACAATCATTCGGCATTGTTGATGATGATTATCGTTTCAATTGATACTAATATTGAAATCTTATCAGTTCACAAGCTCTATTTGCGAGTTGTGAGCGTTATGAATGATGGCCGATTACGACGAAGAGATATGGAAATTTCTGAATTGCCCTGATTTTTTTAAACGTTCATTCGATTTAGTTTCAATAATGTTATCCTACATTCTTAACACATTATTAATAAATCGTTTAATTTAATTATATTTCTTGATCGTGCATTCTGGTCGTGCATTGCACGCATTATACATTCGCGGGTCAACTTGGCCTTGTACGAAAAGCTCAAAGGTTCTTTATTCCCATCCGAATGATTTGAGAATAATACATCGTTTCGTTATTGTAAAATTATATTCAAAAATCTGTCTCAAAGTTTCCTGGACTCGAAGACACGAGTTTAATCGATCCCAGCGCTCGGTGCGTGATTTAACGTATAAGCCCCATAGCATTATACAACATTGGGCGCACTGATCGGTCGACGTGAGGGAGTTGTAACTTGAAACACGTCAGGGAGAAGCGAGAGCACACAGTTGATCGTCAAGGTAGTCCTTGTACTTTGGCACATACCAGAGATATTTATGTATTTGAAATATTTTAGTCCTTGGACACTTTTCTTCAAGTCTGTAAAGTTTCAGATCACCTTACGGACCTTTTCAGCTGATAATTTGATTTTTCAAATCACATTTTTTTTAGCATAGACCATATGGTAAAATCTTCCCCTCTCGAATTCAAACGAAAAATTGACCGACTCGAGCACTGCAGTATTAAGATTTCAAAGACTCAATTTGTTCGAAAAATTATCAGCTTTCCATTAATCATCTGAAAAAGTAGGCTTGCGGAATGTTTGGAAAAGATATTTCTTCTTTATATAAATTTAAAAAAAACGCTACTTCCTCTTATTCCTCGCCACCGGTAGTACAAGAGCTATCTTAAAGCATGTGTACTTGCTGACACTTTACTGAATACTCGGCTAGCTCTCTCACTCTTTTGCGTGGCTACTCTGATGTCGGCTGTTGAGCTTGCGAGAACGAAATATTTGCATAATGGACCACACACAGGAGTGGATTCTCATGTTACGCACGCTCTCACTCGCCGCGAATACCCGCAATTGTCCTCTTTATATGAGGTTTATGGAAATTTTGCTAGCCACGACCGAAAAGGAGAGCACAATGAGTACCTGTGTACCGATAAGTAACGCTTGTAAATTCTCTTGTAAAATAGCTTTTACCGATTTATACAAACGCAGAGATACCATTCTCGTTTCTTCAAAATTGCACACTTCAATTCTTTGCTTATCCCCGTTATTGAGTTATTTTTATTCAAAAATTGGATTGATCCAACAGTGATATAATTTAATCGAAATTTTTGCTAATAGGCTGGTAAGGGTAGCGTTACACGCTAGCCGAAATGATCACCCAATAAAACACGCATCTTTTGAACATAAGTTTTACTAATCAATCGACGTTTCCTCAAATTTTTTTGACACCATCGCTACAAGTTTCATCCTTGATATCTTGGCTTGTTTCTTTCACGATACTCTATGGATTGATTAATATTTGTTATATTGATAACAGGTATTGTTTAAAAATTGGAATTTTTCGGTTACGACGAAAACTTTTCGTACAAATTAGTTGACCATTTCGACGAACAAAACGAGCTAACCACGATCAAATTTGCATCGAGATTGTTAATTTCAAAACATTGGACCGAAAACGCACCTTTTCGGAAATTCTAAATTTACGAAGATTTATCTTTAAAGATTCGTATCTCGAAAACAAGTTGCAGCGGTTTTGCTTGTCAAAAGTGCAACATTATGAAAAAAAGTAACATAGATTTTTCGATGCAATAAACAAACAAACAAAAAAAAAAGCTCTAAAAATATTTTAATTTCCGGTCTGACGTTATCTGAATATTTTCCAATTTTGGGGAAGATTTATGAACATTTTTATGACTTCATTTGGCACCGTTTTCGCGAGTATTTCGTCAAATTAAGAAAAAATAAAAAAATAAAACTTAATAACAGACAAGCCTATGATGCACACATAACGCGATAAATATAATCTAGCAAGATTTATTGCTTCATCCTTGAGATATCGCGCGAGAACCGTAATAAACTCCGATCGTCCATGCGAGCTGTGCTTTTGCCCCGGGTACCCGAATTGACCAAGCACCTCATTCATTATAAGCGTGTGGGCGAACTCGTGCATTCTCACCTCGTGCGCTCGGTATCAGATTATTAATATTCGCAAAGTTGCGTAAAATTGTCCGTACCAAAGTAAATCCGTCCTCGGTTCCTCTTGCGTTATAATTGCAACAGAATGATAATTATAGGCGCCGCGCTGCGATAGCCGGAAGTCATACATGCTGAGAGGAGACTTGCCCCATTCCTCCGAATGCATACGCGCATTCGGTGGAATTTGTCAATGAATAATTTTCACGATCATGATCTAATTCACTAATTTCGAACGATATGAAACTTTTGAACGAACACAGTTTTCGCTACAACCATACGAAGCTCACGGAGAATATTTGGTCCACGAAACGTGGAGACTCGCTTCGTCAGTCCAAAAGAAAAACAATGAAAAACCAGGGCCAGCAAGAATATCTATCGACTCAAAACTTGACCGCGTATGTCGCATTGATATTTTGAACCAGTAATACATTCATCTGGATAATTGGAAACCGATTTTTGGCAAGATCCGTTTATAGTCCGAAAAAATAGCAAATTCGTATAGGAATTTTTTGTATATTAATTTATATTTTATATAATTTGTATATTTTGTATATTTGTATATTTTGTATATTTGTATATAGTTAAAAGTTCAACTTGTACCGGCTCAGATATCATGCAGCCTGCGGAAGTAATTGCGTCCGACTGCAAGTAGATACATCCCCTAACTGATCAGACTCGGGAAAAATTTTGCCGTATTCGCATTTACCGACTGTCGACCATATGCCGCTCTCTCTTCTCTCTCTCTCTCCTCTTTCGTTTTCTCGACGATGGATACGTTTCATATTATTTCCATCTGGCAACTCTTGAATTTATCGATTTGTCATGGGGACTTTCGTTTCTCCGTTTGCTCATTAGCGAATAAAGACGAGATCTGAATTTTTTCCACACACACTTCTCGCGCACAGACGGTAATTCAGTCGTTTCCTGAATCTTCGGTGTTCGTACGAGATTAAGGAGGTACGACTAGTTCTTTGGAGTCAAAAAAAAGTCTAAATTCATTTTACCCACAGCTGTTCTGATTTATGTTTATTTGCATTGATTATTCATATTATCGATTATAATGTGAAAAATTTTGTGGTAAATGATTAATTTATTGCGCATGAACTAATAAAAACTGAAAAATTAGATTGTCAACGACTCGATAGTAGTCTCCATCATAATAATAACGACATGTCTACCACAAAAACGGACTAAAAAACATTTTAAAAAATCAGCCGAAAACCTATTAAAATAGACTTGAATTACCTCAGTGGAATTAATACGATCGGCAGAATGATAATTATACATATAATTGATACGTGATAAATAATAAAACTCCATAAATAACATGATGGAATTTGAAGTAAACACTTGGCAACGTCGCATTGGCGATGCTATAAGTTGGTATACGTGACCAACGAAGATGACTCTATCCTCGTTGCTAACATCAAAACAAAGCTAGGTTATGTTTGCCGAAACCCATCAGCTGTTACTCGCGACGTTGCTAAGTCTGTGGGTGCTATTTGATCGTTCTGACCATTTACAACCGGAAATTGAAACTTTTTTATGATGTAGTGCCAGAACTACACGGTGAAGAGTAATTTTTCAATTTTTTACAATATCTATTATATCTAATCTATCAAGTTTCAGTTTTTCAACGGGTGTAGTTGGATACGTGAGCAGCAAAACCGTGATCACAGCACTTCTGGTTAACCGTCTCCATAAGACGACGTGCTTTAGTAACTCAAACTGCTCGACTTTGCAATTTTATTACGAATAAACTAAACGGTCAATATAGCTCAAATTTTGGCAATAGGCGCATAAAGTATTCGGCAAAAACATATAAAAATTTCAAGTCCGTCAGTTGGATTCTTCATACTAGTCGTACCTCCTTAAAAATCTGAAAATGGCCGACCCGCATCGTTGTCATCGGTTTCGTCTATCATACATTATTCGCACTACGACGCTTTTATATATTTTATTTTTCGTTATATCAAGCTCTGCAATTGTAACTTGAATCACATATACATCGTTCAGTTAATTGTACATGGCGTAAACAGTGAGAAACATGAAAATTTGGTTACTGGAAGGTCGAATCGTTACCCATTTTTAAGAAGCTGGCCGATCGCACAGCTGCTCGCGGATGACGTTGAAGATGAAACTCCGAAATGCGAGAGCTCAGTTGCGAGAGAGCAACACCACCACCACCACCGCTACCATTAATTATTTTGCATATTTGAACGCAAGCCAATTCGAATTCTGAATTCGGGTCGGTGCTTAGTCAACGCATGACGACCTCGACTTTCATGGGATGACGCGGGCAAGTGAGCTTTTGAAAATAATTTTAAAAAACTCAGTCTCCCCCCCCCCATCCCCTTCTCCCCCCGGAGAACTTAATTGATATGGGTGGTCGTATTTCGTCCACCATGTGCCGAGCTCCACGCTTCATTCGCTTTTTTTATATTTTACACGCGATTTTTTTTCTGATGCCTCTTGAGGACAGGCTTCGCGCTCGTTTTCGATAAGTTGACAATAAAAAAAATCACATTGACAATCCCAAGCAAGTGATTATTGAAAATACTTGAACTTTCACGAGTACCTTTCAGGACACATTAGGCAGTTTTATCAATTTCAGTTGTCCTGCAGTGAAATTTTTATAAGGAATTATTTAATTTGAGTTCATGATTTTATGACCTCGGTTAGTTTATCCTTAATCTTCGTTCTGCCGATATTTTTCTTGCTTCAATTATAACCTTTGAAACATTTTCCCGCGACTTTGTCGTGCTCGTTAATTGGATATTCCTTTTCGCTGGAACAACGTTCGATTATAATGCAATAAATTTCATCCGGTTAACCCTGTGTACTTGGTTCAGTAATTATACGAACGAGGGGCTACGATCGAATTTCGAGTGATGCTAGAATGAAATATTGCTACGATTCAACGGATATACATGAATCGCTTTCAGGATAATTCCGAATGTACCACAGTCACTTGTGTTACTTGAAGGATGTATCGGACGCATCACCCTCCCAACCAAAAGTGACTTTCGTCGACAATATTGCATACTTAATAATAAGATAAAAATCGGAAAAAATTCAACCACAATAATGACGATAAGAAGATTACTTTTTAATAATAATAATGCCCAACAGTTAACAATAAATTGTATAAACAAAACATTGCTTAACAAATTTTTAGGGAATGTTTTTTTTTGTCATGTGAAATGAATTTGTTGATTTTTCTGACTACACATGAAATTTTTTTAAATTTTCTTATCATTTTGAAATTTTGGTTTTCGGAAATTTTTAAAGGAGTTGTATTTACCAAACTTTTCGTTCAATGCCCTGGAAAATTACTAATTGTAATATACAACGTTTTTATCAAAACATATCCAAAATTCACGATTGTTCCTTCATTTTTCAAAATTAAAAAATTTTCGAAAACCAAAATTTCAAAATGATAAGAGAATTTTTAAAAAATTCATGTGTAGTCAGAAAAATCAATGAATTCATTTCACGTATCAAAAAAAATCTTTCCCTGAAAATTTGTGAAACAATGTTATGTTTAAACAATTTATTGATAACTTTTTGGCATTATTATTATTCAATATTAATCTTCTCATCGTCTTTATTGTGGTTGAATTTTTTCCGATTTTTATCTTACCATGAAGTATGCAATATTGTCGACGAAAGTCACTTTTGGTTGGGAAGGTACGTCCGATACATCGCCATAAATATGACCATCTTTATGCATCCAAAAATTTATCGAACTATAATTAATTTACGAAATGGCCTTACGTGTTGGTACAATTGATTCATTAAATATACTTTTGGTTTTTTTCCTTACTACTCAATTCCGCAAATCAAAATTTAGAAATTATCCGTTTTGCAAATAAAAAAGGAAGCATTGTCTATAGCTGCTCTGGTTTTTATGCTACTTTTTGAAATCGTAATTCACGGAAATTTATATATATTATATTTGTTCATTTTGCTGATTGAAAATTGAGAAACAGGACTTTACGCACACTGCTGATCAATTTTATGTGATTCTTGAAAAATAAATTATAAGATGAATAAAAAAATGTATTTTCAAACTATAATCATAACATATTCCTGCGGGGTGTTTTTATGTCATTCGTATTTACAATTTACATTGAAGAATTAAATGAAAATTTTTTTCTCTCCTTATTCTTTTTTGTCTCCTCTTTGCTCTCTTTTGTTATAAATTTCCCTCATATTTTTCCTCGTACCATCATGAAATTCTGTTCGAAGCTTTTCAACCTCTTCTACACAATAGCTAACAATGCATTGTGCTCGCCACGGTGTATAGTTGTATGATTGAAATTTATTTCTGAATTGAACGATGAGTTGCAATTTCTTAATACATTTTATTACATATTATATGTAAATGATTGCCACATAAGTATATGTATATGAACTAGCATATACCAGCTAGTAACTAATTGGTTTTTTCACCATACAAAAAATGACAAATTGCATGGAAAAAAATAAATAAAACCAACTCAGGAAGATAATAAAACGACAGACCTTTGGTTTCTTCGTGGAGAAAAGTTGCTCGAGATTTCAATGCTAACATGCTTGAACCCGTAATACGATTTATCCTAAGCTTGAAAAAAAAAAATCGACTTCTCAGAACCACGAGCCCCCCTCGTAATTTTTTTCGCAATGCATTGATTGTATTTCTCCCTCGGTTACGTATCGAAATAACGATAAATCCGTATGCCTTCTACAAGATATTCGGATCCATCGATTTGCTCCAAAGTTATCGATCTGGTCCATCTACGGTGTCTCGTTACTTTTTTCTCCTTCAATCTAACTCATATGCAGACTACTTGCGCCCAAAGATTCGTTTATGTCACGAGAACTCGTGATTCGGATCTACAAGGAATATTGCAACGGACGCGGTTGTCGGTTGAACGCTGTGACGTGCCATGCAGTAACCACAAGCGACCAACAAAATTGAGGAGAAAAAATAAATCCCTGTATCGAGCCAAATGAATTCCTGGTAAATTTGTAATGCAAACGTATATGTGAATTTGACATGAGGTCACGATCATTATTTTTAGTAGAATTATTTTACACGATGAGTTACCGGGATGAATATGTATGTATGCACTATTATATGCGGCACCTTGCCTTGAAATTATTTCATACACGCAAGTGAGAGATTCCTCAGCCATTTGTATTTTTGCCAAACGATACGTTATACGCATGTGACTCTAGACGAGATTGCGCGGGCGAGATAATAACCAACTTTAGATCCATCAGATAAAACATAGTTGCTAAATTTTCATTTAACATTTACTATTTTCCCTTGAGATTCAATATATTTATCCTCAACTCGGAAAAGTGGGGGAAAATATTGTACTTACAATTTCTTCAACACTGTCGCGAAACTATAGGTGCGTTACACTCATTAGTAACTTTCGAACAGGCTTGATTCAATTAATTACTCTCGTGGTAAATTGTTTTTTTTTTTTTGTATTTTAACTAAAAATCCTTTTTTGCATCTATATAAGAGTGACCTCTGCATATGCATATAAAAAGTGAATTGAAAATCGATCGATTGGATTGTTATTTGGATAGATTTGATGAATTGGGTTGATTCTTTCAACAAAAGTGCCGATGTTTAGGCTACTGTGTCGCATATATATCGATAGAAAAAGTGCAAATGAGCGGATGCATGCTGAAACCTTCCATTGTAACGTCTCGGTATAGGAGAATTATAAATAGAGGCAATGTTGCTTTTTTCGTTAAAAAAAATATACAATTTCGATCAGAGCATCGATTACGAGTGCTTATTTCGTTCGTTGGATAATTTTTAATAATGCAATTATTCAAAGAGGTCAATCGAGAAAACGAAACAGGACCCTCGATGATTTTTTAACTGGCAAGTTCATAATAAATTTTCTTCTTTGAAAGCTCACACTGAGAGAAAAAAAATGATAATAAAAACCATGAATTTGTGGTTAAAAAAGACTTCAACTTTAATTTTTTGAGTTGACGGAACAAATTGTATGTATAGTTACGGCAATTCGATAATATAGTTTCAACTAAATCGGAATACATAGTTCTGATAAGAATGAAGCGTTCAATGTTTTCTTATGGCTGCAACTGCCAAAGGCAGTAGTCTACATCAAAGGTCTACATCAAAGGCAATAGTCTACATCAAGTAGGTCATCACAATCGATTTACTTAGTTCCGGTAACGATGAAATTGTTGAAATTACTAAATAAACGATTGCCTGCACTATATTTTCATCGTCGTGGTTTTTGAGTTGCGATAAATGCTATTCAGATTTCTCTCAGAGTATATAGAGAAACTCATTTTTTATAAATATAGAAACGATCCTATTTCACTTACCAAAATCATGGGACGTCGAGGTTAATATTTTTGAGTTGTCATCAGGGTCTTCGATACGCAAATAAGGACGCTCACCTCAGTCTCGCTTCTTCTTATATTTCGAGTCAGCCAAATTTTACGTCGCGTTGGGGTTATTTTAGTATAGCTATCGAACGTCCGTGAGCAACGAGTCAGTCGTTAAAAAATTATCGAGAAATGTGTAAAATACACCGAAGCGCCGGAGATTAATCGTTTTGAATTTAAATATCTTAATATTCTCCTCGTGTTTATTCGTTACCGTGGAATCCGACAATTTTTCTCCGTCGTCACCTCCCATATTTTCCATCAAATAACCGGACCTCACATATATCCGAGAGACCGCGGAGGAGGCAGCACGCGAGTATATCCGAAAAGACCGTGTCCGTTCTGTGCTGTCGCGAAAATGTGAATTGGAAGTGATGCCAAAAATGAGACCCTGTTAAAAAAAGCTTTACCAACATGTTTACGAAGCAACGAATTCCCACGGTTGACTACGTAAATTTTTCATCCATTGGTCAAGCTCGAGATTGACAAAGAAATTTTCACCCAGTATCCATTAAATATATAAATTAAACAAATAGATATAATGAACGTTTAGTTTTTTTTTTCTACGATTTGAGTTCTCCCTGGTAAAAAACCATGATAAATTTATGAAAAAAATTAATAATAATAGTTTATTTTTCAATAATGTTGCGTCCGAAATTTCAAGCAACTTTTCGTTACATTTTAAAGACTATATGCGCAAACATTTCAATTTGCATTTTGACCTAAAATGTTGTTGAAAAAAATCGAAAAGCTTTAACGAAGTGAATTTTCCGATTTATATACAAAATTATTCATTTTATTTTCGAGTCTTTAACCCGAACTTCATGGCGTAATGACATCAAAACGTCGAAAGATTTTAATGCAATGATCTTCGATCAATTATATTTATCTTCCGCACGTCCGACAGATTCATATAATGATTTTCGTCTGTTATTGATAAATTCATGCTGCTCGTTCCTTAGCCCCGATGCTACGAGCTTCTTGAATTATGTCAAACTATGTAAAATATACATACGGGCTATTCCACTTGAAGTGGAAAAAAATTTTATTTAGAAAAGTCACCACGAAAGTCTAATGTACGAAAAATTAATTGAAAAAAAATAACGAAAGTCAGCCCAGTAAGAAAATTTCAAAAGCCGTTTTTCTTTCTCATAGAGGGGAAGCTTCGTTTTCGGAGAGACATTTTTGCCGGTGATATCCGTAATATATTCCTAGCGAAAGCTTGAGGCGGATTTTTTTTTATTAGACAATCCCCCGTAGACTTTTCGTGTTTATGGCTGAAAATCGTTCGCTTTCCTTCTCATCTTGTGAATCGTCATCTCGACGTCGTCGTCGCGATGGTCACTGTAAAGTCTCGTGTACACATGATCTCGCATACACTTACGCACGTGGGAAAAGCAACGGTTCGTTCAAAATAATCTGAGTAGCTCTATAAATACAATACGACACTCAGTGCTGTTTGGAACGTCGCGATGTTCGCATGCTTATCGACTCTTGCATTTTTTTTTTAACACGAAACGTCCGAGATTCGAAGTAAAAACCGTGAACATCGGTTGTTCAAAGATTTCATTTTTTTTTTTTTTTAAATGATGAAACGCAACAATTTGCCTGAAACTCGATGTAAAATTATTTGTTGCAGCTCCTTAATTTAATTCAATGAATTTAAATTCGTTTATTTTCGCTGTTAAGCAAAATTATATTGGATCAATTTTTTTTAAATTAGATTCGGTGCTGTGAGTGATAGTGGAAAATCTATATGAACTATATATGCGTATAGATATTCATATACAGTTGATTGTAGCTTAGAATGGCTGCATAGTCTCGATTTTTTTTTGAGTTAAAAAAATCACAACAATGCCAGACATTGCGCTGTAAAGGATTTTTCGGATGAAAATGCGATAATCGTGATCGGTATTGATGTAAAAATAAAAAGACACTAAATTGGTGATTTTTACGCGAGACTCGGATTCACATCGTGAGCTCGTGTAATCCTCTACTATGTTCTCCGAAACGTAATACAATTCCATAGCAATATCACAACGAAAAAAAGTACAAAATGTAAAGTGAAACGAAAAAAAAATATTATATATTTATAATTTAAACGATATTTTGAACAAAAAAAAAATTCTTCGATAAATGTAATATACAATTCAATTGCCAAAGTGAAAAAAAAAAATATTAAAAACATATATAAACTAATGGACAATAAACTGTTTTGATATTTAAAACATAATTTGCGCGCCTAAAGAGATAATAGCAAAAAATATACATTTTTTAATGGAAATTTGAACCTACTTTTGGATAAGATTCAAGTATTTATGGCAATGAAAGAATAAAATTCAATTCCAACCGGTTGAATTTTACTCCTGGAATCATTCGTATCGGTGAATTTTTCTTTAAACAACATTATAATAAATAATAATACTACAATTATGGAGCGTCTGAGTCTCGCGGATGTGGCGAAAAGAAAGGATAAGAGACGACGCCGAGGCTGGACGGTGGTCGTTGGCCATGAAATTCGGTATGTTGATATTCGAGAATCAATAATTATCAAATGCTTATAAACTTACGCTCATCTGACGAGACTGGCCACTATGTATCTAATATGTTCTACGAGAAATGGATTCCCCGCGTTTTTTAATCAGAGGGGGGCAGGTTGGTAAAACGGATATTCTGCAATATCGATGCAAAGTTTGAAACTTGCGACTTGCAGGTGTCGCCATCGACTGCACGAACTCGGAAACTTTGTCAGATTCGCTCTACAGACAGAGATTGCTTTTACCCAGAGCCGTTGGTAATTTGAACTACGATTAACAGATATAGATTCGCCATTCCTCGAAATTCTAGTCGCTCCCCCTTTATCGTCTATTGATACTCGATAAAGTCACGTGGAAAAATGTGGAGTGTCATTAAGGAGCGTCGCGAGTGCGACATCGATATCTGTTGAGAGGTACTGATTTTTTTTTTTTTTTTAATACAGAGATATGTCCACAAAAAGTTTAATCCCAAAGTATCCGTAGGTTCTGCTACACCGTTTTTTGAGAAAAAAAAGTGGAAATTTGGGAGATTTAGCACAGTTTCTCATGGCAGATCGTGAAATTAGACGGAATTTCAAAGTCAGTGAGCGCAGATGACCCGTTTACATAGCAAACTAATTTTTGCATATTATCGGAAATATCCTCAGGATGCCTCCCGCAAAAATTCAGAACCTTGAACAACACCGTTAATTAGCAATAAATAATAATGCGGATGAAAAACGCGATTTCTTGTTATGAATCGAGCCATGGCTACGGCAAAACAAACGCCAAATGCAACATGCTCCACAAGTTACCCACGTCCGTGCCTTACATTCCCCTTGCCGCGCGCATGCATTGAAGAATCGTGTTCATCATTGTTTCTAATTCACGATTTGCCTTTTTAAAACAAGATTCTTTCATCTCTCAGTCAACCTCGAGATTGACAATAAATTTGGAAATATTTCATTAGCAATTTCAATTAAACTTTTTCTGAGAACACAATTTTCACACTGGTCGAACTATTTTGAGGAAATCGAAAACAACCAAACAATCATATTGAAATAAAACTGTGATGCATGTACGAGATCCCGGATCTTTGACAAAAAAAAAAAAACTATTTTCATGGTTGAAATAATTTTTTTCAACAGCCCAGTTCATTGGTACAAATATTTTTGATATTATCGTTTTATCATAGAGGAAGCTTTGTTTTGATAAAGCAACGTTTTTTTTTTATCATGCGTGGGCGTGAGGAAATTCAAATCTCCATAACCTAAGAACGCATTGAGCTGACGAGCTGAAACTTATACATACATATATTTAGGAATATACTATACTATATTTAGGAAGGATATATTTTCGTTGACTATAAATTACGTGGCAATTGATAGATATTTTGAGATTCTGTCGGAATTTAAAAATTTTGAAAATTGTTTATTCGAACTCTCCTTCTAACCAATGTTTTGCTATCTAGATAAAAACGCTGAAAAATATAACCATATATATATTTTTTTTTTAACGATTACAAGGTTTCCTCTGTGAGGATATAAATATACTACAGACTCAGGGAATGGCATATATTTCTGGCTTGGATCTAACCGAAATGATATCACTGCACTCATGGAATAGTTTAAGCCGATTCACATCAGCACTCACCCCAATTGGATAGCCCGTTGTAAAAGCCGAGAGATATATATACTGAGAGGGGGAGAGAGAGAGAGAGAGAGAGAGAGAGAAAGACAGAGAGAGAGGAAAAGCGTTTCGCTTCGGTTGCATATACAAAACCGCATCGATGCAGCTTCCTCGTAACGTGTGTGTCGTAGGCTGTGTGTTTCCCTCGTCCCCAGCCAGGATCGTGTAAGCTCTCTGGGTCGCTTTAGCCGAGCCGTGGAGCTTGTCGATCGATCCCACATCCTTCCACGGGAATGCATACTGTCTCGTAGTACAGCACTATACGACATACCGATGACTTGAAATCAATATGACGTATCGTTTGCGTACAAGCATGAACCCTTACGGTCCCTTGGTGTTGATAATTGAGGATACGATGAATTTACAATAAAATCACACGTTCAAAGCCACTATAATGGGTGGTCCGTGTATACATATCCGATGTGGCTTTCTCAGGCCACACGGATGTGAACTCATGCAACTGATCGACGTTAGTAGCAACCCGATTACTCTTGCTCGCGGCAATACGCGTCGAGATAATTAACCGAAAACACATTTCGATGCGCTTGCACGCTCCCGTATATATCGACACAATTTCACTTAAAAAAAAAATGATGCAAAATTCACTTCGTGCAAAAAAAAATTATGAATAATCGTATAATAATACCACAAGAGCTTCAAAATTATCGGATATTTCCCGATAAGTTCCCAGCAAGCAAACGAGTTAAGTTTTTCTGAAAAACATTAACGAGTTCGTTTGTAAGCCGGAAACCTTGAGGGAAATATCCCGATAATTTTGAAGCTCGCGTGGTATTCGGGGGATTATTTTTCCCATTCAAATTTCTGCCAATGGAATTGCACCATGAGACATCACACAATTAATAGTTATACAATTCAATATGGGATTAATTGAAAATTTCCCTTCACTTTCTCATCAATGGTTTCAAAAGAATTAACTCCGAATCTACTCATATTTGATTGAGATCCTTCAATTGCCACAATAAAATTCAATCGATCAGTTCTGACACGGGATTCACTCGATTGGGAGATCTTTTGTTTTTCATATATAGCAACTATAAGAGAGAAAATTATCAGAAAAATTATCAGTTTGAAATCGTGTAGGTTGTACCACGTGACGTCGAATGGTGCAATTCCATTGGCCGAAATTTGGATGGAAAAAATAATCGTTGTGAAACAGAACAACTATGTTTTTTTGAAAACGTACGTTTCCAGTCATTTTTGTGTCATGATGAATCATTATATTTAAAAAAAAATTATAATAATTGTTAATCCAACCGAGAATCAGGGATATAGGTACTATTTGAATGAATAATCATGCAAAGTAATTGCGAATTTATAAAGAACTACATTATAAAGGAATGAAAATGAAAACGTTTTTTTTAATCCCCAAAAAAAATTGAAGTAACTTGAATATATATATATTATATATAAATCGATGGACTAATGTCAAAGGGGCGTATAAGCTATGCTTCTACATGACCAATACGCCTCTATGGAATTTAGCCATCGATATTTTTTTCTGCGTTTACGGGTTTCTGGCAAAATTGAGTAACAATTTCTAGATACTTACAGCTGTGTTGCGTAATACTTTAAAATATTATTGACACATTGAACTATCGAATTGTGGAAGAAAAAACGATTTGTTCGACCCATCGGGAAGGGGGGGGGGGGGGGTCGATCCTTAAAGCGAACAGCGAAATTCATCGAAAATTTCGTTTTTTTGTTTTGGTTTGCGTGATCGAATTTAACGTATGAACGCAAATTTGATCTGCGCTTCGAACGCGTATTTTTCAGTAAACCAATAATGAAATTTAATAATTTCTTCTCGGCCTTTTAATTATTGTAAACTTCATTTGTGAACGAAATCAATTTATTTTCCTCGAGGGAGAGCATTATGCGAAAACTCGAGCTCGTATATCATGCATTTAAAATTATCAGAAATTATGTTATAATTTGATTTCTCTTGCATGATATTTATTCATTATTAGATGTGATAAAATATGCGGGGAGAGCTAAATTTGCTCGAATGCTGAAGACTGGCTTTCACAATCCTCGATCACTTCATCGCTTCGCCCATATGTCTCGGACGCCGGTCAACGAGCCGTGCAAGTTCGTACGGTGAGCGCATTTTGTGTCCTGGCAAATGCATGACTGTGGCATTTATATAAGCCTCCGTATAGGCAACATAGCGTGAATCGATTTACATGCCACGGTCGTCCAGGCACCCTCTTGTCCCGAACGTTTTCGAAATTGCATAATATACGATCGTTATAAAATTTCACGTAACTTTTATATATTTTCGTGCTACACGGGTCAAGAGAACATTTTATAGATCTCGTTTCAATCGTGTCTTATGCTTAGACGCTGTCAGGCACACGCATATCCAGAGTTCGAGTCGTCTTCGATCTTCCGTATATCGTAATTATCTCGCGATTATACGAAATCCATTGAAGTTGATAATTTCAATTCTCGATTGAGTGACCTCATCGAATGATACTCTTTTGGCTAAATTAATATACTGAGATTATTTTTTTCGCGTCGTAAAACAAAAACGAAGCGTGCATTGACCTTTGCTATAACGATTATATAGTCACGAATAGTGTTTGTATAATTTGATTTTATGTTTTTTTGATGTTGCAACTTCCCTGTTTCATTGATACGGAAAAAATGGAAACTATGCAAGTTATCACAAACAAATAAAACAATAATATCCGCATTTTGAAGCAATTTATTTATATCGAATCAAATTTTTCCGTATCCACAATATTTTTCCCAATCGAACGGATTTGTATTCGGTTAAAACCGAATTCTCTTCAAATCTTTTACATTTTTTCCCCATTGTAAATATTACCGCATTTGTCCGTATTAGAGAACAAAAGTGTCAGTGGCCCATGAGATAATCTGACAATTATGCTCATTCTGATTTGCCGCAGGCTAAATAAATTATTAGGTCCAATATATATTTTACGTGGGATGATTTTCTCATCATGATTAATTCGCGAGTATTAATTTCATTTTCGTTGTAAACGGCTGATTCTCCAACTGATTCTTACTTTGTTAAATCATGCGGAAAAGGCTTCTGTTGTCTCTCGCATATAATGAATACATGAATAATCTCAAATATTCATGACTAACTAAGAAAACCCCAATAATGCGTGTACGCCGGGTTGTGTTCTCATTTCCATAAAGATGTATCATAGGCTTTGATATTTTCTATTTTCAAATTTTAAGCACTTGCTGTTTTCGCCTCAGAAAATTTGATAACCATGGAATTACCATTGTCTCCAGAGACCATTGGCAATTACACTTAGATTTTTCAATGTGTCAATTGAGATGTCGAAAAACATTATTTTATGAAACAAAAATCAAGATCCCATATTTGCCCCGATAAATCGAAGTACTTGTGGCATTACGATTTCACATGCTGCGCGGTTATTTTTCTTCTTTTTTACTAATCACTTTAAACCTCTCGTTGTAACGAGTCAACAGCAGAGTGAGCTCAGTGTTTGAACAAATGTTTTTGAGATAACGTTCTTGCTTTTGTACGCAGTATCAAATTAGAGGTGATAAAATTGCCCGTTTAATGCACATGAATCACAGAATTCAAACGGAATATGAGCTTACGTGGAATTGAGATAACATAAGCCGAAAAAAAATTCCAGCTGCATCACGACTTAATTATATTCGAGAAACGAAAGAGAGAGAGAGAAAGAGAGAGAGAACGAGAGAGATTGACGTAATAATTTAGTTGGATTCATGGAGGTCACGAGAGAGCAGGGCAAAGAGATGCGAGTGAATTTAATCGAAAGATCAGGGTCCCAGTGGTGACGACAGCCAGAGGATTATATTCGTAGGGAAATTGATAAGGGGGCAAGATGGGACCTTTGGTGCATAGCGCAGGTTACTCTGGATGAAATTTTTCGCGTAAGTATAGCATTGAACATTTCCACACGGTAGTAAAGTAAAAAGATTTATAAAAATAAAATTAAAAAGAAATCCGACATTTTCTTTAAATAAATTGACGTCAGCAGACATTGTTCAGTTGTATAAAATAATTTATTTTCATTTTGCAAGAAATTATTTTTCGATCGAACGTTTTTTTCCAAGTTTTCTAATTTTTCCATCACAAAAAAAAAACAAAAATAGAGAGAATTGAGTGAATTTTGGATATGCTCTCACACAAAGTCTACAGATTATCCTTGCAAAATTTCAAGGCCATTGACCGATTGGTTTCGTCGATATATCTTCTTGAAAATCTCGAACATGTTTGTTAAACATAATTTATCGAGCATGCGGGTTATTTAACGAAAATTATAAAAATTGTTAAATATTCTTCAAGATAGAATTCTCGCAAATGAAATGGATGCAGCATAGAAAAAATTTGAAAATAATTTTTTTCATCAAGAAATTCAATTTTTTCATTTATTTACGTAGGAAAAAAATTGAGGGAAATTTATGGTAAAAATTGTGTGTGATAAAAAAGATTAGATATTACAATTCATGAAAAAGAATAATAATTTTTCTGAATATTTAGTCGACAACTTTTTTTTTTATTTGTTATTAATAACTCCTTAACATTATTGTCATTGAAATTCAATATCCTCGGTGTCTTCGATATCGCTGATTTTTTTCCGAATTTTTAACTCATCGGAATCCACTACAATTCACAATGACTTTTATTATATTGGATGGGAACGGTGGTTGGTTATGTTTGTGGTACAAACTGACATGAATTAAGGGGGGACAGTACTGAAATTGGAATTTTTTTTGTTTGTATATGGATATTTTTCAAATCTTGACAACATTTATGAAACTTTTGAACTAGAAACTGACAAAAACTCAGGGTATGTAGGTCAAATATTTTGTGAGTTATGGCTATTTTTCTAATTCTAAAGTATACTTCTTAAAAATGTTCCCTGCGCATACAGTGTTATCGCAGAGGGTTGAAATTTGTTCCTCGCACATATACTACCATAATCTAAAAATTTGCGGAAGGAATTTTCAAATAGACTTTATTTGGCTATTCAAGATATTACCAATGCAGAGGTATTTAAAAAAAATATAATTTGTCGTACATTATGTACCAGAAAATGAGTTCTATTGACACTACGCCAAATTCCTTCCAGCAATTTTAAGATAATGTGCCCTAGAATATGTGTTTCAAAGGGGAAAGTGATCGGACTAAAACTAATGCGCAGGAGATTTTTTTGAATACCCAAAAATACAATTCCGAGATAAGCGCGATTGAATGAATTTTTCTTGGAACAATTCCTAAGAAGCAAAAAGTGAATGGGAAAGGCTGAATTTCGTTGTGGAAAGATTCCTGACGAAAAGTAGTTGATATTGGAATTTATTTATGGCCATTACAAGTTATCACTACTGGAAAAATTGTACAACTCACAAGAAGAGGGGCATAGATCCGGATGATGGATTCAGTTCAAACTCGTAGAAGTTACTTCTTGGGGCAAAAAATGAAACCTATGCTGTTCAATTCAATCTCATAGGTCTTTCTTCTCTGTACGAGCCCAAATTTGTGATATTATTGAGCGATTCATCGATTACCTGCGATGATCCAATATATGTCATTCTAATTGAACCCAATCACTCATGTTAATAAAAAGCAGCTGATTTACAATAAAAACATGTTTCTGTTTTACACAATGAAATTATCACAAGCCTCATCTTTAAAATTCACAATTTCTAGCGAAAGACGCCGCTGTCAAGTCTTTGTCGCTGCATCGGATTATCAGGCTCCTTGACCGGCTTGTCATTACACAATCATTCTGTAATATATTTATACAATAAGCGGTAAGCTCATTTGATTAATATTCATAGCTTACAAATTTCAAATAAGTGTAACGTGTCGCAAGACCCATCTGACACTTGCGAACCAGCGATATCCAACATCAGTTTCACTATCACTTTATTGACAGTATTGCAGATTCCGCACATTACTACATATAAAACATGAAGCTTTGGGAAATTATCATATAAATTTGAGAAAAAATTACATTAATTAAATCAAAAGTTTTCTCAGGTTGTTGGCTGTTCATACGAAATGATTCATATCGCATATGTATATATGTGAGAAAATCAATATTCTATAAATTCAGAAGTAAAAATTGCTGTTCATTTCATGTTTCATAAATCACATTTAATCATTGGTGCTTGGTTCATGATTGTCGAATTGCTTTAGATACACAAATATAACCCAAATTTGTGAAAAGAAAGGTTATAACAGCAGACAGCTGGACGAAACACGACAGATTTTACTTTGTAATCCGCACACCAACTTGGCTATTGTTGTGGAAACGAAGGAAACGAGATATCCGTGCAACAGTACAACTTTTTTTTTCTAATCGTTTGGTGATCGTCGAGTGAAGATTGGTGAACTAATTAAAACGTTCGGCGGTCAATAGTTTTTTTTATAAATGAATAATCAAATTTTCAACGTATTGACCGCCAAACATTTGAATTAGGCCACCAATCATTATCAAACGAGTTTCTTTCAATTCCAACGTGACCGTAAATTTTTTTATTATTTATTTGAATAAAAAAAACTATTTACCGCCAAACATTTTCATTAGGCCACCACTCATCACCAAACGATTTCCCTTCAATATAATTAATTTGGAAATAAATTAGAAATGAAATAACGTATTTATCAGGCTAGCTTGACACACGTAGACATTTGACAGAAGTCGTGTATCAAGCGTGTATCTTTCGATAAAAGCAATGAGTATAGGATAGGATAGAGTGGAAGCTACCATATGGCCGCAATGAGGATATACGAATTTCAGCGCCATCTGTGAAGTCGAACTCATGAACCATACAGAAAAGGCGGTAAAAGCGCCATGTATTGTATATATAAATATATCCTTGGTACACTCTTTGAATAAAATCAATATTTAAAAAAAATTACAGATGGGAAAAGTATATCACAAATTGATCATTGCACAAATTATCCACGACGCTGACGACCGACGGAGGCGTTAGTATAGCAAATATGACGCGAATAACGCTTTTTTTTTTGTTTATGGGGCTTAAATCACATTAAAAAAAAAATTTCACTACCATGATATTTTTTATATATGGAAGAAGGTTTCAAGGACATTTTTCCGACAAAAACGATAAATCGATTTTTTAGTCATTTTGCTCAAATTTTTCAGTACTGTCCCCCCTTAAGTACAATACTGACATGAATAAAGTCAATTTTGAGTATATATTTCAGATCGGCGAGTTTTTGATCTCATTTGAATGTTTTTCTTTTCGCGCCAAAGTTACAAAAATCATTGAATGTATCAACGAAATATTCGAGTGTGGCAATCCTAGAACCATGACAGTGCTACTCAGTCTTAAATTCCGCACGATTCTTATGAAGTATAGACATACCTCATCAAAGTACCATCAAGTATAATGTATGTTTAGTCGAAACATAATATAGCCTTCGATGAACAAAGTCATCCTCAAAGGATGGATTCTTTTAATCCACGGATTTTCGTGGGAGCCGCGCGCGTTCCCATAGTTGACTGAAGGGAAAGAGAAGGTACGTTTATTCGATGTGTCTGTGATATTTCGGATATAAGCGAGTGCGGTCCTTCTTTTGTTATCGCAGGATACATCGATAAAGGAAATATGCAAAAGATGAAGAAGTAGGATGAACAAGAAAAAAAAAAGGAAAAAAGGTGTGCAAACTTCCGGGCCCTCGTTCACTTTTTCACCCCTATTTTTTCAACTTGACTCAAACGACAAGTCAGTGATTCCTCTAAACAATCATACTCCTTTTTTTTTCGTTGTTCTCGCTGTATTTTTTTTCTATGTACAGTACCCCTAGTACTGGACACACAGCTATCGCTCATATATTTCGCGTATTCCATCACCCTGTCAGAGTAGACCGGATACAACTCGAAATATTCGTAGTCAACGCCTTTTTCACTCTAACCTATAAAATGGATCCCCTCGATTTTCATACGTCAGATCACCTCTCGGTTTGTAAGCCTAAAAAAAAAAATATAAAAAAAACACGTAAGAGTTGCTAAAATCAAGGTTTTGGTATGTTTGAAAATTCGCATTGCTGCGGTGCTATGCTTACACGAGCGTGTGGCCGTCATACACTTGTCCTTTACTACTGGGATCGTCTGACCAGTAAGATGTCTGCACTACTTGCATTGCAGAAAAACGAACGATTTTATGGAAGGTCGAATGCTGCGTGCGCGCGGCAAGGGGAATTTACGGCACGGACGTAGGTGACGTGCGTGGGGCATGTTTCGTTTGGCATTTGTTTTTTTGTACCCATGGCTCGATTTATAACAAGAAATCGTGTTTTTCATCCACATTATTATTTATTGCTAATCAATGGTGTTGTTCAAGGTTCTGAATTTTCGCAGGAGGCATCCTGAGGATATTTCCGACAATATCCAAAAATTAGTTTGCTATGTAAACAGGTCATCTGTGCTCATTGACTTTCAAATTCCGTCTAATTTCACGATCTGCCATAAGAAACTGTGCTAAATCACCCAAATTTCAACTTTTTTTTTTCTCGAAAACGGTGTAGCAGAACCTACGGATACTTTATGAGGCTTTATGGGGTTAAATTATGTGGACATATCTATCTATAAAAAAAAAAAATCACTACCTCTCAACATATATCGATGTCGCACTCGACCCTCCTTAAATTCAATAATTTGTTTTCGTCGCACAGCAACTTGTCAAAGTTTATAAAATTAATTTGGCCAATTTAAGAAACGTGATGCTCGTCAAATCGTTTTTCGAAGGTATGTTTAACTTTGTCGTGGTCCTATAAATTCTTGGGCAGCCTCTGAGATGATCAAACGATACCACTGCGTTGCAATAGTAATATTCCCATTTCAGTGTATGGAGTTCAGTCATCAGAGTCATTATAATGTGTTAATGTAAGCTGCGAAACGTTATTGTTTACCGATCTTGCCGTGTCTTCGAACCTTCAGAGGGACATAATTTTTTTGTTTTTTTGTTTTTTTTTTACTATCGCCATTTATTGGATGACAGAACCTTTCAGGCAAATAAGATACGTGGAAAATGTAGAATCAACTATAATATATTATGAATATAAAGGTATTCTCGAAGTTTAAGGGAAATTGGAATGAATGAAAACCCTCCTTGATCGTCAGAGGCAGATAGGATATCGACGTTCTCGAAAAGCGGTTTAATATTTCACGTATCTCGTGATGGAGAACGGAGGGGGGTTTTTTTTTCCCAAAGAATCCCGTCAAGCGTATACGCGAAAGGAGCTTATTGAATCCATTTCCGGATGATGTTACACGGGGTCTATCCTAAGGTAAAAAATAAAAACTCTCAAGCATTCGAAACGTCTGATGTGTTTTTTTTTTAATTTTCGTAATCGAAGCGCATGGATTATGTTTTTTTCCCATGGTTATTAAAAAATAACAGGAAGATCCTGAAGAGGGGCATTCGAATCCATCGACTAGTTCAAGAATTAAAAAATTACCCTAAAAAGTCGTCAGCTTAATTTATGAAAAATATTTTTAACGTTCGTCAGCAACGCACTCTTTATTTAAGATTAGGCAATCATTTTTTCTCAAACCCTCGCTGGAACAATTGTTCGTCGAATTCGTTCGAAAAGCAGGTATAATTTTCGAAATTAAATCATTTATAATAAATGAGACATGGTTTATTGAGGTAGCGATCGCACGCTGTGCAGCTTGGCCAAATAGATTATATTTCAATGAAGATGAATTGATATATATATATTTTTTTTTAATAACGATAAAATTTATTCGATAACAGTATGCATGCACGGGTAACCATTTATTTTTCTTCCTCATATTACGAAACTCTTTTCGTCACGTCACAATAATGATAAAAGCTTGGGAAAAAACTCTTTCGTGTATAAATTTTTTTCATCTTTTTGCCCTCCATGAACGAGACTCTCGGCACCGTTTGCCCTCTCATCTTGGCACGCTAATAGACACATTCTCGATTCTACTCGCACAAAACACACATGCACATGTATTTTTTGGTGCTTTAAGTGTACATAGGCACATTTTCATTCCAGCGATGTTTTTTTGTTTTCAATTGCACGAAATTTCCTCGAGTACTCAGTGCTTTGTACGACAGTGATTTTATGCAAAGGCAGAAATAAAAAAAAAATGAAAACGATGACCAAGCCATCACGCAGTGGTAATTTTAAAGTTCTTAGCACGAGTCTTTTTAAATCACTATCAGAGTTGTCTCGCATCTTGATTTTTTATTATACTCTTGTTTCTTTATTGCAAGTAGGGAATGTTTTTTTTTTACATTTCATTATGCACAGTTTTGCGAGAAGAAAAACAGAGATGTTACTGGAAAACTTTCGAATGAAAAATATCGTAAATGAAAGTAATAAAGAATTCACGAAGCCAAGCAGCTCTCTTTATTATTCTTTGCGTTCGAAGTACTTGGTACATTAATACGAACGGAGAATAAGAGATAGATTCGTGCGCAAGATCGGGAAAACTCTCGAGCACGCCACACTCGATTATTCAGATTTTTTTTTCTTCGGAAAAACTCTTCTTGTTCCTCGAGCAACATGAAACTAATCTGATTTGGTTCAAGCTACGTGAGGCACACGTATATATATATATATATATATATTATATATTTTTTTTACCCAGGAATTGCGTATTATTACTACCGAATTTTATTCGTGAATGAAAAATCCACAATTTTCGTAATGATTTTTGATAAACAAACATTACGTTTTAATATATTTCATGATTGGATCTCGAATCTCGAATCTTATGTAATTTTTGGATCAATGGTATCCACGATTCAAATGGACATTTGTGGCGTTAATAAATTTCCTCAGTTATTTAGCATCAAGTTTTCGTACACCATGAACACGTCTCACTTAATTTCTTTGGAAACTCGATAGTCGATGGAGAAATTCAAATAGCAATTTGGTTTATGTTGCATTTTTAATATTTCGAGAAATGTCGATATAATCTCTTTAATTTGACAAAATTTATTAAACAATTCCAATCCAATTTTTCGAATCATTTCACGAGTAGGCGCAAGGATGCTTGATATTGAGTTAGAAAAAAAAGTAAACCTTACCAATAATAAACTTGCACATTGCTTCCCCACTACTTTATTGCGATACCAAAGGGTTCTGAATAAATAATAATAATAATAATAATAATGAGAAAACAGTTTAGAAGTTTTTAGTTTGCACGTTTTTTTTCCCTTTCATTTTCCTAATTTTTTTAATTAGGAAAAAGATCTTTCCTAACGTTTGTTTCTTCAGATTCATAATGGGTTGCGACAATTCCATGCAGGATAGGTCCGGGGTAATGACGTCGTGATAATGGGACCTCTCGTTATACATGAATGACTTTTCGGGGGGGCATAAATCGAAATAAAGACGGAGAATATAGGCAGGTAAAGGAGAGTGACAGAGTGCGAGTACTCCGGGCGCCGCGATGTGTAGGCGAGCATGATATAGAGTTCGCGGGAGGGCAAAGCGAATCTACTGGCTCAGTCCAACAGCACGCGCCACGTCGTTCGGGTGTTTCACTAGTCTCGTTTTCGCTCTCGCTTGCTGTCGTATTCCTTAAATCGTGTGGTATCTTCGAATTGAAGAGAACCGAAAAAAAACAAAAAAAACTAAACGGCCATCCCCCCCATCAAAATGTTATTTTTTTCCCTCCACAATTTTTTATTAAACAATTCCATCGAAGAGTAGGAAAAACAAAACAAAAAAAGATTCATGATTTCGTCAGTTGTTGAAATAGTTGTAGTAGCATTTCCTTAAAAACAATCATGACCTCCCGAAAAATTTAATCACTTGCTTCAATATTGTTCAACGAATAATTTCACCTAAAATCGTAAACAAAATAACAATAATTTTCGTCATTGGATCGTAACATTCGAAGTTGTTGTTGTTTTTTTTTTCTCATCGACGATCGCAGTGTACAAAAAAAATCGCTTTCGCGCATAAAAAAACAAATTGAGATTATATCAGTGTTAGTGAATGAGTCCGTCTACTCTTGGAATTTTTGTAGTTCGTCCATGGTTTCTAGAAAAAAAAAGACGGAGAATAAATGAAATATCACATCGACAGAAAACAGGTAAATACAATTAAAGATCGTTAATGTTTTTTTTTTTTTTGTACATAAAATATTCATTATAAATTATTGATACACTGAGAAATAAAGCATTATTGTTAAAAAAAATTGAATTGAAGCGAGGGTGTACGTTGCTTCAAAAACGAAATAATTCGATGATCAATCTGGTGGTTATATATATTTTTTTTTCTTCACAATTAACTGCATTGTCAATAAAAATCAAGAAAACATTGCAAAATGAATAAAACTTTCGTCGAAAACAATCTCTTTGATTTGTCTCGATAACTTTTTCTTTCTCAGTGTACCAAAATCGCGGATATTAATTTATTTAATTATCGATGTTGCATTTTTTTTTGTAAAGTACTTGGAAAAAAAAATTGAGCACTTGGAGTCAATATTCGTGGTCGCGTTCAGAATGTGTACGATTTTGATAAAATCGTTAACCAACGGATGTATACGAACGGGATGCGGCATGTCTTGCGCATCGAGGGGGGGGGGGGGGGATCAAAAATGTATATCTCGATTGTTTAGATCCCTATAACTTGGTCCCGTGTCACACGTGGCGTATATTTTTCAACGAACTATAATTCGAAATGTTGTTCCTCAGATTGACCTCGAGGGTTATTACATTTTTACACAAAAAAAAACCACGACTCCATTCAACCGCCATAATTTTCATAATTGCAAACACTCAACGAAACACTAGGAGGATTATTTTGAATAAAGATAAAAAGAATGAAATGAATAAAAATAACAACAATAGTATTCCGAGTGCAAAATAGAGGATAAAAAGCATTCGTCGAGATAGATTTCCTTTGAATGCTTTTGTATCGCGATGCCGTTCCGCCGTGAGAGTATCTTCCTTTTATAAATTTTATTTGCATTCAATAAGATACACGATGTAACGAATATACATACAGACTGACCTGATGAGACATTGAAAAAATTTTATTCCTCAAGTAAATATTAGAATGGATATTCTGTTGTTTTTAGATATTTATAAAATCAATATAATCGATGAGTCGTTTGATTCTTTTTTTCGAACTTTCCAAAATTTTCAAGAATATCTAAATATTTTTTTTTTTACTAATTTTTGAAGATTTTTACACAGATAGATTGCATAGAGCAACAACGAAAAGATTTATCAATTGTGATCCAATACACTTCTTTTGGTAGATTTTTTTTTCTATTTCAATTTATAATTTTTTTATAAATATATTATATATATATATATGTATATATATATAATGCCTGTAGCTGTGAATCGGGGTCACGCGCTTTGCGGAGATGCTTTCGTCTAACTACCACTCGCGACCAAATCGTCTGTGAATTCTACCAAACGTAAGCGTTAAAATAACGGTTCATTAGCAAAATTTAATCACGCCCATGTTTGCGCAACGAAGCTGTCCTTATTTGGGTTCATCTTCTTCCAGAAAATTATCTGCTTCTCTCTCTTACCACCCACTGGCATGGGCAACATTGGAATAAAAAAACCATCAAAAGCAATTTTTCGAAAAAAAAAAGCATATTCATTAATTGTTGTGAGGAAGTATTAATATTGATTGGAAAAGAATAATTATTCAAAAACATTATCATCGATTTTCGAAAATTTCAATTTCAATTGTCTCATGGCAATTGTTTAGACTTTTTTTTTGTTATTTTATTATTTTGGATATTTTTTTTGTCGGATGTCGTTCTATCCGGTTTTGTTGAAGAAAGAAAGTAGAGAGAAAGAGAGAGAGAGAGAGAGAGAGAGAGAGAGAGAGAGAGAGAGAGAGAGAGAGAGAGAGAGAGAGAGAGAGAGAGAGAGAGAGAGAGAGAGAGAGAGAGAGAGAGAGAGCGAGAGAGAAAGAGAGAGAGAGAGAGAGGACAGTGCGAGAGTTTGAACGAGTACATTTCATTAGAAAATTGACCCATCGCAATTCTATCTATATTTTTTTTCTCTCCACGTGGTGCGCAAACTTTTGTCTATTCCTCAACGGGACGAGTTTTGCATAATGATAAAATTAGGTCGAGAGTTAAGCGTTTGCTCATCGCAAACAATTTTACAAAAATACAAGAATCAGTAAAAAGTTTCTTTCTCATTTCTCACAGAAAACATAAACACTTTGTTGTTTGATTATTTTTCGTCTTTTTTTCTTCACCTTTCAGTAATACATTCGAAGCCGATCTCGTCGTTTATTCAATATCGTCCTTTTCATTCTGTTTTTATTTTTTTTCTGTTTTTATTTTTCCCTATAAAGTTCCGGGACGATAAAATTTTTGTTTATAATTAAGTTACGATTTCTTTTGTCCTAGCCCACGAGCCAAAAGTGATGTAAACCCACGTGGTATTGGATTATTTTATTGTTGGCAATGTCCAGTGCAGTGCATTTCGGATTTGCGATAACTTTTACGATAGAGAGTGGCTGCATGTGTGTGCTTCGAAAAACGTTACGTGATATTTTTTTTTAATCGTGATTTCTCTTTGTGGGTATTGCTCTCTCTCTCGCTTTTGTATCTCCAATTTCGCGATTGGATAAGCACTTTTTTTTTTATCACATTTTTCAATACACTCGATTGTTTTTCCTGTGGTTTCATACATTAAAACGAGAAACAAGTCAATCGAGTTTCTCATCGTTCCTATTTCCTTCTAACTTTGTTTTACCAATTTTATAATCGCCCCCCAACGTAGCAACCAAGCCAATTTTCCAATTGAATCAAAATCACGTTGATTTTGATTCGAGAGTGGCCAAGCCACACAGTGAGTCACGAAATTAGAAGTGTCATACATTTGCAAATGAGAAATCTTGTGGAACTTTGTCTAAAACATTGCGAGAAGAAATAAAAAATAACCAATCATTTTGGTGATTGAATTTTTTTTTTGCCATCCAGAGTCCATCACTGAAGATATCGTTTTACTTTTAAATTCACGTAAGATTCTCGTTGCTCCGATGAAACGTATTATAGTTTCGCAACATCTCATTCTCATTGCCAGACCATCCTCTCCGAGTGTAGGAATTTACATTTTAAGTTGTTGCCCAGAGTTTGGATTTCAATAGAAGAAAATATATTTACGTGATATGAAATAGTACATAAAATTAAATAGGGAAATAGTTACGGAAAATTGTTATTCAATTTGGATGAAGCAGTATTTCATGCGTTCTTAGCGAGGGTAGTCCTTTTTAAAGAATTTCAATATTTTAGTTTTTTTCTTTTTCAATTCCATGTACTTCGTCATTTGCACTTTCAGCGGCTCAAAACAATCCAATTCAAGCTTTATATTAACCGAAGTTTCCCAATAGTAAATATTGCATCCAAAATCCACATGTGATGTTCATCCCCTTGTGTGCAAGTCGAGTCTTCCATTTCATGGTCTTTTTCACCCTTCGCATTCTCGTTTCATCCCCGCGATTCCGTGATTATAACATGAAACGCGAATAGTCAGTTTTATGTTGTGTTATGGTTTTCGCTGATGGTGTTATAGCGTGAATAAATTCGACTATGTGAGGGCGTAACAGCGCTGGACTCGATCATGTGTATACATTTTTTTTTTTTTTGCGTTACGAGAGTGACGGACCAGTCAATTTTTACTTGACGCACAGTAACAATCGATTCTACACTGCGATAATACATATCCGTGGGGCTGCGGAAGCATGAATACGAGAAATCAGAGTCCGCTAATACGATATTCAAGGAAAATAGAGTTTTTTACTATTCGCATCGATACACACATATCGAGTTTGGCATACCCGAAGCATTGTCATGGGCAGAGTTCTGAAGTGTTTGTCTTAATTGTTTTTTTTTTTTTTTTTTTTTTTTAATTTTTGATTGATCTGAAACTTCGTATTCTATGGGATTCAATAAGTCTTCGTGACTTTCGATCCGAAATTTGAAAAAAACAATGCGATTTCTCGACATTTTCTAGTAGCTTAAAAAATTTATACTTTGAAATGAAAATAATAATGATAAAGAGATGCCAATGAATTGAAAAAGTTTGTATGATAATCATGAAAAAAAAAACACAAGTAAAAAATAAAACAAAACTCAAAATTCTTCTCAAAAATTTCTAGTGTTTCACTAATCGTCTATTCCATATTCCTGTCAATTTTTCGTAATCTCAAGTCCCAAAAGTATCCGTCGATCTATGGGTTAAAAAATATTAAAAATTTAATTCCTTTTTTTTTGTTTTTTTGCCAAGTATTATACAAATTCTATTATAAAAATTATTTGTCTCTTGGCCAAATTTATTTTCGAAAATTCTCCGTGCGATCAATGTGTTACGGTTGCACAAAAAGGGAGATACGAAGTATCAAGTTGTCACGGATTTTCGTCCACTCATCCCGAACTCTTGGCCAGAATCTCAAATGTGCGCAGTCAAGTAATCATTTAGTCTTTTTTTCACATCGTGTTGAGGATAATTAATTTTTTTTTTTTTCTTTTACATTATAATTAAACTTTGTGCAGCAAAGATTCTTGCAGGAAAAAATATTTGTCAGGCTGTCAGGCAGATGTGAGTGGCGTTAAATCTCTGAAGAGTTATCGATTTTTGCTCGAGGGAGAAAGTAATGAGATATGGAATAAACGAGAAATAGAGAGAGAGAGAGAGAAAGAGAGAGAGAGAGGGCTGCGTTAAAGGGATGACATACGCACGCATAGTCCAGAGAGTGAAATGCCTCAGGCATGCGTCAAATAAAGTATTATGTAACAGTGAGACTGTTCATTCATTCAGCTCCTTATTTGGATTTCATTTTTTATTTCACCTCTTCTCTTTCTATCTTTTATTTTTCTCTCCGATCCTCGCAGGTTCCCATACTTTATTGTAATAATTTTTTTAACTCCCAGAGGTACCATCGATCCAAGTGCGACAAATACAAAAGCAGATATAGCGAACGAAAAATATCCAGTTTATGATAAAAACTTTGTGTAATAACACAAAAATCCGACCAAAATTTTAATGCCGAAGTAGCAGTTCATTCGTCAATTTGATCGAAAATTCTATGCACACGATTATTTTTTTTTCCTACACCGCATATTCGTTTCCGGCTGTATTTTAATATACGAATTCATGAATTTTCTCAAAAGCCATGTCGAATGGTGTTTCGGCCAATCCTGCATGCGGTATTGCAATGTGCGGCAAAAGTCTCTCGGCCTTTTCTCAGATTCGTGAATTTGGCTGTCACGTGACTAAGGTCAAACAAGTGAAAAATGATTTTCACGAGACTCCGCATGCTTCAAACTCGTGTACTGAGATGAAAATAAAATCGTATGACAATTCAATATGATAAATTAAACACACATGTATGGTGAACTGGAAAAAAAAAACAAAAAAAATGATTTCGTTCTGATGAAAATTGGTAGACTTAATTTGTTCCGATTGAAGAAAATTTTTTTCTCACATATATGCGTGGGTACTTGAACACTTTTTTCGCTTGAATCACGAAAAACCGAAGCACAGATGAGCAGAGGCTCCGATCCATGAATTATTGACACAGCGAATAGTAGAAAAAATCGAATGGAAATTCTTCAGTTTCCGGTGTGTAATAACGATCCCCCCACATTCTTTACGAAAAGAAAAAGCACACGAACAGGTTCTGAGAGAATAATGCTGGAACGAAAGGAAGGTAGAAAGTTAGATGGAATCGAGGATAAAAAATTAAAGTGAAACAAAAATGATAGGGAAACAGAGTGAGTTACGACGAATTGAAAGCTCATATAGGTATGTATGCACATGGTATACGCGCGGACTGAATGCCGTATATCCAAGATCCTCGGTCAATCTCCGGAGGTCAATTTTTTATTCTTCGTCGAGGATATATCGGAAAAGCTTTGGGACCAAAGGAATCAAAAGATTTCCGGCTTTTAACGCCTCCTTCCTTCACTCGTTTCCTTTCGGTGCACAAACACACATGCCTACGTCACTGGGGGATACACCCACGCATATATACATACATATATGTATATTATATGTGTGTATGTGTGTGTGTGTATCCTAAAAAATAACGTTCGCGCATTGTATCAGAAGGTTGAAAACGTAATATACATTCTTTGTCGTGGATTATTACACACTCAAGGAGATGCAATTTCGCTAAAATGTGTGATCTCAAATATCGATTACTTTTCCAACACTCACCGTCTCGAATAAAGACCTTTTCTCTCCCCAATGAGACGTTTAACGGAAGTTCTCGTAAATCGTGCGAGGGATAGCGAGTCACAGTGGAATAACTTTCATTTGGAAGTAAAATTTAATATTATATTGACAATTACGAGGTTCAGGAAGCATACAGAATTCTTATAAATTATTCTTTGTGAGAAAATGATTAAAGTACCGTCGATGACTTGAACATTCGTATTAATTAAATTTAACGAGTATCATTAGCAAAGTAAAAAAAAAAAATCAATCCAATAACTCTGTTACAAAGCATATTTATATCGTTCGAAAAAAAAAATATTGTCCCTTTTTCCACCGGGATTATTCACAATTATTTAATCGTATTTATTTCGAATTATTTTTCATTCGAACAGCGCGATTCGATTTATACCTTCGCGTTTTTGATACATTTATTTATTTTTTTATTTCGCGAATATTTCTCCCATTGCCGATCGTTGTATCTATATACCATCGCACTTTACATATAACGCAGAAGTTTACTGGGTCAAAGCATATACTATATCTGTATGAACAGGGCACATGTGACACACCCGCATAAAATCCGAGTCTCGGTGCAAATTGATCGCTGTGATTCGGGTCGCGAATGCGTTATCGCGATTTGCTTACGGAAAATCGTTTTCTTGCCGGTATCATATACGCTCGTTGAAAAAAAAATAAAAAAATAAAATAAAGGAGGACGTGACCGAAAATGCGACGTTCAATCGAGGCATTGAGCATTCTCATCGACGACAAAATTCATATGCATATCGTTCTCATGGTCGCGGCAAAAATTACCCGGGAATTTGGGTCTTTTTTACGTTCGCAAAAAACGTCTCACAATCAACGATTCGCGCTTGTGAATCGTTTTTTTTGCTTATATAAACGATTTTTATGAACATATTTATTATGTCAACGATTTATTATGATGAGTTGATGGGAAAAAGAACAGAACGACGGATGCACGCGCGCAATGACAGCTCTCGATCCCTAAAATCAGCGAGTGACACGTTTCACTTATGAAGAGACTCGTTTATTTGTTTAAAATAGCATTTGATCATTTATACCGTTCTCTTATCAATACAATTAACATGTATTAAAAAACTGGGAAACATTTCTAACGAATATCATATTTAAAACAAAATACTTTTACACGAGCTGAAAAATGAAGTTAAAACAATTATAAATTCTAATATTTGTAACGGATATAGCAACGTAAGCCACTCAGTAACCATTGTTTACTTTTCCGAACTTGTTTTTCTCTGAATAATTTTTTCGAACGCTAACGGTGATTCATCGATTTATTTTGCTTTTTTTTTTTATTGAAAAGTTCGTCGTTGGTTGTTTTTGTTATAGTTAAATTGACTTTAAAAAAAAAGTGTTCAATCGATGGCTCGCAATTTCGAGTTTCAAGAGTGAATGCGATGTAAATTTGGAGATTGTAGCAGATACGTTTTCTCGAAATTTCCACTAACGAGGGTATGCCCTTATATGAGAATTATAATATTCGCGCTCGCGAGAGTGACGTGCGAGAACGAAAAAAAAAAGAAGCGAAAACATCAGTGGCAATTATCTGTTCCGTATCTTTGTGGATATATACGTACATAAAATGCGCAATAACGAGGCTAATCGGATGCTGTTCGCGTCGTGCGGTATAATTAAAATTTGTCCGCTCTCATTTCACGTTTTGCTGCGCGGAGCCTCAACGAGATTCACTCTACTGTTTCGGCACTGTTTCGTTATACGAATGGTGTTGTATAGAGAAAAAAAAAATAAACTCACGAGCAAAATGAAAATTGAGAAAACCACTTGCTCGTGAGTAAAGGCTTGTAAATCGAGAAAAATGGCAGCAAAATAATAATATTTCAACTCGTTTTAAGGATGTATCGGACGTGCCTTCCCAACCAAAAGTGACTTTCGTCGACAATATTGCGTACTTCATGATAAGATGAAAATCGGAAAAAATTCAACCACAATAAAGACGATAAGAAGATTAATTTTTAATAATAATAATGCCCAAAAGTTATCAATAAATTGTTTAAACAAAACATTGTTTAACAAAATTTTAGGGAATGTTTTTTTTGGCATGTGAAATGAACTCGTTGATTTTTCTGACTGCACATTAATTTTTTTTTAATTTTCTTATCATTTTGAAATTTCGGTTTTCGGAAATTTTTAAAGGTTGTATATTTACGAAACTATTCGTTCAATGCCCTGGAAACTTCTTAATTGTAATATAGAACGTTTTTTCGAAAACATATATAAAATTCACGATTTTTCCTTCTTTTTTCAAAATTAAAAAATTTTCTATAACCAAAATTTCAAAATGATAAGAAAATTTAAAAAAAATTCATGTGTAGTCAGAAAAAGCAACGAATTCATTTCACGTGTCAAAAAAAACTTTCCCTAAAAATTTGTTAAAAAATGTTTTGTTTAAATAATTTATTCATAACTTTTTGGCATTATTATTATTCAAAATTAATCTTCTTATCGTCTTTATTGTGGTTGAATTTTTTCCGATTTTTATCTTATAAAGTATGCAATATTGTCGACGAAAGTCACTTTTGGTTGGGATGGTACGTCCGATAAATCTTTAAACGTGATCGATATTTTATTCATAAAGTTAGAAAACATTCCGATTGACTGAAATATTTCTCGTTAATGACGACTGTACGGGAAATTCCCCTAAATTTATGAAACGGCTTTTTTTTTTTATTATTCCTATAGAAATTGAAGGGTATTAATTCAGTGAAATATTCAATTAATAATTTTCTCTTTTCTTCTCTTTTACGTTTTTTTACATTAATCTCCAGTTGGTGAACAAGGGGTGCGTTGAATACAAGGTGAAGAAATAATGATAAATCTTGTCGTTGAAAATTAATTATGAGGAAGTTGGGGACTGTTATATATAGCCTATAGCCACACGAGAAAGAGCATCCTCTCTCCATTAGATCTTCCCCTTTGATATACTTGGAAAACACTTTTGATCCTTTTATCGTTGCTCTCTGACCGGAATAATATTCCGTGGTTTATGTACGATATTTTATCAGAATATGACGGGGTTTTCGGGCTAAAGAAGCCGATAATTTTTGAAGGTTGATTTGGTTCAAGGAAAATTGTCCGCCAGCAAGTGTACATATTCTCGTTTTATCTTAAAAAAAAAATATTTCATAAGCCCTAATTGCGTACAAAAAAATTACGTCGAATCTTAAGATTGAGCTTGAAATCTCTCGATATAAGATTTCATTTCGGAGCTTTAAAGGCATTCGATAGTACTCCGTTTGGTACCAGGGGGATTGTGCATTGATTTAAAATCAGCTACTCTGAAGTTACCGAATGGAGATGACAGTCCGCTATAATGATCTTCGATATCGCTTTTTTTTTTACGATTTTTAAAAAAGTACGAAAACATTGTTAAAATGATATTTCATTTTGCCTGAAAGCTTTGAAGACTTACGGTATTATCAGGTAAGCATTGTCTTGTCTGAAATATTACATTCAACTATATCTAGCAGGCAGTTTTCACGGATGAAAACGATTTTTGATAACACTGAGAATTTCAATAATTTCTTGAATGAAAAAGTATTTAATTACAATCAAATATAGCTGTAATTTTTTAGCAATCAAAAATTGCTCGTATGTGTTTCAGTAAGTGTGTAAAAAAAATTTTTTACTCCATTACAAACCAAAGTCTTGTTGTTTTAACCCTCAGGGTATGGACTATAAAAATGTAACGGTCCGTATGGACATGAGTTACCGTAACCCGGTAACTTTGATCGACTGTATATTGGGCTGTAATTTATCAATTGAAACTTTTTTTTTTTCAATCGATCGGGAATTTTCTCACAAATATGATGGTCCACTCAGAATTATGATATTTTTTGATGAAAAAAAGTTATAGTTGAAAATATAAACCATATTCTTCCAAAATGCCGCCACTTTTAAAATTCGCTCGGGTTACGGTAACCCAGTCCCTACCCTGAGGGTTAACTCAGAAAAAAATAAGTTTGGGTTACTACAAACGTATTTTGGTCCGTTGAACTGAATTACTGCTGAATGGAAAAAAGTTTTTTCTTTTTCTCGTAAAAACTAAACATTTATTTCGCGGCATGTTGTTGCAGATTTAACCAAACAAACAATAATTGCACAAATTATGAAAGTTTCCATAATTTTACAAATTATATGATAGAACCAATTATATAGTTATAAATTATACCCGAAATTATATCCAGGGATCGTACTTTTATCTCCGGGTATTAATTAAAAAAAAAAAAAGTACTAAAACTTTTTATTATAAAACTTTCATTCCTAGCTTTTGTTCTCATCGAACTTTGCTGTCTCGTGAAAGTTCAGAAGGAAAAGTTTCACGTCAATTTCTTGTCTGAAACTCAGCTCTGAAGCAAAAACGTCGTTCTCACTCAAGAGCCTTTTAATTTTCCACAGATCTCTGTCGCAATATAATCCGCCGTGGTTTTTCTCCAAAGATTTATTCATCTCTTGCACAGAGTAACTACAAAAAAAAAGGGCCAATCGAAGACGATGACGGCTATTACCTCTAGTATGTTTGGCCTCGTCAATGATCTAATGGCTGACGTCCAACTTCAACTTTGTTTTTTTTATTTTTAAGAATTTAAAGTTTCCTAACGAATGAACCTCCGGAATTACTAGCATTTATATATTCCAAGTGAAAAAATAACAGTTATTTTTATGAGTTCCAAGAAAATTTGTCGAATGAATAAACGCTGTGCATGTGCTCTTTTTTTTTTTCTTCAACGCAAAGTCCCGTCTGTTTCATGAATTTTATAGTCTACATCGAAGAGGAGAGGCTCTATTATTCAGCTGACGTGGAATCAGATAGCCGATAAAATATGTACAAAGTACTGACACGAGTATTCTCATTTTTCGTGTAGAAACTAGATGAATTTAACGTAAACGTGATATTTCGTTGTATTTGACAGCGCATGTACTGTCCTAGTCCATATTACTGTCTCTATACTTACAAAAGTGGCAAAAAGTGTTCGGCAAGTTGTTGCTGGATATATAAACGTTATACTGACACACGATGCTCGGGCGTCTGTGCGTGGATGAAAAATACATGTACGAAGAAAAACCTCGACCGAATTCCCATATTTCTTATAGCTTTTCTCGTAATATATATTAGGAAGCATAAATACGTGAATACATATTCGAACATAAGTATGGACGAGACGATAGTAAACAAATTTTCAGGTAAAACGCGGAGAATATATTTATTCAAGCGGTGGGTAATTGGAAACTGCACACTGCATCCTCGTAACTTTTCCTCAATTCGCAAATCGCCCTCTATAGAAACGTAGCTTTCTTAATTGCTGTCTTTTCATACTTGTCTTCTATATTCAATTTATCGCGAATAGGAAAAAAAAAAAACGTAAGGAATGACAAATAAAATCTATTGCGACTAAAATATTTTTCACGAATAAATTGTAAACTCTGAATGTCAAATAAATGTATCTCTTCGTGCGATTGACTAATTAGCCGAGAATTATTCAACACCCTTGATTAGCTTTATCGCGAAGAATTAAATTCGTAAGCGCCGTGGCTTACGAAATCGGTTGTTTTTCTTATCTCTCGGGGGTTTTTTTTTTATAAATTCTCCGTTACCGGCAGTGCCTTGTCTCGGTGGAGAAGTTTCACCCAAGCTTTTCCGAGGTCGAGAAAATTCTCTTGAGCTTGTATGACGCCGAGAAATATGGCGCCCTAGGGAAACGCGAGAGAGATCACAACCGGGCGTGGCTCGTAATACGCAAGCTCAAGTTGACGCCGGTATAATATTCACGATGCAGTGAGCGCGGGAATGAACATGCTTTTGCAAGCCTTTTTCGAGACTTTCCTTCCGCTCTGTATCTCTCTCTCTCTCTCTCTCTCTCTCTCTCTCTTTCTACTCATTTCTCTCTCACTACTTTTTTTGTTGTCATCTAAGCGCGAATGTTCCACGCTTTGTGACTGCAATATCGCTGATACTGAATTCGAGATCTTCATCGTCATCGTCATTTTCCTCTCTCCTATTCCGGTATACAAACTCACAGGCTCTCTTCACTTGGGAGTAAAATTTAACCGAGTCAACGAGCTTCCCCCCCCCCTCCCCCCTCCTCGAGAAGCCGGGTTATAGCAACTCCATGAAACCTCCCGAGTTTCAAACTTTCGGGAACGTAAATTCCTAACAGTTCCCAGAGAGCAGAGAGTGACAGAGAGTGACAGAGAGAGAGAGAGAGAGAGAGAGAGAGAGAGAGAGAGAGAGAGAGAGAGATGAGGGGGAGTCAAATAGAAAAACTCGAGTGTATGGATTGCCCATTCTTACGAAATAGCAATTGCGTTGGCGCTTTTGCTTCCTCATAGAAAAAGCTTTATCGTCATGAAAAAAAGTCCAATTGTCCCAAAAGTTAAGGCATAACGTTGAGAATTTTTTTTTATTTTTATCATTCTGAGGATAATTTATTTTCTCGGAGACACCGCAATGGTGCTATGATTTTTGAAGAAAACTATTGTTAGTATATAGAAGTACAGAATTATAAAAAGACATGAATTCATTTGTTTGCCGGTGGCTCTACTGGCTTTTCAGGAGCTACTGCTATAAAATTTAAACCACACACCCGGATCCCAAAAAAGAGAAAAAAAAAAACTGAGAACTGGGTCTTAGCGTGAATTTATTTGCATCTCGTGATAACACATCGAGGACAGGCTCTCGTTTATTTCGCACCTTTCCAATACGAATCCACCTTTAAATATCTGGAGCGTTGAATTTTCATAAATTTCTGCAATTTCTAAGAATATTCGTAAACCTTCATCTCGTATACATACTCTGAGTTACAAACGAACACGATGTATCGATATGTCAGTTATCATGACATATCGATATGTCAATTTTTAACCGAAACGATGACGAAAATAATACAACATTCCACACTCGTTTGTTTCGCTCTGTGTATATTTTATCCTCCACTATTATAGCTGGATGGTCTGTATCGTCATGAACATCAGAGCTACCATTCGCCCGGGGAATGCCTGAATAAATAGAGCCTCGAGCACACAAAACGTCACCTCGAATCACATATTTTAAATTCCACGTAGATATAAATATATGCATGCAGTATTTCACTCTAAATACAGCAAGACTGGTTCTATTATTTTTTCCCTAAATTTTCAGAAATTCATGCACCGATGACTGTCATCGTCTTCTTTTTTTATTGAAGTGGATAAAAAAAAATACAATATTTTTTAAAAAATAATTTGTTGCAAGTGGAAACAAAACTGAAGCGTTTCAGTAAAAACTGAAAAATCATAAAATTGAGCAATATAAAATATTTTACAATTTTTTTCAATAATCGACAACAAGCCGCTAAAGTTTTCTTCGTCATTTTTCCTATACTCCTTTGAATTTACAACAGTCGAGTCATTTATTCCAAATGACATGAAAACAGTTGCATTACGATTGCTTCAGTTCTTCTACAATATTCGTTCATCCCACGAAAGTAACTTGTATATAGGTATGTTGAAATGTTAAAAAAACACCTATTTTATTGATAAAATTTTTTTTCGAAATAATAATGCGTGTCACATAATTTGAGGATTATGAATTTGTAATAATGTGATACTGAAAATGTTGTCCATTCGAGTAGAGGGTAATAATAAATTGAATGAATTCCAGACCAGGACGATTTAACGTGAAATTCCCTGTACACTTATCATGAACTTGAAGCGTGATATTCGGTCGACAATATAATCACCTTGCAGTGTGTGCGTCTTTGCCTCGTTGTGCGTGTACGTCTTGCTTACAATTAGAGAAAAATATTCGTAGCTGTCATATATATATATATATATATATATATATATATATACAAATAGATACAAGACTCGAATAATCACACACGTGTGGATAATTATTTCGTATGTCATTATTTCCGATGCATACAGATATTATATTGCGATGATAGTGATCTAAATAATTCCGATGCATATACATCATCAGCCGGGTCAAATAGACACACATACCTATAGATATATATTATGTATACGAATATCAAATAGTACGTGAAGAAGCATAAATTAATAAATTCAAGATCCATCAACGACTGTTTTCGTTCTTGCGGCATTACTAAGCCTTATATAACGCGATATTATATACATTCATGGAGAAAATGCACGCAAGTGATTCCCAATTTCCGCATGTCCGTTGGATTATTCGTCGTTTTGAGGATTTCCGATAGGATTACACCGAAAATATTTGTAAGCCTTATAACGTGTCACGTCCCGGCGTTTTCAGCATCTCTAATTTTCACTTTGTTCGCACACGAGCAGTAATTTAACCTCTTCGATTATATCAATCTACAATTCTATCGCTTGCACTTCACTCATTCGCTGTTGATGACGCGGAAGTTTTCGTGCGAGTAGCTCTATTTAACGAGCATCAAATGTGAATATTCTCGTATCAACATTAGATTGCAAATCTACGACTTTTCGTTTGACAAAAGGGTTTCCTCGAGCGCTGCCCAAAAGTCAGTCGGTTAGTATTAATGTTGGGATAAATAAGTAATGAGTATTTCTTTAAACTATCATTGGGTGTCTATGTCTAGACGCTGTTCAGGGAGTCCTCGAACTCGCGTAATGTCAAGAGCGCTTCTACGAAAAGTACTCTAAGTAGATAAGGACAGTGTTGGTCGAACTTGGGCCGGATCGAGAGATCAGAGTTTCGGGCTTTCATCGGATAATAGAAACGATATTTCTCTCCCAGCCTCTCTTTCTCGTAAATAGTTAAAGCCCTCCAAAGCTCTTCATTCTTGTCTTGGTTCACATTATTGCACTGCCTCCACAGGGATTCGATACCTTTCGGGAATTGGCCGAATTTCGTTCGTGATCTCTGGGTCTTTTTTCTACAAACACGCAAACACTTACATGCAGACGTGGATGGATTTTCTCTCTCTGTAGCTTGTTATAGTCTTGGCAGATAGCCCAATAAAACGATATTCTCTGCTGTATTACTCCCTCCTTGTATCATATGCTCTCGCTCTCTAGAGTGCTTGTCTCGCGACCCGGGCAACTTTCTCACGACACTCCATGGTATAAATCGTGAGGTCTTTGCAGATAAAATCCAAGTTGCAGTTTGCGGTAATCCAGTTTGATATTTGAGCATAATATTAAGATTTATTTTGTTATCGATTTCCATACTATTTCTCTACTTCGTTTTACCCCTGATATTTCGTAAGAAATATTGCTTGTAAATTTTTTTACTTCTCGATGGTTATTTTTTCATCATTTCTGCATTACTCGACCTTGATACGATACGCGCTGAGTCTTACCCGATAATTCGGATATTTGATGATTTTTATGCAGCGATGAGTGCAGAAAAATTTAATTATTTATTGACCACTAATTCGGCAGAAAAAGACGTTGTTTCTGCTGTAACACAATGTTTCTCGGAGCCGCATGTAAATTCAATCCAAGCTACAGACGGGCAACATTCTATATTGCAAATCTATCCAAAATATCGTTACCACAAGTTCATTATAAATATATAATTATTATCCCATATTAATAAAAGTTATCGTAGAATAATTTTTACACGATTTATATGAGAATCCAACCCAAAGAACTTCCTGGTGTGGGAAAATTCGAAAACATAAGTATAAATGCATTACAGGAGTCCGCAGTTCTTAAATTAACAAAGAATTAAGAGGGATGCATGCGGTACGTGAAATCGTGAAACACCAGGAGTTACCAGATTCTCACATCGATTTACATCGTGTTCCCGTTTAAAGTGCCAATTGATCGTAAAGAACGCAGTGCCCATTCGTTCGGTAACATTTACGCGTATATATATATATAAAAGTCATCGTGAAACTAAATTCGGCTAAATGCCAACATAAACCACTCTAATAGCCTCTATAAAACGAGAACGCGACGACGTGATTTCCCCCCTCTCCCCCAATATATCCATACTCACTGGGGCACAATCGTAATAAAATAAATACCAAATATACTCGTGACTTTGTGAAATGATAAATTACGAATTGCCCACCGAGACATTTTGCTCTGTCATTCCCGTAAATGGTCATGAGAATGCAAGACGTACCGAGCGAGGATATAAAGAAGAAAAAAAAAAATTCATACGCTCATTTGCCCCGTTCTCGATGCGAGCCTCGCGACTGTCCCCCAGTTATTCACAATAAATGAAGGCAGGCACTGCAGGTTACTGAAACGCGTCGAAAATTCTCGATTAAAGTTGCTTCGTTATATGTTTAAAACGCCGAGGGGGTCTTTAACGATTTGTTCCATTTCACCTTTTTCGTTTCTACTAAAGCCCCAGAGATGGTGAACAAAGATCGAGAGAAGAGCTGTATGATAATTCAGTCCATGAATCAATGATAAATCGGGAATGCCAAACGTATCATCCGATCTTTATTTTTATATGCATGTATACCGTACTTCATGACAACCAGGATATTTTGCCCCTGATCATCTCGGGTTTGAACGATTATGTGTACATTGTTTCAACGTTTATAAAGAAAGAATTAATTTTTCTTCGCTCATATTGAAACTAATTATTAGAATCAGAATTATTATTTGAAGGTAAAAAAAATGCTTTTCCAAAATTATATTCGGGAAACTTCGAATACTACCAGAATGGTCCTTCAACTTGTTGAAAATTGGGAATATTGTTAAAATGAGCATTTCCGGAAAAAATAGAAAAGCAAATATAATGGATATGGACCATGCTCGAGCATCGAGTTACTTGCCATATTTTCTTCGGAAATACGAAATTTTTAAAACTTTCAGCTATCACCAGTCAGCAAATAATAGTACCATCAGTGCTCGTATAGAGCTTGGCAAAGCTGTTTATTTTATGGACAGTTGAGAGAACAATTGTTCTCTCTCGGAACTAGTTGAGAATATTCTTTCAATCGTTAAAATGTCCGGATTTGTGTGAGTTTCATTTTATTTTCATTTTATCGGGTCCTGGGAAATGCATCGAAAGAATAAATCAATGATGTAAAAGCAATCGACAATAGCATTGATTAGATTCACAATGGACGATCAGACGTTGGTCGAATTAGGATTAAATTACCCATACATAAATAGATAATTGATTTACTTAACCAGGCATACCAGTTATAGAACTATAGCAGAGTACAGTAGGTGCGGAATTGAAGAAAAGAATGAAAAAAAATGCTGTTGTTGCGTGACAACGAGAAAGGTAGGAAGGAGACACAAATGCGAAGAGTTCGTTCCTTTTGGAAAATGTAATTTTTTTTTTTAATGCAACGGCATATAAAAGTTGTGCAGACCTCATGTCGAGACTGAACCGGTTTCAAGGAAAGAAAGAGCACGAAAGAGCACGAGAGGGAAATGTAAAAAAGAACACCACGCTGTTGGTGCAAGAGTCTTGGGTCTGTCATTGATCAATCAACGTGAAAACTGCATATATATATACCACATACCGTCTTCAATAATTACAGCCACCGTAAGCACTTCGATGCGATTGCTAATATTCCATTCTCTCACTCTCACTCTCACTTAACATTTGGGAAACTAATAATTACTGTTAGCTAACTACTGTTAATAATTACTTCAGCCTTCTATAAGATCTCCTTGTTTTTGACGATTCATAGTTGTTCTCTGTCATGAAAAAAATTAGGTGCAAGCTAAGAAAAATGCTAATCATAATTTGTCATCCATCGTACCCTAATCCTGTCTTAAGCGGGATTAGATCACAAAAATCTCATTGACATCGAAATAATCCTACGGGTGGGCTTACTTATTGGCGCATCCAGGTAGGGTACTCGATCAAACGATCCAAGCTTTCCTTCAATGCCATCAATCGGCAAACGCTAAATAAATATTTTCATATTCGATTTCTATTTTTCCTTGCTCTCTCTCTCTCTCTCTCTCTCTCTCTCTCTCTTTCTCTCTTTTTTTCTCTTCCTGTCCCATCCACTTGTTACCATGGTTGTCCGAGACCCATGAATACGCAGTAGAGGGACGAGTGAGTAGAAAAAGAAGTATCGCTCAGCCTTATGTCGTTGGTGTTGCGTCGGAGACTCATGCTCGCACGTTCGTTTTACTTAGGGACGCATTCCATGAGGCTCTCCTTGTGTCCGAGAGAACGAGATAAGTACGAGAGAAGGAAAAACATTGCGATCTTCGATGATGTCGAGCCCTCACCTATCGCGTTCAAGAGTATCAATCTCTCGCCGCATTTTTCGTACCCTTGCTGACAAAATACTCATACGGTGCGAAGACACGAGGCATGAAATATCCAAGTATATACCTGAGACGATGTTTCTCGATTCTTCGAAGGCGTTAAAATGCGACAGAACGCGCAAAATGTCGAAGTAAAACTCGCTCGTTGCTTATGCTCGTTTGTGGAAACGCGCTAGTGGTCTGCGTGTTTGTATGCATTCTCGGTATAATACGAGTTCACTTAACGTTTATTCAAGCTTCAACGCACTCACCTACACAGGATTCAGTACATGCTTCGAAAGAGAATTCCTTCGTTAAGGGGAGAATGCCGTCGGAAAAGGCGAAGGATCGTAAAGAATGAATGCCAACCACGATGAAGAAAATATCGAGATGCTATATATATATATATATATATATATATTAGCTCGGTACTATCTTTCTCCAACAGTTTTTCCAATCTCACGACGTCATTCGCCTTTTACGTATCCCATACCTTTATCCCTTATGCCACCCAATTTCCATGATCCATTTTATTCCTTGAAACCCTCTCCAGAGTTCTTCGCAGTCACTCTTTCCTAATCCAATGTATCGCATTTGCACGAGGGCACAGGAAAACTGCCAATACAGTTGGCTATATATTGCACTGAAATTTCAGTTTTATTACCACCAGAAATTCCGACAAATCGTCTCTCGCTCAACAGTCGATGCGCAAGCCAGTGTACGGTTCAGCGGTCACTCGTCCCAGTATTGACCGCAGCAAATATTGCTACATGTCACATTACCGAAAATGCATACAGACAGCGTCTCCGTTACTGTCGGTCATGAGCTCGATATTACTACGTATCTTTGTACAAACCATACCATGACCTACGGTAACACGTTCGAGCACGGGGTATTATTTTTTATCATCATTATTACTCCGTTAGGAAAATTTCAATTATCATGTAGCTCATTAATACGAGTATTATAATTCATATTTTTGTTAAATTTATAAGCTGCAATTGATTTTATTGCATACGCAAAAGTAGCATTGCAAATGAAAATTATTACACTATATTCTCCGATATAATTACCTATCGACCACACGATGTAGCTACACTTTCGTCGACGCTTAATTTACTTTGAAGCGTATCCGTGCTCACGAGGACGATGTAATTGATTGCGGTATACCTGACAGAGAGAAGCAGGTAACGTAAGTTCACGCGGTACAGGTTATATACAGTTATGTGTGCGAAAAGAGCTGTTGGAGCGCGTGCGTATACGGCTGGAACGATCGATCCTTAACGTAATTTTCTCACGGATGCCTAAAATTTAGCGATGCTTCCCATTCTCTCTCTCTATCTCTCTCTCTCTCTCTCTCTCTGTCCTCGTCTATCTCGATGCGAATCATTCGAAAACTTTATACCCGTAAAACCGAAAAAAGCGAGATGCTATTTTTAGATTTTTTGACCTAACGAAACTTTGCTGAATCGATGCAGCAAACAATTTTAAAGATTCTCATGAAAACTCAAATTTATTTACCGTATCGTATAATTAAACGAGGCAATTTTCTAGCCCCGTGAGTGGACCGAATCTTTCTTGTTTCATATGCGTGCCCGCTCACCACACTTCGCCGTGCCTCTATTCCCGCTCATTCCACCCCTCCGGTCTCGCAAGAAACATCTTAAGGTCAGCGCGCACTATTATTTGGAAGCGAAGCAAATCGAAGCGAAATTTTATATCGTATGCTTTGTTATAGGAGTGGACACACCATCATGGTCCACTCCCGTAAGATAGCATAAACGATCTAAAATTTCGCTTTGGTTCGCTTCCGAACAGTGCTGGGCGTTGACCTTTGAAGATGTAAATCACTACGTATGCATGACACATTATATAGACCGCGAACTAATTTTTATTTTTTCTCCAACTCGATGGATTACTGCTTTATTCGTTTACTAAAAATTTGAGCGCGATATCTCGAAACTTTTCTCAACTATCGTTTATCCTGAATGTAATTTTCCAATTGGTTGAAAAATGTTGGGTACGCTTTGAGATAATATCCCAATTTTTCCCCTGAATCCATCTACATATATAAATGCAAAAGCAAAATTTTATGTATGACTGGTGTGTGGATGTAACTAGGGCGAAATCAGCAGTGAGCATAATGCTGGAAACTGGGTCTCTAGATTCAGTGAGTTATACAGTCATTTGGGTTTCGTTCTAGGCCCTATACGTTACCGTAGGCATCGGAAAGATACATCGATTCCACAAATCTGAGCGCCGCACGATAGAACATGTTATGCTCGAGTAAGGCTGTCAAATGGGGTGGTAAGAGCTGCGCGATAAGTTCTAACTAGCTCAACCTTGGATTTTATGCGATCGATGACCTTAGCTGATCGCGCGTAGCATGGCGACATGCCATCCTCGATGCTAAACTCGAGAAACAGTGGTAAAAGTTTGCTCCTTGGGTCACACACATAGGCACACACACACACACACACACATACACTCTGGCCTACTTCTACCAAGTAACCCTTTTGATTTATTCAAAACTCTCATTACACTTCGACTCTACGATGTCTGTTAGGTCGTCACTATAAGTACGGTTCATAATATCTGATGGATTATATACGCACACGACGATAAAGCAAACCTGTGCTCTACGTTCATCTCACTTTTCTTCCGTGCTACGAATTGATCGTTAATAAAGGGATGATTCATTCGTGTCGTTAAAACAGCGGGGGATGCGTTACGAGAAAAGGATGTAGACGTGGGCATGATTTTCCATCCGCCAATGAAATACGCGAAATTCGCGGCCATTCTGCGCACGAGTGCTCCTGAGTGACAACGCGATGCGAATTAATTAATATTTCATCGTTCCACGTCCTATAATTTTACGCTTTAATTCCGGGCAATTAATATCATCCTGGATAAAAACCATATACCGTACGACGTTCTTTGCCATAATTTGTTTCATTTTTTCTTTCTATGTCTATTGCTTTCCATTAACTTAAATTTGAGCGATAGAAACTCAGAACTATCCTGGAGTTATCTCAGTTTATCGTACATGCCATTTTAAAGGCCTCGATGTACTTCGCTGTAGCATGGAACGGGGAAAAAAGATGTGCATCGATTTCACCCAGCAGCTCCAACTCGGTAAATGACGCTCCCTTCAACTTGGAAAGTCCATTCGATCGAGAGTATCGAGTTATTATACCAAATCTGGTGTGCAATATTAGAGAATTAGAGATTTTATGTACACATGCCTTTGCGTATACGAATTTTCGTAAACTGGATGATATAAAGGGTTATCGTCTTATTGGAAATCCAACACTTTATCTTTCAACCTGACAATTAATTGCCTCGTGCAATGATGAAGTTGGATTTCCTAAAATCGATAAACAGATTTTTTTCTTAAATTTTCTGCAAAAATAATGATTTGGCACGAATGCTCTGCATGAATGATTATATACAGTCCCGATAATGTATAGAGCGATCGTATTGCGAACGCTCGCTCGGACGAATCCCGAAGAAGAGAGCTCAGAGTTGGACGTTCTTCTTCATAAAATCGTTGCATCGATTATTTCGACAATAGAATGCGCAAACTGCATCCAACCATTGTGCATTCGCAAAGAAAATATACCCTACAGATGTGAGAACTGATATACGTTGCCTATAAATTTTTAATAACACCGACGCACGTCATAAGCTTGACTTTCTTGCGCTGTGCTTGTACTTTCTGTATATCCCGGTATCTCGGAACCCAATTACGATTCTCAGCTTGTTTTCCTCCTGCAGTCGATTTCCCTAGGGATCAATGATGAAAGAAATACGTGCGGTATTTAGCATGCATAAAAATGCTCATTATTGCATTACTCTATCTACGCAAGCCTACATTATTATGTCCAATACGATGACAACGACGACGACGACGACGACGGGAATTGGCTTACTTCATCAATTGGAGTATTTATTTTTCTGGCACAGCGGAGGCAACTCTCCAACTTCTATCCCTAACAGACAAATCTTATCGATAGAAGTCTTAAAAAAAAAAAAATCGCTTGTCGTAGCACTTTCTTGTCCAACAGTCAATTATGCCTGATTTAATCTGAGCCCTCTTGCCAAAAAATCGTATCTTGATAAATTGAGTTCGATTCGAATTCGAGAATCTAGAAAAACGCACAATGTGGCAAGCACATTTGCGAAAGATAAAGTATCATATGAGGATAAAACAAAGTACTCGGCGTTGCTTTAATAAAATCGACACGTTTTGTCTGTAGCTTAAACATTCTTCACCATGGTTCCCGGAAGTACTGACCGTTTCGCCTTTTATTTCCCATCGTCGTTATTTTTTACGATGCCGGTAAAGTTATGCCATATTTTCTCGATACGGTGGAGCCTCCGGCACTAGAACTATGTAATAACGCGAGGAGATTGCGACTCTTAGGTCATTTCGAAAAATGGTTTTCCCGAGACTTCGAACGGTAGATACGGCTGGGAGTCGGTATGAGCGCACGCATGCAAAACAAAAGCATTATCGGGATTATTGCGACGCGATAAAGCGCTTATTGCAATTATTTATAACCCGATAAAATGTTACATTCGCGTTAGTCAACCATCAGAGATTCTTCCCTCGATGCCGATTGGTCTAGCAGGGAATACAAATGACCTGAATAGCTGATCCATCTGGGCGGAGAGGACTCTCGGTAACTATTCGAAAATGCAAATCTGCCCGTAACCCACTTTAAATATTGGCCAAGTCGAGCGGGAAGTTCGACATCCAGCCAATAAAGTTATTGGCTCATATCTATCTCTCTCGCGGAATCCAAGAAGACAACTCCTCATTGGATATATGCTCATTGCATCTAAAGCTCCAGATAGATGGATCCGTCGGCCAGTCCCATTGAACGGATTATACATTGGATCAAAATAATATTAGGAACGATTGATTAATCTAGCGTCTTCACCAGAAAGGCGTATTGCTATACTTACCAATCACTGCAATGTATTTCAGCTGCCATGCAATTTCGACAAGAATTCTCGATAAAATTGACACGTCAAGTTTGACGTGAGATTGTCAGTTACAATCTAGGCCTGTTGTCAGCAAAATTTTGCACATGGCAGTTTGCAAAATGTATCAGGGTGTTACGTATGACGTCATGTACTGCGTGCAATAATCCACCGAGTCCCCTGATAGTGCACAAATCCGACCGAGATGCAATCTGGTTTGATACCATGGTGCGATCGGAGATCAAGCGGATGACCGGAACGTCCCTGTTTCTATTAAATTTTCTATGCAGCTCCAATATAATGATAAATAAACGACGGGAAGTTACACAGTCGTGCACAGGGACGCATATAGGAGCTTTGCTAGTACGGGGACGCTGTTTAATTAGCGCTATAAGCACTAATCTCGGTGTATGTGGTGACGCAGGTATCGCGATCTCCGCACAGGAGAGCGAAGTTGTATGGATGTTGTAGTTCATTCCAGCTTTATCGCTAATATCGAGTCTGTTCAATTAACGTTAGACAACGACACGGCTAAGTTTTTTTTAAGTTTTAAATGCTGGTTCTAAGTTTGAACTAATTAACCGTGTACGGTAGAAATATACGTTAAAGTACAATTTAGGTCCCGCGAAATGATAATTTTTGTGAAAGATTCAGGCAGAATAAAGCTAGTCTTTTATATGAGCTTTCACGCTAATTAACTTGGCCTTTCCAAACCTGGTCTTTCAATGGAGCTGTAGGGGTTGTAGAATATCAATAAAATATCTCTTATTAGCGCTCTGGGATTGATTCCTTTCCAGTTGACCTGGAAAAAACCTCGTCTCGATATCTGCATAGCATTTCGACAATTGTGCATTCACTACTCAGACCACATACTCATAATAGTATTACTATATCTAACACACCGATAACCCATCGATTCGTTATCTGAAGTAATACATTCCATACGTTTATTTATACATTAATGTTTTAACAAAAATTCAACATCATTCGTAAAAAACTTTAACGAATAATTTGTGCATAATTAATTCTACCCTATCACTCGTTCTACAATAGAAATACAAGCATCGTTCCTGCGGCTAGAATAAATAAATCTTGCCTGGTTACAAACAGTTGGAATTAGCAATAGCGGGCTGCGGCTGGACATGAATTACATTTTCTATGATAGAGTCTCAAAGTTCATACGGTTTCATGTCAGATCACTGGAATGGACCTTGACATTGGATTTGACTAGTGTACCAGGGGTTGCAGAAATTCATAAATTCATAACCATGACAGCGCAGCGGGCGAATAATACGAATCTTCTCCGCAATTTGTAAATCTATATACTCGGTTTAATATGCTTTTTTTACGTGGCTCAGACATCAGATGGTTAGGAGATCGATGGGAGAGATAGAGGTAGAGTCTTCCGAAGGAATCGTATTATGCTTGAACTGCCAGTCGCAGTTTCAGCCTAGCGGCGTATTATAAATTATCTCAAAAAGGTCACAGAGATTTACCATAAGAACTTCTCGATATGACATACCTGAGGGATTTCCTTTTCCCGATCCTCGGGGCTGCGAGAAATTTCTCGGTCGTTGTCTTCAACAGCATATACCTACCCTTGGGAATTCACAGAGGAGACATGCATGCACTACAGAGCAGTCAGAGTTACTAACGGTGTAACGACTGCCCATGAATATCAACCCAATAACTCGTACGAATTGCATTGCGGATCTGTACGATATCCGAAAAGGTCGAGGATGCTCGTTCCGTCTAAATGGAATGAACTTCAACCCACGAATTCAGTGAATTCATTGCATTTCTATTGGAGTGTATTATGTGTTTCTAACGAAGTCACTGGGAACCATCGTGTATTTCACCTTGTGAACTTTTCGAAAGGTCGATGTGTTTGTCAATAATTTTAATGCCGTGAAACGTGTCCCGCATAGAAGCCATTCACATTTAACTGGACTTTTTTTTTTTTTATTTCCGTAGACTTTCGTGCCGCATCAAGAGAAAACCATTACCGGTTATCATTGTTATGAATTTTTCGAGTCAATGAGTAAGCGATGAAAGTCAATAATGTACGATCGTTTTTCGTACAGTAAAATAATTCGCAGGATTTAAATTCCGGTGACATTGCGCAAGCGAGAAAAAGGTTTAGACACTTTTAAAAGTGTCAGGTTGACACGTGACCCATCGATTCTCGGTCACCAAGTGCCTTAGGCTGTATATTCCGCGCGTATCCGTGAACGTTGCAGAATACCTGCAACGGAAACTTTCGATCCTATCTATCTAACCGTAAACAAGGTTAATTCCTGCCAGGATATTCATGTCTTTCGTTGAGAGCTGTGTGTCTCTTGTTCCTCCCTATGTATCTATACGTCCTCAACCATTTAACAAACTGTCGGCCCCAGGTGCATACACGTACCGGCCCGCCGACGGGAGTGGTACGAGTTTATGGCCGCAGAACTCCTGTCATTTACACACATACGACTTACCCTACCTTCATTCACGACGGAATGTTCATCTTTCTCCTTCATTTGGATTTGGCATTCAATTCCCATCCACATCATTATCATAAGCGCGGATTATTTACTTTTTTTTTTTGTTGTTTAGGAACAATTGATTTATCCCAAAGGCATGCCAATAATATGTTCATTTTCTCTGTCGGTGCTTTAGAGAGTATTGGGTGGATGGATAAATTTTAGAGCCATGCGTATTTGCCAGAAACAACGATCAACATCGTTTTTTCCATATCTTGATAGCTCGATACTATCTCTACGAAAATCTACAAAATTGTTCATTGTGTTTTCCTCGCATTGGATTATCCTGAGAGTTTTGTCTTCAGAATGCGATGGTCAAGAGCAGTATATAGTTAGTCTGCCCATAAAGTATGTGATTAAGTAACATGTTTATTGACGATTACACGTTTATTAACACGATTAATTAATACGATTAATTAACGTTTCACTAATCATATGCGAGAGTTTATTTTTAATCGCGACAAATTCTGTATCCTGCAATATTAAGTCCGTTGATTCGAATATTCGTCGAAGAAACAGGCTTTTTGGCAACTTCACCGATGCGTCCATCGGAGAAATTTATAGCCGAAATGTGGGCGTTCTGTTACAAACTCATAGAGACTTTGGCATCTCATCGACGAAGATTCCATCTCGCCTCTCTCGTTACAAAGAGTACACGAGTACTGCTCTTATACCACATGTGTATAATCCAGCGACTCGAGATCCCATATAGTATGCACAGTAACTTATACATAATTGATTTATATCGAGAAACGTGGGACAGGCTTCGAGTCGAGTCCGCAGTGTTATTAGTGATTCAGTCTCGAGGAAGCTACTCATTTACTACCATAGTAGTAGTAGAATGTTTCCCGGGAAAACTTCGCAAATAGACGAAGGCTATTCTGCTAATTTTATTGGCACACGAATGTTTTCGTGCTTGCATTTCTTACTTCTTCGCGAAGCTTCTCTCCTCTTTTGCACAATCTCCTTTCTATCCACCGTTTCTGTATTTCCAACTCTTGTTCAGATCCGTAGCGAAGACGTCGGGTGGTCTCTCACGAGCTCTTGGGTTTTTGCGTTATATGTTCAGCTTTGTCGAGCTAGTGCCTGCCGAAACTCATTTTCTTCTAACGAGCACGGAACCGATGTTGCTGCGAAGATGCGCACACGAAAATCTCATCAGCCACCTACAAAAAATTTGTAATTTGAAAATTCTGAAGCTCGAATTTCTTTCACAGACAATCATAATTGTATTGAGATAGCAAAACATTAAAACATGTATACAGTTTTAATAATCCGCGAGATCGAGGGTTCAGAAAAATCACATCACGCGGTGATTCAAAATTGTGTAAGACGAAAGAAGTTTGGAAATTTTCCATAGATCGACCGCATACAGAAGTTTGCATGATTATTGGTTCAAATTTTAGTAAATTATACTTTTCCATCGATAGTGTACACTTTACTTACGTGCCGTTATATAATTCAATGAACTGAATGTACCGTTACATAATTTAATGAACTGCCGAAGTTTTGCACGCGTAGGTACTGGATTTCTGTAGCAGTGCGGATGAATTCGGTCTATAGATTTTATTTATCTACCATTTTCTAATACTGTTCATTTCCAAAGTATGACGGGAGTATCATTTTTACCTGGGGGATTCTAAAAGGGGGATTTTTCTCCGTGCAGGCTCATACTTTTGGCTTCACCAAACCGAAGTAAATAAACAGCTTTCTGAAATATGTACAAGATCGATAAAAAAAAAAAAAATGTCGACAATAGTTTTACAGATGAGAGAAATGGAATTTTGTGTGAAATTGTTATACCGTCCGTATCGCTAAGTACATCGCTTCTGCCATTCGACTAGTTTTCATATTTTCATAGACGAAAGTCGATGTTACAGATTACAGTACATTATCTGGTATACAGTATAACACGGCGTGAATATCAAGTTGCTAAAGCACAGGAGTCAGGAACGCGAGATCCCTTGGGCTCGTAACATCGACGTGAACGGGGAAAGCCAAGAACAATATCGCTGGCAGCATCGCATTACGCAGCCTCCCATTCTCGTCCTATGTTTAGAATTTTAAAGCTTCCGAGGGCCTACCCCATCTTTGCATCGCACTTGGTTCTACAACCGTCTCTTTTTCCTATCACTATTACTATAAGTATCATGTTTTTACGGGCCTCTCAGCTTCGTCAGCGGTGCAGTGTGGTTAACGTTTCGCATGGGCCATGCAAGTCTGAGAGGTCTGTTATCCATTAGCTATACATCGTACTCTGTCACACCGGTGGTCGCCCATTAAAATGCACATAAATCCCGTTTAAAAAAAACCATCTTCAGTCGAAAAAAAAGTTGCTGACGAAAATTCGCGATGTTCAGAATGAGAAGGAAAATGAGAGAAGGCAAACCAAGAGGACGATGATGTATTTTTGGTGGCTGGTCGTGTGACCTGGTTTTTTTTTTTCACTTTTCTTACGTGTCTCGTTACCCGAGAGGGTCACGTTATTCATTCATTCTAAGTCCCTCATTTTTTAGTTCTTGAACAGCTTCACTCAAGGAAGTTCTCTCATTACCTATAGAGTCAAAACAGAAAGTTTCTTTCTCATGACCCACGTAGTATTTGACGTGGCAACGTCGCTGTTGTTGATGCGTGTGTGTTAACCTGACCCATGGTCGAGGGGCTATTCACTCTTGAAATCACTGAACCACTCTGGTCTTCAATCAGAATTTAAATCACGAGAAATCGAAGCAAATCACATGAATTCGACGTTAATCAAACGTCGCTGAAATCACTAAAAATCCGAATGAAATCACTCCGAATTGGGAGTTTGAATGAATGAATTTTTTTTTTCAATCATTGGGGCGCATAATGTAGAGTAAGTAAAAATAATGAGGACGTATATTTTTAATTTTTCCGTTAGAAATGACAGATGCACATGTTATAGGCAATTTAATTTCACGGATTTTGAAACATGTGTGACGTCATAATGATATAGTTTTCAATCTGTTATATTAACGGCAATTTTGATTAAAATAAAAAAATAAAAAATACGTCCTACATATTTTTTTCCTAAACTACCAGATTATTAAATAAAAAAAATTTCATTCAAACTCCCAATTGTTTGAAATTAGCGTAAAATCACGTAAAGTCAGAAAATCACATAAAATATGCAGAATATAAAAGTTTTTTTTTACGACGTTGCTACGATCGAACTACGCCCACTAGAACAAAGCACACGAACGTGCTCTAACGTGTTTTCTATATCGAACGATATAAGTCCCAGCATCGAGAGGAACATACTTTTTAGTTTTTGAGCGAGGCCCGGTGAGGTCTTAAGTCTCATGGTTAGTTGAGTCAGTTTTACACCGATTGTGAGCTTTTTGCGTCGAACTGGTAATATTGTTTGTTGCAGGTATACATACGAATAATTTTATTCGATATCTTATTCATTTTATTTTTGTTCCGTCGTACGATATCACTGTCGGGCGTTACTCGTATACAATTAAAACATAATATCGATTAGTGAAAATTTGGTATCTTTTTGATCTGTAGTTCTGTTTGCTCGTCTCTCGGCTCGCCTGTTTGGTAAAATTATTGTATAAACTGCAAGACGTGCAAAATTAATCATTTGAATTTTGAAATATTATAAAAGTTCGTAAAAGCTGTTGAAGAAATAATTAACTTCTCGATCTTCTTTATTTATTAATTATGACTCACTCAATTAATTTCATTCGTCCAATTTTAATGGCATCTTAGAACAAAGAAAAATCGTGTGACATTGAATTTTAAGAAAAGTGTGAACTGTGAGCTGCAGGTTAAAGTAATCATGAAGCTAAAAAAAAACCATTCTTGCTACGCATCAATCTGCATTATTATTTAACAATATCCCCCCCCCCCCCCCCCCCCCCCGTATGTCCGAGAGTAGTCTCAATATTAATTCAGGGCTTTATAAACAAATTAAAAAATTATTTTAACCCTCAAATCTTTTTTTTCGATCCCTAAGTGACACCACCCAACCCTGGTATACGCGATAATAATAATAATAATAATAACAATAATAATAATAATAATAATAATAATAATAATGGTATAAGCGATAAATAATACGTAATTCCACTGTACTACGTACTTTCAATGATTTCAGAAATGGTTCGTTCGAATCGTGAGAAATCACTTGAAATCGCGTGAAATCACTTCAAGTCACATTTTAAAATCACTGAAATGATGTGAAATCGACTTCATTCTGAAATCATTTGTACACCGCACTTGGCAGTGAGATTAGCCCCTCGCCCATGGTAGTTCTCATTCCAGGTAGTCTATAGCTCAGTGACAGTGACAGTTGGTGACAGTGTACGTTTGAATTTTGAATAGCGCGCCGTAATCTTCAATCCTCCAACGTCACCACATCTCTCTCACAACATATGGAAAGCGACAATGTGTGTTTTATATTTGCTTGTTACTCTTTTCATAAGCGTCCTTAGCAAATTTTTAAGACAGAAAAATGATTCCTGATATTTTTTCTTCCATTTGTGCAAGCTTCATTAAATCCTGTCCATAAATTACGCAAATACGAATGATAAAATATACCCAATTCGGGATTTTCCCTAAGAGTCTGCGTTGATTGACTCAAAACGTAATGACTGATATCTCGATCCAGAGGTACCCTCAACACACAAAAATTGGTATGAGCTATTTTTACATCTTAATCTAACATTCTGCAAAGTTTCATCAATTTTTATCTATGAATTCTGTTTTCGAGAGAACTCCCTAAGACTGTCGTTTCGGTTTGAGCACCGAGCAGAGGCACACGAATCTATGTATAATTTTGTGATGAAAAGTTCATCTCTACAGTTTCGTGGTGTTTTTCTTAACGTTCATCATTATAATGCAACTAAACACCAACATAATCTATAATGTTACTAATTAGCGCGCTTTCACTTTTTAATCATTCTCTCTCTGTCTCTGTCTTTCTCTCTCTCTCTCTCTCTCTCTCTCTCTCTCTCTCTATCCCATGAAATATTCAACTGACAGTCCAAAGAGGTCCTTCCCCTCCCCAAGTGTTTCACTTACTTTAATCGCTCGACAAATGTTCTGGGGTTGGCAGTAGTCCGATGACCGGGACACGGACAGCATGCCACGGCACATTTTTATAGCGATATGAAAAAGTAGAACGTTAATGACGTACGTCCCAGACCCTCGCTTCTTTTTTCTTCTATCTCGTTTTCGTGAAAGAAAAGCAATTGCTCGTCGGATACAAGGGTTGATTGATGAAACTGTTGAATTTTTAAGACTCCAGTAAACCATAAACTGAGACGGATGACAAAGCTTAAATTAGCCCGGCATAGGATTTTATTCTCTTCGGATTATACTTTTGTCCATTCACCATGCGCAAGGTTCACGTTTAACCTCGTCGACGCGTTCATCGAATAAACGACGCTTGAGGGATCATGGATCGAACGTTGAAGTAGTGGAGACCTACCTTGCAAGGAATATGATGTTGAAAAAACTGTATAAACTAGTTTCTCTTGTTCGCTGGGTACTTATTCAAAATTTTGTGGCTGTCAATTGAACGACCAAAGTTTCGGTTGAGTATTTTGTAAGCTTTTTAGCTCATAATAAATAAAGAGTATGGAAGAGGCACAAAATTGCACAAAAATTCGAAAAGTATCGTATAGCTATAGTCTCTGTTGATTACCGAAGGAGATATAAATCACGGTCACATGAACGAGGAGTGATTTATACAAAATGTTTTTGCGCTCGATCGCGGTTATACACGCCCGGGCCACCAGGGTCCCACCAAGAATCGCGTGAGGCCGTATCGTCGTGCTGATATACCAGAGACAATACTGTGAGAGGTGACAGGGAAGGATAAAGAAGAGAGAACGATTTTTGCAGTTGCGAGGTCACCGAGCGACTCGTTGAATGCTCCCTTGATTCGTCCCATTGTATTGGAGACTAAAGGCTACGAAGCTTTTAAGAAAGTCTCAGGAGACGATTTAGCCTTTACCCGAAAACATTATTCGTCGAAGCAAAAACATTCGTGAAACAATGTGTCAGACACGCAATGTCTAGGAAAATTTATACAGAAGGATAGTCGGATTTGAATCTGTGACCGTATTGAACAGAGTTGGGAAGCTTTTGAATGACGATTGACGTTTGAATGATATATCGTGAAAGAGGGCCGTTTCATTAACTTTTAGGATTACAATCGTTACCGAAATGCATTAACAATTGAATGATACGAAGTTAATAATATTTTTTCGAAAAAAAAAAAAAATTGTTTGCATAGTAATGTAACACCTAAACCTGGCGTGATCGTGAAACACGTGATCACGCTACATACTTTGTTCCATCAGATGAGATGGAATAAAGAGATTAACGGAGGTGAGGTGAAATAATAGAGAACTGCGAGCGATTAAGTGAGATCACGCGATGTTACGATCGGCTATATATACTTGGGACGAAGGCTAATTTCGTGAATCCCTATAAAACTAGATACAGAAAAGTTTCAGGGACGGTATGCTCTAGAATACGAAAACCAAGAACTATAGAGATAGTGATGATCGGAGTCTGGTGCGCGAGGGAGATAATTGGAGTCGATGTTATAGTCTTTGGACTCTCTGGCGTAGAATGAAGATGCAGTGAGCGTGGGCGAGAAAGATAAGACCTCCCTTCTTGGAGGATCCCCTATATATGCGATATGCGCGTGGCAATAGCTACTTTCATTGTTTAGGCTCCACTGGGTACATTCCATCGATGCGATATATATATTTATATAATGTGTGTGCATGCATGCGTGCGTACGCGCGCGCGTGTGTGTGTGTGTGCATCTGCATGTGTATGGGTATATATATGTATGTATGTACGAGTTAAAAATCAACTAATTTCCATTGGATTAGCTGAGAATAACGTATTAAGATTAACGAACAAAGGGGCGCGAGACTCCAAGTGCTCAATTATATGTCGACTTTTTGCGGTAAATGCTGAAATTTTAATAATTTGCTTTTACAGTGAAATCGATGACAATATCCTACGAAATATCAAGCGTGAAAAAAGAAATTCATCACCTATATATGACATCGTGCCCAAGCTACAAAGCGTAACATCGAAACGATTCGTCGGCATCTGACGATTTCGATTGTTGACAAATAGATCAATCCATTCATCAGTCGAGTCCATACGTAAGACGTTTGCCCGCTATAGTTTTCCGCAATACGTGGTATAAAAAATATCCCCAAATTTCACAACAAATTTCTACGGTTGCTCGATTAAAAAAAAAAAAAGAAATCCAAATGATTTTCTGACGAATTCTAATCGCCAGTCGATTCACGATACAACGGATTTTTTTTTTCTCTCGTCGATCGATCCGACGAGTTCAGCGGTTCTCGGTAATCGCTGATTCCGCAAAACGCGAGAGAACGGGCGAAAAAAAAAGACGAAAAAAGCGAAAGAAATCATCACGATGGATGACGAGGACACGGAGGACATGCGGGAAGCTGTGACGCTTATGAATAAAGTGACCAAAACGAAGATTCTCAGTACAAAGAGAAGTCGAGTTATAACATGCAGCAGCAGCGGCGGTAGCAATCGCGTCGTACGTCAACAACCGTCGCCCGATGAATCCGACACGGTTGAGTGCGAATCGGAAAATGAGGTTGAGAATATACCGGATGACGCTGAAATGAAACCAATCGTGACAGACGAGACAGGAGCGCGAATCATAGATGAAACGAGCCGTAAGAAGATTGATCCCGTGAAATCGGAAAGATGCGAATGCTCGTCATCGGGAATTGCAAAATTTTCTCTTCAGGTAAATTCGTCCGAGGGACAAAAACGTCACGAGACAATTACGAGAATTCAGCTCAACTCCGGCGAGATAATAGACGATGAAAAAAGAGCTACGGAATCATCGAATTCGTCCAAGGACACGCGAATCGGTCTGTTAATGTCGACCAATCGTAGTCCACAATCGAGCTCGAGTCAGGAGGACTACGAGCCCGAGGTCAAGTGCATACCCCGTCAAAATTTACTGTCGGCCGGTGTTACCGGCCAAGTTGCCGCAAGATCAATGGAAAGTTTGCGCATGTCGAGAAACTTTTTGAGCGCCGACGAGCGCTGTTACAGCGAGGATTCGCGCTCCCTCGAGTCGCTGACCTCGTCGTCTGAGACTCACGTGGCATCGGCCTCGACCTCGAAGACTCATTATCGTAGCTTTTTGACGTCGTCGTGCGGCAAACGCGACGTACGACGAGTTCTCAGTGTCGAGTCGAGGAGCAGCGAGAATCTGCTTCATCGCGAGGAGAGTCTCAACGCCGAGGTTAGACGCGGCTTGTTCGCGAACATGGGACTGGAGAGAAAGCTTCCGCAAAATCTGAGCTTACCGCCGCCGAGCGGTGTATTTTCCCTGACGAGTCCCGGTGGCAGCGATCGACGTATCACCATACTAAGTCCTCACTCGCCGGTGCAGGCTCTGGACTTTCAGCAATACTCCGTGCAGACGCTAAAGACACGAAGGAAGAAGGCGATCGTCTTGCCGAGGTTGGTGTTGCCACGAAGCGAATCCGAGGTCTTTTTAGAGTGAGTAGAGAACATACAGCCCCCGATGACGTTTCGTGTTCGTATCGTGTATCAGGGATGAAGATAAATATATCCCGGATCCATGTCTGGGATGTAGATTGCTTTTATGCGCTAAACGGATACTGTTCGAGTGAAAATTCATAAAATCGCCTGTCATAGACTTTTGCGTTCCTCATTTCTTTCACGCTAAAGAATATACTACACTGGCCGATGAATCTATCTATAGCCTACGGTGGTGGGAATATTCGCGCGCGACTATCGGATGCTTCTAAGATGGATCTAAATTCGATCACATTTTTTATAGCAAAAACAAAAAACACTGTGCCTCATTTTGTACGTTCTGAGATCTCGAAAGAGCTTAAGGCAGTACTGTCGATTATAGAATTACCGTTCAGAATTTAATAAAATTTGGTGTAGTGGTAAATTATGATAAGAAGAAGATTCAGTTAAATTTTTTAAAGTCTACAGAGAATCAGAAAAAAGATTTTGGCATTTGTAATTTCATACATTTAGCATTGAGTCTTATGAGAAATCACAGTTTTCATCGTATTTTTCAAAATTTACGGTTCAGATTTCAATAAAAATTGGTTCAGTAAGAGAAAATATTATAAGGAACATTTTAAATCCTTACAAGTACAGGTTCAGAGCATGTGAGAGTAGTAATTAGGAAATAAATATCCAAAATGTACTATCGGTTCATTATAGACATGACGTTGCATATTCTGAATACTGCGTGAGTCAAACATGACGGTGTATACATTTGACTCTTGCAGTATCGACAGTACTACCTGAACGAATACTTGAACCGCATGTAGACTATGATAAAGCGGCTCGAAAATCTATTCGAGCTGCTCTAGGTTTTTTTTTTCTTCATATGTGCTTTCTAATTGTCGATTACAAGGATGTTAAAGATCCTAACCAGGTATATCCAAGTCTTATTAACCCGAAATTTCGAGGCATGCCATATTTACAAAGTTAGACGGATACCTTCGCGTTTGTATAATCTCACATCATTATTTATGGATCAGTATAAATTTTTCGCGACGGGCGTTGGAACCTTATTCGAAGCTGTGAATCAACGCTCTGTGAACACTTTTATATGACGTGCGATCGATGGACACGGAATCGTGTTATAGGAGAAATGGAATGTCGGCTTTTTCTTTTTTTTTTTTTCCGGGCTCATAATTGTATCAATATAGCTGTGTATCGCGACATTTCATGACAAAGGCGAAACGAAACAAGCTCCAGCACAAATTGCCGGAAACGCCGTCGAACGAAATACAATCATGTTCGGTAGAATGCATTTCGCGTCCTGAGTTCCGCGCCGTGGAGTAAAATTTCCATCCGCTCCCATAACCGAATCTCCAGGTAGTAGAAGTTCAGGATGAGAGAGTTTCCGAGGACACGAACCTCTCTCACTCTCTCTCTCTCTCATTCTCATTCTCTCGTCTTCGGAAACTCTTCATTGCCCCAATGAATTTATTTCTATTTTACGATTTCAAATAAAAAATGAATTCAATTTCTCAGACTTTGTACACGTACACAATATTGACGCTCAGGGGATAAATCTAGGTATGTATTATACGGACACACATATGCGCATACGATACATAGCATTCGGTGTACAGCAGGGAGTTTTTAATTATTTTTAACAATTTTCAAGACAGACTGTTGCATTTATGGATTTTACTTTGATTTAACTATATTTCTCGCGTGTCCCGTTTCAAGTGCCTAATTGACAAATTTTTCTTTTATTTTTTGACTTTACGTGAATTCGGATCTCATTTTGCAAGATTCTGCGGGGTATAATGATGTTCTTTATTCGGACACAGTCTGGTTCTCATTTTTTCTAACAATTACATCCGTTAAGCGTGTACTTCAAGTCGAGCTCACTGACGTCGCTACTGAACTGGACTCTCCGCTCAGCTTGACGCTTAAACGAGATATGCTTGAAGCGAATACGATCTGGCCTTTCGATGATATAACGAACTCCATCTCTTTATAAATTTTATGCCAGGGAAATCACTTTTTATCCTTTTTAACTCCATCACGCTTTTTTCAACCACAAAATTCATATTTCCCGAGATGCATGCGTTGCACACTTCCTGGGCTGTTAATTATCTTTATGAAAGCTAGAAAGAGATAGGGAGAGAGATAGAAAGGCTGTTGGATATAAAATCAGAGCATGTACGAATACCTGGAGAAAATACGTTCGTCGATATAAATAATATATTTGCCAATCCGTCTTGAGTTATTGCATAAAGTCATATCTCTATTCGGTTCACATTTTTATACGCCTATTAAAAGATAAAGAGTATATTTTTGAAGAATATCGAAATAGTTTATCAGTCTTGATTACAAAAAGCTTCGTGCGCTTTTTTAGTATACGCAATCGCGTTTTTTCTCGTTTTTTTTTTCACGGGCCGGAGAAAAATAAACACCGAAGGCAAGCCCAATTTATTCTGTTATGTAAATTCGAAGTGTCGCACAATTTCGCAAACTTCTACGAATTTTTTTTCCCCCCCCCTCATTTGAATTATAATGAGTAAACGATCGTCGTCGTTGTTTGAACATACGACGGGTACAACAGATGTTAATCGAGCAATATAAATGACGGATAAACATGCTTCGTTGTTGAATTTGGCAATTCTCGGAATTCCACGTGCAAAGCTTAATTAATCGCTTAACGAGACAGATAGGTCGTTATTGAATCGAAAAAACAGTTCGCGCTACTCGAGTCCGAGGTGCGTGTGTAGTTATATATGTGCTCGGGTATAGGCGAGAGGCGAGAGAGAAAGAGAGGGGAAAAAACATATAGCAATCGAAAGAGCGAACTACCACCATTAGCGATCAAGTAGGGGGGGTGGAAACTCTGTCCCGTTAGCGTGTATACAGTATCTTTAAAAAGTTGAAATCATTAAAAATAACCCTTTCTGAATGTTGGATATTTTTTCCATAGAATGGCTTAATACAGGAGATGAAAATTTTCAACTTCGTTAGCGGGCTCGTTTCATAAGTAATTCCTCTCAAATTCTCAACTGAACGTGTACATTAAAAAATTGAAATAATAGGATATATCTACTCAAAATGGCTTATATAGTGATATATTATCGATGAAAAACAAATCGGTTTCCAGAAAATTGTGCGAACCATTTATTCAGATGCTTCATGAATTGGAGTTTCAAAATGACGATATAATAATTAGCGAGATTTATAGAGAATCGGGTCGGATATAGTTAAGGATAGTTTTCGACTCAAATTACTGTTGAAGTTAGGCGTACCGTGTACCCATTGTTTGATCCTGAATGTTTCTTAGTATTGCTTCCTGTTATCTATATACGATGGTTAACAAGAGGTCGAGCAGCCACGATGAAAACCCGATGTCTATCAGCATTGTATAGTGAACCAAGTTCTCGTCTCCGCGTCACCGGTGCTGTCTCTCGCATTCGCATAAAGGTGAACGGAGAGACGGGAGAATTTTCCACCCGTGTGTCTCAAAGGAAATCCGTGGCTCGGGGCTGTGAACTGACATCGGCAACACCATATACTGGTGTATCGTCAGCTATAGCTGAACAAATTGTATACAAACTTTACGGCAACGAGCGCAACGATGGTAAAAGCATCATGCTTAGAAAGTTTCCCGTGACAAAAAAGTAACCCCCAGAGAGAAATACGAAATAATTATTTGATGCCGCAATAATGACATATCACACTCTCTCGCAACGCGTTGCAATAATTATGTCCTGCTATCATGAATCAATCTGTTATGGAACGATTGAAACCGACTGCCTCTTCAATATGATTTTATTTTCACAAAAATGAAATATTTCGCCAAATTTATAAGGTAACAAAACATGCGAGAACACAGAGAAAATTTTTTGTTGGATTAACGTTAGCTGGAATAAAGTATTCTAAAAATTTTAAGGTATATACCGTATAAACGAAAATGTCTTACCCCGAAGGTATTTCGGTCCAGAGATTTTAGTATCTTCGAGGTATAAGCAAACATTTTGTTACACAAAATAATTAAAACGTCATCTGAATTCCCGTAAACGACGATGTAATTGATCCAACTACATTATTATTTACTCGGACTAAGGGTCGGTTGTTTCACCTCCGGATAAAATTTATCTGATTGGTCACCTTGTACCTTTAAATTACTTTGATGCAGTCGGGTCAGCACATTTTTCCTCTGTCTTGAATCAGTCTTCGGAGTAACATGATCAAAGCACTTTTTCCATGATGCAATGTTAACTCCATGACAGGCTAAGGAAACTCTTCATCTATAGTAGGAAACCTTATTAATATATGGGCTACCCGTATTTTTACCCGGTATCGTTTAACTATACGTTGATGGTAACGTCACGGTGAGCTCCGTCAGGAATTCTCGAACGATGTCGTGATATTGGTGTCGGTTATATTTCCACCGGCGTGCCTGGTGTTAGATTGGTAAGCGAAGCATACAGCCTTCTCGTCGAGCGTCTAAAGTGGCACGTTTTATTTGTTGGTGGTATATACACATAAATCTCGACGAGAGCAAAGCACGAACTCGCTAAAGCGCCAAACTGATGTTTGTGTCGAACTGAGCACGTTGGTCACGGAAAAACATAATTTCATTTTCACAACGTTATATGGCTGTGTGGGTAACAATGTTGGGTCGATTGAAAGAGCCCGAGAGTGGCAGAGGCCACCATTATATTTGTTCAAAAAGTACAAAGACCGGCGGAGCGAAATATTCGCTAGGTGAACAATCGTTGTCGATAAATCTAATAGAGGTTTTGGGCGTGTTAAAATGGGCACAATCTCTCTAAAGACGATCAACAATACAGAAAGAAAGGTCCATGATTTCTAGGCTAGATTCACCGATTATGATCATGTCCACTATTATTTTATTTTTATGGTTATTTTCGCGCATATCCTCGTCCCGATACTTATTTAGTAGGCATGTAAATCTACGAAATGATGTATTCAATGTTTTTCGGGCGAGATTGTCTTTAGATTTCTGTATTTCGGTTTTTCACAGCCAGAATAAGATCAAACGTGGTTTAAAACGACGATATTTCTATTCTATAAGTCTGTTCTATCATGAGAATTGTTACTATTGTAACAATTCAGGGGAACGTTTTCTCCAAGTAAATGCTTACGTCAAACCGAACGACACGAAGAACGACGAAGCTGGCGTCGAATGATAGCGAATGCTATTTCATATTACTTATTGTCCTCTATTGCTTCGCTAATCCTCGTAATACGTGGATTATACCTGAGGCAACGTAAATAATACGACACTTCTTTATTTGTTACTGCATGTAAATCTCTTCGAAGTACAAACCTAGTCCTAACGTATAGTCACTCTTTTCTTACTCCTGTGCAACAACGCTCACTGCTACTGCGATCGCATAGTTTTAATTTTGTCGCATCTTACTCCCAAGAAACTCGTCCTGTATATGATGCAAATGTGAACGATTCAAGGGGTAAAACTTGTGCGCATCAAACTTTTTTCGGGATACACATCTATTCGGGGTAGTATCGTATTTTTTAATTGTCCATTTTATGATTTTAATCGATCGTCATTTCGTAATTATACTGAGGGTAAGACGTTGCATAATTAATGAAATTTGTCGCTATCAACGGTGAATTGAATATTTAATTGATTCAACTATAATGTTTTATTGAACGGATCACGTATGCAAGTCGATTTGATCAATATTTTGGTTATTTCAATAAAATCTTTGTTGACTCAACAAAATATTTACTTCGCCCCCAACGATCGGCAGATTTAATTGATTTTACAATGTCTTTCTTCCAGTCTATATGCAAATGCGTCATAAGTGCATTAAAAAGGGACCGCCCTAATTAACCTGACGGCTTAAATATGTGAGGGTTGCCGTAGGCTATTGTGTTTTTGATACGAACCAACAGAGGCTCTTCGTATGTATACGTGAACTATACAATAGAAAGCTTTCACTCTTGATAATTTCCGCTTCCGGTGTAGCAACGAAAAGTCGAAAGGTACGTTGAACGGACTATACTTGAACTATACTGCCTATGGCATGCCCCAAAGCAACAATACCTCAAGGCCCATTCACTATTTTCCGGTATCCCGTTGCTGAATCATCAAACTAACTTGCTGGAGGTCATTTCCGCATTCATCGAACACGATGTCCAGGTATATTACGCTATAGTACGCTGCACCAAGTTACAAGGCAAACAGTATATTTTTTGCAAGAAGTTTTTACCCTCCCTGGGGTGTTAAAACTCATAGAATGGACAAGTTTAGCACCTACAAACCACTATTCTCGTTACTAATTTCTGAACAACACAGATCTCTCTCATTGTTTCGTCAAATGAGTACAAGTTTCCAGTCGAAAATCATAGCAAGAACTGAAGAAACTGATTTAAGTTGCAAGTGGGGTTCTAAACTTGACCGTCAATCTTGGCGACGAGGGTGCATGCCACCGGATAATGGTTTTGGAAATTTAGCCGGATGGATTAAGCGTCCCAAGGTGAAATTGAAATAATAGAGATAGGAATAAGATAAAGAAAATAATTACATTCTGAGGATACCTGGAAAGTGACACAATGAAGAAAAAAGGTGTCAAAAAAGAAACGTCGAAAAACGAATTGAAAGTGGCTTGTTGTACCATTCATTATAAAATTGAGTTCACGATCGAGAAACATGAAGTTTACTTTTAATTTATGTATTTGGGCCATACGTATGTTCTATTTTACTCTGTTGAAAAAGACCCGGGAGCAACAAAGCAGCTAACAATAATTCAACAGTATGTATACGATATGACAAGTATACGAAGTGGGTCCCGGTGACGACTGATTGACTGACAGGCGCACCTGGTCGTTACAATAGATGGCTGCTCTTCTCGCGCATTCGCAGCGCGCCAGGCACTCACGGGATTCCTTATTTTATATGATCAAATTTCGTTAAAAATTGCTTTTATAGATTAAAAAATAAAAACGCAGCAACGTTGGAGCATTTCGCTATAACGTATAAATACTCGAGATGAACGTGGATTAGTGTATCGCCACTTATACATCATTAGCAAAAAATTTAAATTTGCTTATCGGTGCGTATAGGTAGTGAATCGGGATTCAACATTATATTTATGCCACAAAAAACATGCTGATATTTGGATAACTATTTTGCACAACTGCAAGTGTGATCGGGAAAATTTAATTTTTTCTACGTGTGAGAAACGCGATTCGCACTCATTCAATTCTTAGACCATTCATTCAATTATAGTCATAGTCATTTAATTTCTTAGACCATTTTCAACGCTTCAAGCGTATTAGAATTTTCATGAAACGTCAAAAAAAGTTGGAAAAATTACAATATATAAGAAACCAAAGAATTATAGATGATAAAAACGCTCGGAGATCCGGTGTTATTCAAGAAATGCTGTTGAGTAAAATATAAACGATACTATCATTTTTGGTCGTTTCCATGTCACGAATCTAATATCATATCACGAATCGATTTGAAAGCAAACATCGTTCAACAATCAAGTCGGTGACGGTCAACGACAAATCGGTGTGCACAGTAAGTCATTTTTACTAAATTAAAGTTGATTTTAAATTATGCTCCCATCGATCTCGTTTCATATCTTGGTTTTACGCCAAGTTTCGATACATCCGGACAGCAAATAGAAAGATATAATCCTCATCACTGTACGCTTTCAATCGTATGGGTTTGGTTTTATTTCTCCAGCAGTCCATCATTTCAATTAAACGTGAAGTAATGAGAAACGTTTCAAGTCATTGAGTTTATTCGAGCATATTGATGAAAAGTTCTCGACGTTATCGCCCCGCGTATATATCGCTTCAAAAGCTTCAAGCGCCAAAAAGCTCATCGAATGATAACAACGAGAAACAATATTGCTGCCTTCCTTACCAACGCGGGATTCGTTTGTCCCGCAGTAGCAGAGAGCTGCGCGATTGCGTTGGTCGGTATATTCTCGAGTGTCGAACATTTTGAATCACATTCATGAATATCCTGAGCGTGGCAGCGTCGTAGCTGCGTTTAATATGCCACGAGGAACACGTGCGGATCAATACGAAAGCTGGCACTCAAAGAGGCCCTAACGAAGCTTTCCCGGGCAAATCAGCCGTCCAATGATATCGCGCGAAACGACCATACAATCCTTTTCGTTTTATTAAAACGTCGAAAAAATTTCGTATGCCGTTACTTTTCCCTCTTAGGACAATAGATATCAAAATGACCAATGAAGTCCTGCGAAGACTAATTTTCACTGTTTTTTTTTTTCGCCTATCCTCACGAAATAAGATTTCTATACGGTTGAACAAACTCTGCATACAGGGCAGCACTTATGATAAGATGATGTCGCCCATCTGTCATTTATAAGTATGTAAATGTGTATCTATAACTTGAACACCGGCCTCCAATCTCTCCCTGAGCCATTACCATTTTCTATCAGCGTATACGAGCTCTTTCCCTGTCGTCCATTACTTCGACGATTGTATTTTCATGAAACCATTTTCGAAAAAAAAATCATCATCCCGCAATCTCTATAGCGTGACAATGTCTTCTAAAGAAAACTATCTCTTCTTTCGGTGCAACGTGTTTTTTTTTTTGCCTGAAATTAGTCGTGAAAGTCCATCATTGGTCCAACTATAAGCGCAACATCCCTATGCATCGAGCGGAATGAGAATTTTGTTTTTTCCCCTCTGACGAACAGAGGTAAAGTGGTCAAAATAATAAAAGAAGCATCGACGCACTCTTGAATTTCTTCCGGGATTCCTGACGAGAATCTTGCGTAACGTGCGACTTGTGGACGAGCTTGCAGCCTCTGTTTCGGGTCGTTTACGTGCGCGTGGCGCTAGCGTCGAACGATTCTACGGTAAATTTTTTCCGGCATATCTGTACGATATGTTCGCGCGTGTCTCGCGCGCGATCAGTACACTTCATCTCTCGGGGAAACTCAATACATCCATTTGCTTGGCAACGTCATCAAACTCTGTCCTCATCGAGCTTCAGGATTCCAACGATCACACGCTCTCTTTTTCGTTATTGTCAACGCTTATTACACTCTCCGCGGCGTAACGTTTTTCTTTCCTTTCTCCATCTGCAGCTCCGAACTTTGAGTCTCCTTCGTGCCCCTGCGCCCGCTTGATAAAACCCATCCTAACCACCCATAGCCACCCTATATACATTCACGTTCTTTGTTCACCCCCCGCGGAGTCTCCTTTCCTTATCCTCACCGCGCGGACTTTGGTACTTCCGGGGGTTATAGTGGCTCACTTTCTCTCTCTCTCTCTCTCTTGCTCTGTCTCGCTGCTCGTGAGCACAGAAGTCTCGCGACGGGCGTTGCGCGACTCCTCCATCTCACTGCTATATCACCGCCACGACTAGAAACCCACGAAACCTTCGGCAGGCCTTCATCCTCATCTCTCCGTGACTCTGCTGCTGCTATCATCTCAGTTTTGTTGCATCCTTTGCATAATTCGTTATTCCCGCGTGTTCGATCCGCGGGGGGAGAAAAAAAAGTCGGCTTCCGTGGATGTGCTCAAACGATTGTCACGTGACGAGACGTTTGAATTAACGGGGTAGTCGTTGTGTGCATCCGCTTCCGTTTCCTAATGGAATCGCGTAAAGTACATGGATTTCATTGAAACCCATGAGGATCGTCACGTTTGTGATTGCGTGAACCTTATATTCGTCGACATTGACACAATTGTTATAGTGAACGATTACCGGTGAACGAAAGATGCCACGGTTCTTTTGAAACGCGCGTATCCGATGCCGGCGCGAGGTTCAGAGAGTTTTTTCTCCGATCCGATGATGCCTGATTAAAAGTTCCTTGAGGGAAGAATAATGAAATCATAACGAAGGATCGAACTATCGAATTTCCGTAATGCAGCAATAATAATGGCAATAATGATATCTCGTTGACTACATGTATATTTCAGTGATTGAAGCTATATAGAGACATACAGTGGCGAGCTATTTGCCCTCTTTAAGGGTGCGCGTCAGGACGGTGCATCCGCTGAAAAAAAAACAATTAAAAAAAAAACATTCAAGCGATACGATTAGAAAATAAACGAACAAAAGTGCCAAATAATCATGGATAAAATGGGTCAACTCTGTCCAAGGAGGATGATACAGGCCTACCGCGAATGTTCATTGAAAATTCATCAAGACCTTAATTGCCAAAAGTTTTAACGATCAAAGTTTTACTCAGCTGCTTGCGGTAGATGAGAACGTGATAAGGGATGGCGGATTATTTTTTTCATCTGTGAATTCGAGGACGTAAATTCGTTTAGCCCCAGGCTCGCGAGATACAGAATTATACATAATTCGGGCAGAGCTGGTGAAAATTCAACCGAGTCTTTGGAAGCGTATTCGTGGAAAAGTCGACCTTGCACATTATAATCGATGTATCTCCGGCGTGGTTGCTTTTCCAATTTTATCGATCGCGTGTTTGAGAATATCCATTAACGTCAGATCGCATAAAGAGACGCGTTGGGTGAATGATAAGCGTACGAAAAAAAAAAAATGCTCACACGGCCAATCACTGCCGATCGATGCTGAAAATTCGTTGCCAATGAATTATGGGATCGCATAGTGTGGCGTGAGAGAGTCGTGAACTCGAGAGGATAAATAGTGGGGCTTGACAATGGGTCAGGATTGGTGCGCACGTCGGCGAAAACGCTCGAGTAGCGGCTGCTGTCCATGCGGACCACGTGTTCATCCGTCGAGCTGGTCAGTTTTTTTTTTTTTTACGCATCAAACATTTCACATCGTAGAAAATTGTCAGCTTATTTCAGTAGTGCTGATCGAATTACATAAATAGGATCTGGATACTCCAAAATTGAATCTTTGTCTTGGAACGATTTTTCTTTTTTTCAAGCTCCCACGAGAACCATGTAAAAATTTAATAGTATTTGTAGGATTACGTGGTTCGCGTGGAATACGATTTTTTTTTATTATACAGTGCTCATTTTGTTTATTGAATGAAGCTTTATGAATTTTTCGACTGCATCTTTGACAAGCAGCATTTTATGTACTGCCATTTTCGAAATATTCCGGAAAATCATATTTTCTTAATTTTTTTATTACAATGAAATGGGACGCTCGATATACAAAGGGTAGGTCTGTTCGTGCGTGCCTGCTGTATGAATGTAAGTGTGCATGTTCGAATTTTTGTGTTAACAGAGGGAAAATGTAGATTGTAAATGTAAGTTTAAAAATGTGTGCATGCTTTAATGACGAGGGGATCGAGGGGCCACTAGGGATAAAATAGAATTGTAATGATGCAAAAAAACTCGGCCGGACTATCGCGGTTCATAAATAATACCCCACACATACGCAAATGTGCCTGCCAACAGATGTGCATGCTGTATGAAAAATTGTTGCACATTGTCCGTAACGTCATATAGGGAGTCAGATTGGGTCGATGTTTAACGCACTCAACGCTTGACCTGCAAATCCCCAGCTTAATTCATATTCTTACCTCTTATATTCCGGTGTTTTTAGTTACGAAGACACGCGACAAAGCCGAAGATCGTTAAAACACTTGACGCAGAGTGTATTTTTTAAAATTAAAAAAAAAAAAACATTCACCGCTAATGTATCCTCAAATTTTACCGTAGACGCACGAGAGGACATGCTGATTGCTACGAATTTGAATAACGATAATAATGAAAACACGTTTTAACATTTTATTATAATGCATGATTTTTTTCAATTTTTTTTTGTCTCTTAATAATCTCTATTAGTCAATAAAAAAAAAGTTAAGACTGTCATAAAGATTGATAAAGAATCTTGGTGCCGAGGAACTTGACCTTTTCATTAATTCGCAGAGAGTACAGAGCATCAGCTCTTGCCATACATGTATAACGGAACTGTCGCGTGTTCACGTGCAATTTCCACAACAAGTTTTGAGTTCCCGTATACAGCAAAGTAGAGAGATTATTCACGGGAGGCCCGAGACTTTTCACTCACAATAATTTTTGTTCAGTTCCTCTGACGGTTGGGTGCACTCTCGCACTCTCATTCTCTGAGTCCGAGTCCGAAGGAAAATCAATTATGCTTCTCCTGCTCTAATTTTGTGGACGAGTACCTTGAGCGTTGAGTAAAACACGTTATCGTTCGACACAAGTTCTGTTAAATTTCAGAACTATAATCCCCGTCGTCTGCTTCGTGTTGCTGAGAATTGGTGGACAAAAATTATAATTCAAAATCATTTTTTCTGAAAAAAAATGTTTTTAGACTTCTACAGGTCAATCGAAAAGTATTTTTAAACACTTTTTAACAAATCTCTGCTGCGTAAGGATTGCTACGTCCCTACAAATATGATTAAAAAAAAAAAACGTTTTGCACAGTCAATTCTTCTAGAAACAAACTTTCAATGATCTAACAATGTGTAGAGATTAATTGAACTATCATTCGTAAGTATTGGATTAATGGTATATTAAAGATATTAAAATTCACATTTATTAAAATTGGCTCATTTAATTCATGGCAATTAACGATCATCGTATCTGCATCATAAATGAAATATATCTTAACGCGTTTATCGAAGTATGTAAAACGGGAAAAACTTGCAACGAATATCTTTATACAGATACGTATACCTTCTTGTCTGTACATCAGCTAACGATTATTTCGTGATAGGACACGTTGCCCAGATAAATTTTGCGGGCACGCTTACCATCTTCACCACCCTCACTGTGCTCATACGTTAAATACATACATACACACAAATGCTCTCCCTCTCTCTCTCTTTCTCTCTCTCTCTCTCTCTCTCTCTCTCTCTCTCTCTCTCTCTCTCTCTCTCTCTCTCTCTCTCTCTCTCTCTCTCTCTCTCTCGTACACATACTTCATAACACAAATTTAACACAAGTTCTTATAACAAAAGTGCTATGAGAACGTCAGTGTTTGAGCGTATTTACCTGGCGTCATGTGTATCGAGGGCGTCACAGTTTGAGGATAGTACATATATGGCTGGGAATTAAATGATAAAATTAGGTCGCATCGATTCGTACTCAAAACCCACCACGATGTATGTACAAAATTCTCTCTGATTGCACGTATACCATTGGAGTTCACAAAACTCAGAGCCGGTATCATGACGAAGGCTGAACGCACTCGGGTTACTCACAAATGTGGAGGAACAATAGTTTTCTTGGCAATGAGGACGAGAACGTGAGATATAAACCCCCCGGAACATTTTGCCATGTAGGATCGAGTGTGATCCGTGTGACAAAGGTGGTTTAATATGAGAGAACCACAAACCCGGGAGCTTTTCACCCGATCCTCTCGCCCTATCGAAAGTCTCTATATATATATATATATGTCTTCCTTCCACTGCTTGCTCGAGTTTCGGCTCTCGGAAGCTCAAACACAACATTGGATATCCCATTTAATACTAGGTATGTGAACAATGGAATTAGCAATTGCGCACATATGAACTTTGACATTTGAGGTTTTTTCTCTCTCTCTCTCTCTCTCTCTCTCTTCCTCCGTCTCTCTCTCTCTCTCTCTCTCTCTCTCTCTCTCTCTCTCTCTCTCTCTCTCTCTCTCTCTCTCTCTCTCTCTCTCTCTCTCTCTCTCTCTCTGTGTGTACTTTTGCTCTCGGAGGTGGTTTTTTTTTGTCGTGATTAGCTATCCTGTCTTCGAGAAACTACCCAAGGAATAGTTAACCGAGTGACAAAGTCACTAAAGTAAATATGCAGCTGCTGGAAGCGATTGATCCCCGATCGAATTTACTAAGTAATTGGTACAACAAATCTTCCCCGAAGGATGGCTAATGTTTGAAGGATAATATGATATGCTAGGACCCTATGCACTAAGGCTGATGTTCCTCTATGAAATAACGTCCCCTTGAGGGGCGGTGGGGCTATATCGACGAATCAATAGCTGCTGTTCAACTTCAATAGCCAGGACCAAGATTATTTGCAAAATTCTTCGGCCTGAGAAGTCGAACACTTTTGTGACATTTTTACTTCGTTGAATAAGTTTTGAGTCGACACGTGATTTATATTTAAATTTTGTTCTACGGTCGAATTGATTGGGTTTCAAATAAATGAAAATTTCATCCAATCATAATTAAACTATTTCGCTATTTTCTATTTTTCTTGACGTGCAGTCAACATTCTCGTTCGAAAAAATGAATCATTTCACATGTTCCAAGTACTCGAAATTACCTCAAAGCTCCCGATATAATCATCGTTATCAATGTCGTGAGGTTGATAGATTCGTAAGGATGAGACTTTACAAAAGTTCCCTAGACATATATATATATACATGTTGTAGCGATGGATTTCAGGCTTAGAGAAAAGTAAGAGAAAGAGAGAGAGAGGAGGAGGAGGAGGAGGAGGAGGAGGAGGGGAGAGAGAGAGAGAGAGAGAGAGATAAATCGTATAGGGGACGAACGAGAATGGAATGTCATGGGACAATGGTGAATTTAATTAAAAGTACCGTGAGAGAAGCGGCAAGGCTATTAACGATATTTCCTCTGGTATCGGCTCGCGTCTGATCGATGTTGCGGCATGGAGGCTGCTGCCTGGGCTAGTGACGTAACTGAAACTCCCGCCCCCAAGTTCTGACGTCATTGATGCCCTCAAATGCTACGCTCTCGGGGAAAGCTTCTTCAGGTACGGTTCTGTAAATCTCCGTGCCACGAGACGAACGAAGTTTTTTCTCCAGGAATAAAAAAAATTAACATCAGTAACCTCAATTAATTACTATTGTAATTGAAAAAAAAAAAAAAAAAAAAAAACAAAACAAAACAAGCAATGAAAACCACCATTGACTTTTGCGGCAGATGCGCTCTGAATTAACACTTTCCTATATCTATACCGTGTATTCATTCTCAAAACGATAAATTCATGACGGATTTGCTGCAAAATCAATTTTTTTTTAATGAGGTGTAAAATGTTAAAAAATCAATTGAAGAACGGATAGGGTGCGGGTTCACCACGCGGTATATCCGGGTTCAAGATCCCAAACACGAAACGAATAAATTTTTCCGTGCGTTTTTTTTTGCTGTGATAAAAGTTATAAGAATCAAAATGTACAGTTGAAAAAATCAATTTTATTTAATTTTGAAGCTTTTTGCATTTTCCGATCGAGCTCGTTCGCAGGAAGAGCCAAAATTGTGAGCCCGTATTATACACGGCCCTATACGGTGCAAGGCGCACTCCGGCAAACGGGTGATGGTCCATTGTTTCAAGAGGATGAATTCTCCGACTCGAGAGATTTTTTCATCCCTGCTCTCATCTTACCTCGTCCCGCGCAGCCCTGCGTCCCGTACCCATTTTCCAGAGATTAAGAAATCTCACGTTCTTCCTTGCACCCTCGATGCTCGCGTCCTCATTCTCGAATATCCAAGATTCTTGTAGCTCATATTTCACTTGCTTTCATATGGAGCATTCGAGATAGTAAGCGACAATCATGCCTCCTACATTAACGGTCATTAATTACGACGACTCAATTATGAAATACCCGACTTGTTTTTTTTTTCTTCTCAAGTTGGTTGAGTTGCAGAAAAAATTATGAGTAATAATTATTTTTAAAAGATCAAAGTGTAACTTTTACAATAACTATTCTTTTATAATACATTCCTTTTTTTTAAGCGGATTTTTTTTCGATATTGCTGAGCAATTGCTCGTGTTCGAATTATCGAACATTCAACATTCTCGTAGCTCTCGAACATTTCACTTTAATTTATCCATTATTCGAATATTATATATTCGTTCGACTCAATATATTAAGATACTAAAATTTCTGAATTGAGTCCGAAAAATGAAATTATTTTTCATGAAGAAAAAGTATCAGTTATAACTTTCGAATAGTTGAGAATAATTTTAACAATTTTTTTTTTATTGTTATATATATTTATTTTTCAGCCCAATTTTTTCGTAATCAATCCTTTAGAGTTTTATTTCGTATGACGCTCATGTCTGGACAAGAGTGAAGAAAGTAAAAAAAAAAAATGAATGTCTCTCGCTGAGTAGGAAAATAATTGCACGACAAAATCGTCTTGTAGCCATCGAAACAATTTCGATAGACAAACAGTCAGTACATTTTTATGATAAATGTAGAAATATGAGCGAATGAAAAAATCGATTTTTAATAGGAAATGCAGAAAATTCTCTTCGCGCAACTTTATTTAATGCAACAATTCGTATCAAATTTCTACTTCCTATGTTCCGTGATCTGTGTGTACCGTCAGTGGGTAAATCGAGAATTCATCAAGCGCATGTTCGTGAGTGAATGAATCCTTCGTGAACGATCACTGTCGAGGAAGAGCTTTTTCCCCAAGCGGCAACGTACACTATAGAATTCTTTCTTACCCGGTTGCACTCTTCTGACCCTTCTTTATCATGTGCAGGAACCTATTTCCGCGCACCAACCCCCCCTGTGAACCGACCCCTGGGTCGTTGTTGTCTCACAAACCTGCAGTCGGAAACTCGGCCGTGCTGGTAATCGATATAAGCCAACAGAACTAGTGAAAGTTAATACATTGTCTTTTTTCTGAGAGGCACTTCTCATATTTCAGAATAATTCTAATAGCCAATTAATTTAAAAAAATGACTGAAAAAAGCCCAAAGCTGGTCGCAATATATTGTAATCAGAAAAGGATTGTCCTCATAGACATAATGAATATTCGTAATACATAAAAAGGTCATCTTCCAGGTCATTGCACCGATCTTACATGGATATAATATAAAGAAAAAGTATCTTGAGTTTTAGGGTTTTATTCATTTTACTTGAAATATATTTTATTTTTTTAATCCGAAGCCCCGATCGGTAGTTCTCCGTCAATTTTTATTGTTTTTCCCACCAAATCTACACGCATCCCCGAAAATTATCTCACATTTTTTACCTGTAAAATTAAATTCATAAGGACGGTAGAACGGTAAAAAGAAGTTAATCGAAAGATTGATATAAAAGTATATACATCGGTTTTTCACAGTGTCTTACGTCGTAGCTGTTTTTTTTTCCGAACAATATTTGTCAAGATACTTTGAGTTGGAGAAAAAAAATTAATTTTTTACGAAACCATTGGATTTTAGAATTATCTGAGCATTCGCAGAAAGTCTTTGCAACTAGTATACCCGCATACTGGCAAACTTGTAAAAAAAATTCAGCTGATCGTCGGAAAAAAAAAAACCGGCTGTATTGATGGAAAATTCTTCACACGTTATAGTTTCAATGTATTAGCAAGTGATGACGTTGCCAGATGGTGGCAAATCAAGCCTCGTGTATCTCAAATTTCCATATTCACGATTTTGACAATATATTAACACGAGTTAAATCACGGTTAGCCGATGAAACCGTTCACCTGCGCTTGGACTGAACCGCAAATACACCGTCCGAACCGATATTATTTCAGCTCTATGCGAGTGTGTTTCTGTTCGCGCGGGAGAGATCAACTCAAAATCCACAAAAAGCGTGTATAGTACGAGGCGCTAACGAATTTGCATTGCAGAGTTTGTCTCGTGTAACGAGAAGATTCTTGTGCGCAAATTCAGCTTGAGATGTAACTCTAAAATATTCCACGAGAAATTGCGAGCGAATTTTTGCTTCAAAAAATTTTCAGCCGCTCTTTCCTTTAAAGCGTTATAACGAAAAAATGAAAATATTCATCGCAGGAATAAATTGCAAAGTCTATTCGTTCTTTTTTTTTTTAACATATCAACTAATTTTTTTCCAAAAATGTATGTCGATGTATACAACATAATATATGCAACATGATGCAAATACAAATTTGCATCATTATTATAGTATTTACATTTGAAATCCGTGCATATTTTACAGCATCTTATGAATTATTCACTGAGATATTCTTATATAAAGTAAAAATGGCATGAAATTTTTTTAAATTCCTCTCGCGTTGCAGCCATTAATTAAAGAGGTGAGAATTTTCGAGCATGCTCTACTAGATGAGCTCACAAAATCCGGTATAAGAGCAAGGTATAATCAGAATCGCATGATTCTTCTTAAGGAGGTACGACTAGTATGAAGAATCCAACTGACGGACTTGAAATTTTTATATGTTTTTGCCGAATACTTTATGCGCCTATTGCCAAAATTTGAGCTATATTGACCGTTTAGTTTATTCGTAATAAAATTGCAAAGTCGAGCAGTTTGAGTTACTAAAGCACGTCGTCTTATGGAGACGGTTAACCGGAAGTGCTGTGATCACGGTTTTGCTGCTCGCGTATCCAACTACACCCGTTGAAAAACTGAAACTTGATAGATTAGATATAATAGATATTGTAAAAAATTGAAAAATTACTCTTCACCGTGTAGTTCTGGCACTACATCATAAAAAAGTTTCAATTTCCGGTTGTAAATGGTCAGAACGATCAAATAGCACCCACAGACTTAGCAACGTCGCGAGTAACAGCTGATGGGTTTCGGCGAACATAACCTAGCTTTGTTTTGATATTAGCAACGAGGATAGAGTCATCTTCGTTGGTCACGTATACCAACTTATAGCATCGCCAATGCGACGTTGCCAAGTGTTTACTTCAAATTCCATCGTGTTATTTATGGAGTTTTATTATTTATCACGTATCAATTATATGTTTAATTATCATTCTACCGATCGTATTAATTCCACTGAGGTAATTCAAGTCTATTTTAATAGGTTTTCGGCTGATTTTTAAAAATGTTTTTTAGTCCGTTTTTGTGGTAGACATGTCATTATTATTATGATGGAGACTACTATCGAGTCGTTGACAATCTAATTTTTCAGTTTTTATTAGTTCATGCGCAATAAATTAATCATTTGCCACAAAATTTTTCACATTATAATCGATAATATGAATAATCAACGCAAATAAACATAAATCAGAACAACTGTGGGTAAAATAAATTTAGACTTTTTTTTGACTCCAAAGAACTAGTCGTACCTCCTTAACACTTTGCCAATAATGCTTATTATTTTGAAAATCTCGTATTTTTCGCTGCGTAGCCGAAGTATAATCCATGTCACTTTTAACAACGTTCGATCACTTCACGTCAGCGTGAGAGAGAAATGTTTTTTTTTTTATTTTCAATTTCTTCTCGGAACCTGAATGAAATTTGTTTTGCTTTTAAATGTTTTATTTTTCATAATTCTTCGTACATCCTTAAACGTGGATTTCTGTTGTTTGCATTCTTCCGTTTAACGAAATCCGAAACATTTTTTATGACGATAGTGTGAAATTTTCTTTTGTTACAGGTAAGTTTCCCGAAGGATGTCGCAAGACCTGCCCGTTGTCTCGTGTAAATTCCGCAAGGTCGCGCGCGATCGGTTACGTAAGTCAAGCACACTCTGTCTTATACAGAAATGCAAGAATACAGATATATAATATGAATAATAAGCGACAAACGCGACATAAAGGCCATTGAAAATTTATTTGCCAGTGAAAGAATCCCCGAGATGGCCCACTTGTGAGCGAGGTAAAAATTATGTATGTTATACATGCATTAACAGTCGAATATTTCAGTGCCGACGTCACGGTGCTTCGATAAAAAAAATTTGATTTCATTTAGAGAAATTTTCATATTCAATTCAAGCAAATTTCATTTTTGTGCCTGATGAAGTTTGCCTGCACTCGAATGTTCCCGTTTTACCATGAAATTTATTTACGAAAATTTCTTAACTGACAAAATATCCATTACATCACTGCCAACTTTAATTTGCCCGTATGTAACATTTTGCCAATCACAACGTTATCATTAATTTCAAGTTGCAAATAAAAAAAACATTAAAATTACAATTCAAGTCAATCAATTGTTTAGAAAATATTTTTTAAGTCTGGCAATTGTGAGACATGATTTGAAAGCATGAAATTCCTTCAATTGCAGTAAATATTCGTCAAATTTTATGTTCAACTTGCAATTGATTTTTGGCAAATGTTCGCAAAAATAAAAATAATTATATAATTATATGGTGCATAATAGTTCAGTTGGATTGAAAGCGCATAAAAGTTAAAGTCACGTAATCAATCACGGTTATTTTAGTGAAAATAAATAATAAATGCGATCCTCTCGATATAAAGTCTGAAAAATAACCAGGCACGAGAGATCGTAATGTGCTTGGCACATTTCCGTACAGAGGCATCGCACAGTGTGCCTATCGCACCTGACTTATCGGTTTCTTCGATCCTACATTTCAACGCGTATATTACTAACGCGACGATAGCATACTGTTGCATCAACATTAACGCATTTTGCTCGCGAGATAACGAGCCGCGAGAGTGACGATGAAACGTATGTATAAGCGGTTGAGGATGGAGGAAATGCTAATGACCGCGAAAACAAAACTTCTTTCCCGATGCACGGAGAAAAATATTTGAGAATCCAATGGTTCACGAGTAATTCTGATTTATCATTGGATATTTGATTATATTTCGGTTAATCATTTCATGTTAATTAATTTGAAAACGAAATTTTTCATCGTCATAATCGGTGAAGCGATCTGAAATGTTTTAGTGTTGGAAAAAAAAAGAAATCGTTGAGGATTGAACTATTTTTAAGGATGTATGAGCACAAGGTGGCGGGAAATGAGCGGAAACGTGGGCGCGGGTGAGCGCGGTGAGCGAGGGGCACGCATGAAACAAGAGAGAGTCGGACCGCTCATTATGCGACACACGCGAAAAATTTCCTTAAAATCGATAATTGTATGTCAAAAGGTTCGTTAACCCCCATTTTTTATGGAACGTATGTAATCGTGATAGTTTTCTGAACATTTAACACTATTAATATTGATCGTATCTGATCGTGAAAGATACGATGTTCTGTTTCAAAGTTGCGTCAGCCCAGAATTCGTATATGGCGTGGGATAAATATCTTGATTTCACGAATTAATTACTCGCGTAAAGAGTCGTTGACCCACTTTGAAATTTTGCAGGTTTTATCATATACACTTCTGCTACACCATATAAAAAATTCAGATTTTTATATGATCGTGAAGCTAGTGCTCATACATCCTTAATTCAGAAATTTTTCCAAGTCCTCCAATACGGTGGCCTCCTCCTAAAACTGTTTTCTCGAAAATCGTATTTCCTCGGGACTAGCGCTGTAAGGATTTCCCCTCACTCTCGCATGCCATTTTATTCCGAAAAATGAAATTATGGTAATATTAAGTAACGATTAATTCAATCAAATTCAACTGTAGATTTATAAACGTTAAATACATTTATTTATCTCATCGCGAAGAGATGAAGATGATGATGATGATGGTCGAGACGGGTAGTACTATAAACACGAACGTGGCTATATAACTCGTCTCATGAATATTACATCCACGATGCATCGGTAAGAAATTTTATATCGGAAAGTTTGATTTCGATTAGTCGGATTATTCATTCCATGCATAAAATATTTGGGATTAATAGTGTGTGTGTTTCAAACAGAAACGAAATATAAACTCGGTAAATATTTATGAACTAGACGGGAGTTTCATCAATGCCGATTTGAGAGTTTGCCAAGAAAAATTGTATCTGAACATCACGAGATAATCAAGTATTTTGAGCAACAACGAGAAAATAATTGAAGGACATAATTGTGCAAATATAGGCTAGACGTACCGGTTGTGGCTACTTTAAACATTTTTGAACATTCATTTACGAACAGTGTTCACATTGTTGCAAATTCAGGACTGAAAAAGTGATCGATATAACCTATAAGGTACACAGAATCGAATTTTTATCATTTAAAACCTTTTCTGATCATGACAAATAAGAATATAGGAAATTAGCTTTTAGCTTGTAGCTGTCATTTTTACCATTTGTGGCCACATTTTTACTACTTTTGGCAATTCGAAGTACCAGTCGTGGCCACCAAGCTTTGAATTTGGATACGAATGCGCTACAAACGAAAGGTTTTAGACAATCAGTATCGGCAGATTCGAGTTAAAAATAGTTATTTATTTGCGTCACAAATATATTACTGAAGTGGTATAAGTTTACTTTATTTGTGGCCATAAGCTGACCACAAATGGAACAATCACATTTTGAATGTACCACTTTAGGTCACCGCTTATTCTTCAGGTAGTTCAGCTGATATGGCAGTTTTTTCTGATTCTAACCCGAAAAATGCGCTTAAACTGATAAAATATAAATTTTTTATGGGGCTGAATGACTTGAGATAATAAGAAACCGTAGTCTTTTTACCTCGGGATCCCTTAACTTTTCCGACAAGAAAACTAACCAACCGCTCAGCGTTGACACATTTCGTCATATTTCGTTGAAATAAATTAACAGATATTCAATAAAGCAATCGATAGTGGTGCGCAAACATCTCGAATATCGATATATTACGCTCGATGAAGTGAAAACAGCCTTGGAACTTTGAAAAACTCGAGGGAAATGCGGAGTGGCCACAAACGATACAGTGGTCATAACTGGTACGTCTACCCCTACCATTCTTTTCACTTTATATTTCTGCATTAGCCAAATCTTTAGGGCTTCCAAAAATGTTCACCAATCCTGAAATATTGTAACGAGAAACTATGCACGTTCTTTCTCGTATCTTACACCCATTCACAGCTTTTGTTAACGAACTTTCATTGCATTCACTTTTTTTTTTGTATGCGTTGTAAGCTGAACTCTGAAATTTCTATTCTCCAAAATTTCGAGAAATCTCATCGAAGATTCACGAAAGATGATTGACAAGCCAAACAAAAAATGATAGATAAATATTTAAGTAACGATAACTTGACTAATTCTTTGAATAAAAATAAAAGTGTTTCAACCTGACGGGGAAATTTGATCGAAATGGCTTACGCACTGCGGTTTTTTTATTCGGCATATGTCGAGAGAAATTGTATAGCTGGGAAGAGTTGTATGCATTAGAGAGTCTTAATTATTAATCAAAAATTCATTATCTAACATGCGAATATTATGATCTTACATTTGTGGGGGAAAAAAAAAGAAAGAAAACGCAACATCGCTATCGCGTGGCTTTGCCATTTTTTCATTTCGCATAATGCAGACTTGCGGGGTTGCGTTTTCGGTTTTTCATTTTTTTTCCCTCCCATCTCTCATACTTCCTTTTCCCTTTTATTTCTTTGTCGTTATGTCTGATACGGCAAGGCCTTTGCCATACATGCTTTTGCGCTAATGCTTCGTCCCTAATGCTTTCACGATCCCCCCAGTGGTTTTACTTCTTGGCATGTATATATCCTCTCGAGGGTATACGCGAGAGCTTAAGGGACTTGAGTGCGAGAACAAACAGACAAAGATTTCTGAGGGACGAGAAAACTGTGCCCCCATCAACAACGTGAAACATGCGTGAAGGATTCTCCATGAATCCAGGCAGTTTTTATTTTTGCCAATGCGACGGAATTTTCACAAATCTTGTAAATTTTTTTTTTTTTTCTTCGTACTCGTTGGAACTAAAAAAACAATCGAGGAAAAAAAATTCTTGAAATTTCCTGCAAACTGTCGATTATCTCTTATAATCGCATTGATAAAAAAAGTCTTTTCCGTGAAATCAATAAAAATGTAAATTTACTTCATGTTTTATGGTTTAATTCTTTTTATGATTTTTATTTTTTACTCCGGAAATCCATCGATGACACTGGCGACTTTTTTCTCTCTATGTACACCGTTCCTTACAATTAACATTATTTGGCATGTTTCTCGAAGAAATTATTGTGCATATTTGAGAAAAAAAAAATTTTTTTTTAGCCAAAAGTCGACTCTGCAAGGACGATAAAATCACGAAATTTGAAAAGCTCAAAACTTGCAAAGAAAAATACATCCATTACGTTGTGAAATTATTTTCCCTCTGATATTTATAGCACGCCATACGTGTTGAGTTGAAAAAATTCCGTATTTTTCAAACGACTGTAAAATTTCCCAATCCGTAACTATTGACCGGAAGTCTTATCAACGGATACACGAAAAACTGGACAAATTTGTGAAAATTTCACGTTTTTAACGAAAAAAAAAAATAAAAATTGGCTTGATCAATGGAGAATCTCACCGATTTATGTTAAACGCGTGTGGACTTGCGTGAAAGCGAACACGCTTCCCTGTTTCGTATTGCTGCGATACGAGCTGTCGAAGTGAACAACAACCGCGGAGAGCTATACACAATATATGCCATGAAGTTGAGCAATAAACCTCACCCTCTTGAGTCCTGATATGTTCACCACGAGGGTGGACCGCGTGTGTTATATCGTACAGCCCCAACTTCCCACGACGTCGGGCCTCTTTATTGCTGAGTATGCACAAACTTCTCGAGACTAAAAGCTCCAAGTTACGTGACATATAATATTGCACATCTTACTGCTATTAAGGGAAACCAGGATAATGACGGGACAGTCATTGTTATTAAGGAGGGTCGAGTGCGACATCGATATCTGTTGAGAGGTACTGTTTTTTTTTTTTTTTTTTTAGATAGATATGTCCACAAAAAGTTTAACCCCGAAGTAGGTTCTGCTATACCGTTTTCGAGAAAAAAAAAATTGAAATTTTGGCCATTTAGCACACGCAGTTTCTTATGGCAGATCGTGAAATTGGACGGAATTTCAAAGTCAATGAGCGCAGATGACCTGTTTGGATAGCAAACTAATTTTTCCATATTGTCGGAAATATCCTCAGGATGCCTCCTGCAAAAATTCAGAACCTTGAACAACACCGTTAATTAGAAATAAATAATAATGTGGATGACAAACGCGATTTCTTGTCATTAATCGAGCCATGGCTAACGGCAAAATAAATGCCAAACGAAACATGCCCCACACGTCACTCACGTCCGTGCCTTAACATTCCCCTTGCCGCGTGCACGCAGCCCTCGACCCTCCTTAAGGATGTATCGGACGTACCTACCTTCCCAACCAAAAGTGACTTTCGTCGACAATATTGCGTACTTCACGATAAGATAAAAATCGGGAAAAATTCAGCCACAATAAAGACGATAAGAAGAGTACTTTTCGTCAATAATAATGCCCAAAAGTTATCAATAATTTGTTTAAACAAAACATTGTTTAACAAATTTTCAGGGAATTTTTTTTTTGTCATGCAAAATGAATTCGTTGATTTTTCTGACTACACATGAATTTTTTTAAAATTTTCTTATCATTTTGAAATTTCGGTTTTCGGAAATTTGTAGAGGTTGTACTTACGAAACTATTCGATCAATGCCCTGGAAACTTCTTAATTGTAATACACAACGTTTTTACGAAAAAAATATCCAAAATTAACGATTTTTCTTTCATTTTTCAAAATTAAAAAATTTTCCGAAAACCGAAATTTCAAAATGATAAGAAAATTTAAAAAAAATTCATGTGTAGTAAAAAAAATCAACGAATTCATATCACGTGTCAAAAAAAAACTTTCCCTCAAAATTTGGTAAACAATGTTTTGTTTAAACAATTTATTGATACCTTTTTGGCTTTATTATTATTCAAAATTAATCTTCTTATCGTCTTTATTGTGGTTGGATTTTTTCCGATTTTTATCTTACCATCAAGTATGCAATATTGTCGACGAAAGTCACGTTTGGTTGGGAAGGTACGTCCAATACATCCTCAATAACTCCGAGACAATTTTGTTCCAAGATTCTGCAAAAAAAAATGCATAAAAAGGAACATTTTTTCAGCCTTTATTCTTCAACAACGTCTAAAGAGAATGATTGAGCTTTTCATTTGTTATCGTAGCTGCTCCAAAAAAGTATTTGGTGATTTTCCATCGTAGAAATGGCAAGATTACCAGATTCTGTATCCAGTGTCTCGCACTGCTTGAGGTGTATATTTCACATCATTGTCTAATTTTGTTTTTTTTTTAACAAAAAAAATTTAGTATTAATTTTAAATCTATGAGTGAATATGTTAATAGAGATTGTTTTCATTTACTTACCGACAGGAGTCTTGGTCCTATCGATTATTTAAACTGATTATTTACGTATAAATCGACCGAGATATGTAATCGTCAGGGAATGTCAATTTCCATGATAATTTCGAAATTATAATATTACATTAATCGTGGTTTCAATAAATTTTTGGCGTTTTTTTTTTCATGAGCTTTTGTCATTTAAGACTGCTTTATTTGACGAAATTTCTCGGGGAAGTTTCCAGTGCCCTTTGAAGCCATTCGTTCTCGATGATTTTTCGCTATAATGTAAAATTTATTTCAAATCATAAGAAATTGGTATTATTTTCATATTTCTCATTCACAAACTGTGGCAGGAGACAAATCGTGGACCCGCTAGAGCATTGGTCTCGTGAGAATTGTATTTTTTTTTTTCTTGGAGAAATTTTTCCCCTGGCAATACCCCAGTTCCCTCGAGCACGATATTGAAAACAACTTTGCGTTTTGTTTAATGGATTTAACAAAATGCGATTTGAATTTTTGCCAAGTGTTCCCGAGCTAAGGGCATTCCGGCGGAGAAATTTGCCGGAAAAATAGAATTACAGGCTGGGAATACGCGTATTCTAATTTTAATTTGTTTCATAATAGAAAAACGAAACTGTTTTGAGAAAAAGATGGATAACTTTCTTTGAAGAGATGAATAAATTTGTTCCGAAACACCGCATGAAAAAAAAAAATATAAAAAAGAACAAAAAAACGCTTTAAATATAAACTTATGAATATCCAATTTATCGTTAACGTTTAATATGATTTATGTTAATTTTATTTTTTTTAATAATATTAAAAATTAGAGTTTTGGAAAACGAATTTTGGTTCTCGAGCACGATTGTACGGATGACAAGGGCGAATAAACTCAATTTTCAGCCCCTCATGTACGTGCACGTACACACACATATGGCCCCCTCATTCCTTACAATTTCGAAACGTAAAGGAGGGTGTGCGTATCTCGTGAAAGTTTTATGCAATTTACGAGCCCACGGAACGAAAAATTGATACGAGGGATCTTGATGGTACAGTTTTATATCCAGCCCCTTCGCGAGAGTGATTCCTCTCGAGAGGCACCATCTTGAATCTCTCGCTCGAGCCTGATCGTCGTAAGATCTGTTGGATTTTACTCTCTTTGCAACGTAAAATTATTATCTCAATGCGACAATCATTTGACAGATTGCTTATTGCGTCACGTTAATAATAATATATATTTTTTTTTGTTAATGTCAGTATGACAAAAAAATCCTCCCTTTGAAATGAAAATTTTTCTTCGAACCTCATTCTTTAAAAAAATTAATGTTTATAAAAATTCAAATCACCCAAAATTTTTCTACACGAATAAAATTTTTATGGACACAAAAAATTAATGTATACTTTGTATCCTTACATACATATTTTGATTTGTTATCCCCCCCCACGACTAGTAAAACTATACGCGCCAGTATTTCGGTTGTTTGCGCTCGTAGTAGAACCTTCCCGACTGTGATCAGACTCGCGAGCGTTCCGAACTCGCCTCCCTCATCGGGTTATTTTTAATCTTGGCCTATGCCCGCGTATTTACATCGGGGTACTGGTACTCTCGGTTACGGTCATGGGCTTTCCGAGTGTACACGATATATATATATGTACAATATATATGTCCCGCAAGGGATCGCCTCACGATCGATTTATTTTCTTTGGACAGGTCGAGGTCCGCTCGTGTACGCACTTTTATCCACGCACTATCCAAGTCGAATTTCACTTAAGGAGTTACAAGCCAGTAAAACCGTACAAAATATCTGTACGTAGATATGATCCTTTATTGGAAAATTTCAATTATCACCTTTGGATAATTTCGAATGCTCCAGTTCGAGGATAAAATTATAATTAATAATAAAAAAATCCATGTAACGAACGACCCAAGCTGCTTCAATTAATTTTCTTTCATATAACTAACAGTTTTATTTGCATAGCTATAATTGCTTTCAATTGTCAAAATTAATTATTATCAACAACGAGAAAAGAAAGAGAGAGAGAGAGAGAGAGGATAATTTTGAGGAAAAGAATCTTTGTATATACCGAAAGATTGATCCGTTACCCTGTAGCAGTTTGGTATTCTTTCGAACAGATGCAATATAACTATTATTAATTGAATATTTTACTTAAAAGAACTTTGAAACAGCAATCAGATTTTAATGCATCAAAATCTTATCAAGTTGCTGGCATGAGAGATTTTTATCACGACTAATCAAATCTTTTGAACAAATCATTATAGCTGTTTTTTTTATTCGAGTTTTCTGACAAAATTTCACCCACGAAAGCTCGAAACTGTTTCACTTTGCAAACACCAGAATACCCGATTGTCACGCAATCACTTCGTTACTTATTAAAAAAATCTCTTTGCTCTGGAGTCGAATTTAACATTACCAAATATTTACTTGGCATTTAATAGATTAATTCACATTATTCAAGATGTAAATTTTGGTTGAATTGTGAAAAAAAATTCTCCATTATTCTTCTTAAAAATTCTTCTTTATTCCGATTCTGTTCTCCATTAAGAACAGAAAGGAAAAAAAAAACAAAATAGAACAACACGATCAATATATTATCTTCCTGACGCATAAAATCTCCGTTTTCTTTTTTTTTCCCCCAGAAAACAAATCTAAATTATACTTTCTGTATATGTATCGAATTAGCTCGATGCGTGAATTGTGCGATCGTGAAAACGCTAGAGCCCAGATAGAGAACGATCGAATGAAATTTTTTAAACGTTGTACGTTAATAATGCATATATATGAGTGCACGACAGACTGCGTATATGCACTTCATCGACGTGACGACGTTCTCATCGTTGTTCTCGTATATAACGCATATGTACATATGCGTATGTATATTATAATGAAGATACATACATATTATTATATCGCCCTCGATGGCCACAGCACTCTCGAGAGGTTTGAACGCGCGTGTGCGCGAAAGCACATCGTAAACTTGGACGAGAGTTTGCGCCGTTATATACGTGAGTTCAGCACCGCAATACAGCCAAACACCCTCGCGTATATACGTAACTATACATATACGCAAAGCTTTATATAACCTATATATAGCAGCTTCTCCCCCACACCACCTCCCCCGTGTTATGGCATATATATATACATATATATAGCTGTTGCTGTCTCGTGACGAAACCCCGATGTAGTGCACGCTTAGTATCCGCCGATGATTCGCGTGGTAACGCTCTCTTCCGGCTTGTGCGTTTTTCGTTTGTCCGCGTGTGCCACGTTGCACGAATTAAACCAACGATATAATAAAAAAAAAATAACTTTGAAAAAAAAAAAGTACAAAAACGACGCACGTTGCTGAGGAATGCGCGCGAAATTTCGAGACGCAATGACAAAATAAGAGTGATCAAGCTCATTTCGACGTATCGTCGAGCTAATGTCCTCGTGCAATGTTTTTATTTGTAAAAAGAAAGAATTATAAAATTGTTCCGACGATCGGGTTGTAGTGGATATGAGTCTCGAATGTATAGTGAAAGTTTGTACGGATTACTATATAGTATATATGTGTATTACAAGCCGAATGATAAGGGATTATACGGCATCGGGACCCTGTTGCATTAATATAATAATCGAAAAAAAATGAAAATTCATCTATCGACTTGTAGCGAACAAAAGGGCGTCATGCCCTTTTGTTTGCCATTGGCCGATTGATACAATACGACAAATTTTTTCATAACTATTTTGCTGAGAACGATGAGTGCGTTTCGGATGATTTTTCACTCAAATTGTCAATTTAATTGAGGTTATCGAGTACCGTTAAAATTTGAAACAAAAAATAAAACTGAATGTTCGTGTTCCATGTCCTATACGGAATACGATTAAAAAAATGAACGATGAAGTTAAAAAGCCCTCGGGGCTAGGCATTGATCAATTTGGCATTCCATGCCCGATATATGATAAATATATATACCTATGGATACATCCGCATATACGTGCATGTTTATAAATTGCATATTTCTCTATACGTATATATGTTACGCATGCGTAATGCGTACACATACACGAATATAGTTGTACGAAGGAGCACTTGAGAAAAAGTCAGACCGATAATAAAGAAGCTCGTTCGGCGCCCACCAACGGTTGAAAAGATAGCTACCCTTTTCTCCGACCCACCGAAGAAGTCGAGATCAGTTATATTCTCTCGTTTTCTCTCGATCTTTCTTTCTCTCTGTGTCTCTGTCTCTCTTTTATCCCCATAAAAATACTTTCATCCCCATGAAAATGCGAGAGCATAAAGGAGAAAAGCTCACGCTTCCCTGTTATACTTTTTCCTCAGCTCGCACCGGAGCTCGTATGGAAAAGTCTTCTCTCGCTATGGTAGAACACCGAGCGAATGAAATAGAGAGAGAGGGAGATAAAGGAGAGAAAGTCCCTGAGTGGAAAAAGATGTATAGTCGTAAAAGCCAAGCGACGTGGCTTTTGCACGGTGTAAACCGACTGCGAAATTTAATTTTTTTTTGCGCAGATTTCTATTATTTTGTTTTCCGTGTAGTCATTTTTTTTTCTTTTCGCATCAAAGATCGATGATCAATTCGTGATAAGGGGAAAGAAGATTTTGACGAATGAATAACAATGATATTATACCAAATGAAACACACGTTTATTAAGGAAGTTCTCTCGGTACCTATAGAGTCAAAACAGAAAGTTTCTTTCTCATGACCCACGTAGTATATGATGTGGCAACGTCGCTTTTGTTGATGCGTGTGTGTTAACCTGACCCATGGTAGTTCTCATTACAGGTAGTCTATAGTTCAGTGACAGTGACAGTTGGTGACAGTGTACATTTGAATTTTGAATAGCGCGCCATAACCTTTAATCCTCCAACGTCGCCACATCTCTCTCACAACATATATGGAAAGCTACAATTTGTGTTTTATATTTGCTTGCTACTCTTTTCATAAGCACCCTTTGAAAATTTTTAAGACAGAAAAATCATTCCTAATATTTTTTCTTTCTTTTGCGTAAGTTTCATTAAATGCTGTCCATCAATTACGCAAATACGAATGATAAAATATACCCAATTCGCGATTTTCCCTAAGAGCCAAAACTTAATGACTGATATCTCGATCCAAAGGTACCCTCAACACACAAAAATTGGTATGAGCTATTTTTACATCTTAATCTAACATTCTGCGAAGTTTCATCAATTTCTATCCATTAATTCTGTTTCCAAGAGAAATCCCTTAAGATAATTCGCGAATGGAGGAAAAAGTTGAAGCGCGTGAAGTTACGATGACCCCAAAGTGTATCACATACTCCGTGACATTTGAATTATTAAGTGAGACACTGTGTGCCGGTATATCATGACCTACCGTTATACATGTAGTACAGGCGCATATGTGTTAAACTTTTTCTACGCGTGTGTCGATATACTTTTAGTGGGCAGAACGCTGCAACGCCCTGAAAAGTAGACGGTTTTTTTGGCAAAGATTTTACTAAAAATAATGCACGAAAATACATTTTTTTTTCTCCTAAAATTATATAATTTTGGGACTACGTGGAAAAAAAAAAAATTCAGCCAAATTCATTAATATTTGCTCGTTGAGCACCTCGGCGAAAAATGAGCTGCGCGGTAAAACGATTGACAGTTTTTTTTTTTAAGAAATAACTAATCTGAATTAAAAAAAAAAAGAAACCAAAAAGATCATAGGAATAAGAAGCCTGAATCTTCGTTATTACGATCGCAGAAGTCGATCTTTATTTTAAACATGAAAATTATGAAACGTTGACGAAAAAAAGATTGAAATTACGATTTTTTTTTTGTAATGATACAGGTTACAAAAAGTTCATGACTTCAGGAAATTCGTGCATCTCCGGTATGTCTTTAAGCTTATAAAATTCGCTTCGCGATGTTAAAAAAAAAGTTTCCCCATGTCGCTTTATACAATAACAGAGTGATATAACTTTTCCGGCGATTCAAGGAGGGCGCGATAACGAGCTTAAACTGTCAGCGTATATAGTCCCGATAATACAAATCTTCGCTGTCCACCTGTTTGCCAGCGGCTTCTGGTGTGATATACATATCTATACCCGATAACCACAGCTGTGCGGGTGTCCTTTACCACCACCGCGCAATGTATATATGTATAATATCTATGTATTGATATATATATGTACATCTACATCAATGGCTCTGTTGTATTATAGGTGCACGGAAACCATTCAAACTGGGCGGCTTTTCTTCGGTCCTACAAATCGCACTAATTTTTCTTTAATATTAAGATTGTAACTCCGTAGGACACGCTAAAAAAACAGTCATATTTACGATTTTTTTATTTTTGAGACAAAGCTGTGACACGTTTTCATAATTGACTCACGACTATAATTTCGGTTTAAATCGCACCGTCTCTCACTGTAACCCGTTTTCCCTTACTTTATGATTTGACACTTTTGTCGATGACTGTCAAACCGATCTATATATATTTTTTCCATACGAACAGTTTTGCGGAGTTTATTTTTTTAGACCCTCTATGCCACAAGCATCACTTATTATCAACTCACAATTAAAAATTATGTTGGTCACAGCTACTCGACAAATTCTCGTCAAATTTTGACGATACGTTGGCACTGCCCTTTCATCAATTTACTCCATATATGCTGTTGCTCTGGGCTTTTCAGCTGTTGGTTTATAATATGCGTTTCAGTCGCGTATATATACGTGCGCCTATACGCCGCAAGGCAGAGGCGAGGACGCACGAATGTATTCGAAATGAGAAACGAACCAGATGGCGAGGGTCTTTAGTGGAATTTGGGATGAGTGACGGTGGTTAAATTGACGAGGAATTCTCTCTCTCTTTCTCTCTCTATTTCGCTTCTAGCTTGATCCGATTCGAAATCACACGGGGATGGAATTCTATCGATTCGTTTCGGTGAAGCTTGCGGTTTCGTTATCCGATTGATCCAGGCGAAAATTATTCTTCTCCCTGTGCCTTTTTCTGTTATCCGGTAGAGAAAATAATTCCGTGTTTCCCGAGGTTTTATCGGCACCGATGAAAAAAACAAATCGTCGATATTTTCGTCGAGTCTTATTAGATTAGGCCAGAACTTTTCTCGAAAAGATCTCGGATACTCGCATGTATATATATACGGCATTAAAAGTAATTTCCCGGCTATATCGTAGGGAGGTTTTTTTTCTCTAAATTAAATTATCGCAGAATGTAATTAGTACAATTTATAGCTCTCCCGTAAGAAAGAGAGATAAACCTTCGACTGTAGCCCCCGTTTCGAATCTTCAATATCTTTAACTCAAATGAATTGCTACAAATTGAATTTAAAAAAAAGGCTATCCAGTGCGCCAGTAATTCGAAAAACACTACACCACTACACCCTGAGTTTTCGGATGGTTTTCTATGGCATCTGTCATACGAAAAACATTTGACATTATAAAAAAAAAAACCAAAAAAGTAAAATTTGATCAAATGTTTCACGCTTGAAGCGTCGAAAAGCCAAGAAGGAGACTTCGGCCTATCACGAGTCTAGGGTCGAAAAACTCGAAATTTTACAAAAAAATGTTTGAGAATTTTTTCAAATAAAAAAACGATTCTTTTTTTATTTTAACCCATCATAACTGTTGAAGTGTTCATCGAAATTAAAAAAAAAAAAAAAAACAATTCAAAATTCAGGGCTTTTCGAGTGCTACTTTTGTCAAAACTAATTTGAAGAAAAATGAAAAATGTGAGGGTAAAACATAGCCCGATCTGACATGTAATGTCGCAAATGCATGTAGACAGCATACACTGTTCGTTGATGTTTCATTATGATTGCGAATTATTGAATGCGCAGAAGCATTGAAATTCTGCGAGCAAACTATTTAATTTCGTGTTGACTCGTTCTGATGCCTCTGGAGGCTGTTGACGGTCATCGGTAATTGGAAAAGAGCCGAAGAGCCCCATATACCACGGTCTTGACCGTGCCATATACATGCTTTATATAATGCCTCGAGGATAATGTCACGGGCCTGACACATATCCATTGTATACCTGCCAACATGCCGGAACGTGAAACGCGATAGCTACCCCCTGCATACATGTCCACGCATGCGTGATTGTACATGGCTATATATATATATATATATTTATATATATAAGTTTATATATAAACTTGCGCGGGATAAAGTTCGTCCCCGCACTTCTTCGATATATGTTGAGCATATCAAAGCTACGAAAGATCAAGAAAGGTTAGATACGATTAGTCAAGTCTATAAGTAAGGTCCGTTAGGACCAGGTAACTCAACTGGAATGAGTCAATGCCATGAAAAATGTTAAGTAAGTTTAGTTGTTCACGGAAAAATTCCAATGGTCCAAATAATTATTAGCCAGATAATTACAAAATGTAGTTTTTACTGTATATCTCGTAGATCAGCTTATACCACTTAATTCGTTATAAATAGTTGAATATATACTATAAATTTGTAGTTATCACTGGTAATTATTGTGAGATGACGACTAAGATGTGAAATACCGAATGAAGCTGTTAAATATGTGTACAAGATAAATTTTCCAATTTGTTTTGTCTCAGACGGGTTGACTTTGTGGGAAAAATACGAATACAGCGTTGATTATTTTGATGGTCTCTCGATTGGATCGATATATCCACATATTAGCGATAATAGTAATAATTATTTATTGGAGATAAATATAATTCATGTGTAAGTATATATCGATCCTTGATTATCTCTGGGTTTCGCAAGGTTCATTTATTGCGTGCACTTTTTCTCATATCTGTATCTATATATAGATACAGATATGAGAAAAAGTGCATAAAGTGGATATATCCATATCTTATATTTTATTCATGTGAAAAAACTTATAGGTGCGCACATGTATACGTGGGGCTGAGAGGGTCCTCATGAATGGTCTGTATACATATATATACATACTATACATGCATATATTGTACATTTTCGAGGGTCTTGAATTAGAAACATACGTATGGGTGCAAGGGCGATAACATAGCAATTTTTAAAACGAGCATTCTCAGGGACGGTTGACATTGTGTGAGTGAGAATAATTAGGCCACGTGTCTGACTGCTCGATGCATGTGGTGTGAATTTGTTTTTTCCCGAAATATAAACTGTCTCTATAAATGGCATTGCTTGCCATTTTTTTATACCGACCGTGCCTCAAAGACCTCATCTTAAGAAACAATAAAGCCCGGCATAACGACACGGTTACTCTCATACTCATCCAATTGTGTTGAATACGCGTGAAGCGAGATCTGCTCCGTGACGGGCAACCGCGCCAAGTCTGAAACTTTTCTTTTCTCGAAGAAAATGACGGTGATCCCCGAGGAAATTGCAAAGTTCCGAGGAAAAACGAGCTGCGAAACGGGTGTTGATGCTCAGCATGAATGAGAGGGAGAGAGTGAGAGAGTTGAACCTCAGCAATCATCTCTGTTGCCAATCTCACTTGGTTCATCCCGACGCCACTACTTGTGAACCCCGTCCTCAATTTCATCATTTCGCGAAAAGTGGACGTACGGAATACAAAATATGAGGCCTTCCTGCAAGGGCTCAAAGTATCGAAGATGCGATAGCGTTCTTTATCTCAACAACAACCCCCCCCCCCCCCACCCTTCTCTCTCTGTTAACTCATCAAACAATCTATAACGTGAACTTGATGCAAAAACAATTTCTTTACGAGTCTTTCGTGGCAACGTGCTCAAATTCCATTTGAGAAAAACGGTCCAGATGCATGAAAGTGTATGTATGTGTGTGTGTCATTATTCGAAGACTCAAAAATTAGCTTGATTAACTCAAGAATCTCTCGACCTACATATGTCATCCTCAAATGTTCCACTCTAGTAAATAGTAAAGTGGACACTCTTCGTTTTTGTCTGATAGAATTGAGAAATTACGGAACACTCGTTTGAGTTGTGCATCAAAGCTTTTAGCTTGAAAAAAATGTCTGCCGTAACTCTGACTCGCGCAATCTTTGAGCTTACGTGGCAAAGCTGCTTACTGAGGTGCTGTAATGTCGAAAGATATTTCGTTTCGAAATGAAGGTATGGAGGGGGGTGTCTTCCCAATATCTAGTTATCGAAAATTACCTGTCAAATTTAACACCCAAGTAAGATGCCGTGTAGAACGAGATTTAAAAAAAATATTAAGGGACGCTCAATTTTTGTTCTTTATCAAAATTGAGGCTATAGGGTAGACGTATCAGTTGTGGCCACTCTGTACCGTTTGTGGCCACTCCGCATTTCCCTCGAATTTCTTAAAGTTTCAAGGCTATGTTCACTTCATCAAGCGTAATATTTCGATATTCAAGATATTTCCGCACCAATATTGATTGCTTTATTGATTATCTGCTAATTTATTTCAACGAAATATGACGAAATGTGTCAACGCTGAGCGGTTTGTGTAGTTTTCTTGTCAGAAGTCTTAAGGGTTCCCGAGGTAAAAAGACTACGGTTTCTCATTATCTAAAGTAATTCCGCCCCATAAAAAATGTATATATTTTATCAGTTAAAGCTCATTTTGCGGATTGGAATCACAAAAAACTGACATATCAGGTAAAACACCTGAAAAATACGTGGTGGCCAAAAGTGGTACATTTAAAATGCGGTTGTTCTATTTGTGGCCAGCTTATGGCCAATCCCAGTTCGAAGCTCGGTGTGGCCATAACTGGTACTTTGGATGACCAAAAGTAGAACAATTGTGGCCACAAATGGTGAAAATGACAGCTACAAGATTTATCATGATCAGTGTAAGTGTTAAATGATAACAATTCGATTCTGTGTACCTTTTAGGTTACATCGATCACTCTTTCAATTATGAATTTGCAATAATGTGAACACTGCTCGTAAATGAATGTTCGAAAATGCTTAAATTGGCCACAGCTGGTACGTCTACCCCATCGGAAATCATGAAAGATTTTTCGAAAAATTACACTGGGTATTGAACTATTTTTTATACTATATCGAGTTATAGGTTGTTGAATTTTTTGTATTCCATTGAATGCCAGTGTTTTTTAAGGTTAAATTTAGTAAGAATCGATTAAGGGGTTAAAAAAATTGGTCTTCCGCAATTTTGATTTTTTTAAAATCTTTATAGCGTTCAAGGTAAAGCAAAATGTTCGTTCAAAACTCCATATTGCACTGACACGTTTGTTACTGCCTTCTCAAAGTTCCATTCATGATGAGTAGGCAGAAATCGCAGAAGTCGGCTTCGTCGAGGGTGAAAGCACGACGGGGAAGACATTTCCATGGTATTCTGTATTTTTCTTCTTGCTATTGTCGTCATTTCGCTCACTATGCAAATCCCACCTTGCGTTATATGCGCCCCGAGTCTTCACTTTCCGCTCTTTCAGCAAGACTCATTTTCCACCCTTCCTTGCTATTACATTTTTTTTTTCATAAAATTATGGTAGCACGAGCACAATCGATACGAAGATATAGAGAGAACCAATTATAGGAGGGTTATCAACTTGACATGAATTTGTCTCTCATTCTGTCAATGTCAAACCCTCCATTTGTTACATTGAATTACGTCGATCTGGTTTAAAAAAAAAAGAATGTAAAATTTATCAACGTGCCTCGGAAAAATGACGAGTCTCGTTGCCCGAGCTCGCATTCTCTCGACGTTAATTAATTTTTACGATTAATTTTGCGCGTCTCTCATTGTGCTTCACGCGCAATCTGTCGAATGTAATATTGCCGTCGGATTCACAAAATTCAATTGACCGTCACAATTTAACGTCAATCAGTGGCTAATATTTAAATATTACTAATATTACAACAAACCAAACAATAATATTTTGTAGAAAATCGATAATTAATAAATCGATTCGAGCAAATATTGATAATTAGCTTGGGATTTGGGTGATAAAAGCTCGAGCTCTCTTACGATGGTGAAATAATTTTTTCTCATTCTCAGAACTATATGTAACATAGAACATGCGTGATGAAACGTTGTGTTTTTACTGAAAAAAAGAAGAAAAAAAAACCTTATTTACCCAGTGCAATATTTTTTGGAGACGGTATGATTCGTGAAACAGTGACAATAAAACAACAACAACAACAATAATTATAAAAATATCATTAAAAATGATTGTGGTGGTACATAAACATATGCGATCGGATTTTCGCAAAAGAAGAATGAAAATTGCGGGACACGAGGAAACGATGTGCTGATCGACGGGCGCGCGTGTGTTATCCGTATAAAGAAAGGATATCATCAATTTTGATGGTTTCATTGATTTATATATTGCTGATATAAAATTGATACGAAGAAAACGAGGCGTATCGATCCAATGATAGCTCTGTCCTTTTTTCTCTGGGCCGTGTTGAGATCGAGCCATAATGCAAATATTCGTCGCGGTGTTGAAGATGGTCGAGAGTCTCGCGGAGGTTCACTCCTGAGGGACTGTCCCGACGGGCGAAGGGACTCTCGACGTGACTCAAAGGAGACGGTCATCAGCTTGCCGCCTTACAATGAAAAAGTTCGTCATCGTGCTCGTCGTCATTCGCGACGATATTACTTCGATCGCAACAAGAGGTAAGCTCTCGAATATTCACGGGCCAATGATCTCAGCGATTATCTCTTTATCCGTCCATCCATCTCATTCGTCTTGTATTCCATGCGCCAAAGCACAGCGGATCACGCGGAGGCATAAAAAAAATTTCTCCCGTCGTGAATATCCTATTATATAGATCGAGGCTTAATTATTTCAAATTACATTATCGCGGGGATCGATTCTGACGTGATGATGTGGAAGGGATAAATTTTACCACGGAATTGACATGCTATCGTGCAGAGATGAACACCTCTCTTGTACACTTCGAAAAAAAAAAAATGCATTTATGGATTTTTTTATGTTGCTTTATTTATGCTCCGAATTTTCGGATGTTACATTTGCAATCACGAACCTTTTTTTTTTAATTTGAAGCTAATCAAATTTGTACCCATTTATTTTATTTTCTTTAAATTCAGTAGCAAACAATCCTGCATTCGATTCAAAAGGTATCTCAGGTAATTTCAGGTCGATGTCTCAAAAATTTTCGAAGAAATTAACGAATATTTCCGGAAAATTAAAAATGTCGTGAAAACTCAAAGATCGCATGCATTGGAACAAAAATAAATTTCTCAAGAGAGAGAGTAATGGTTGTACTTGTGTACCAAATTTTGGCCTGATAGTCCGAACCGATCTAGAAATATAAACGTTGCATTTTCAGTACTGTCATCGTATGAATTCACACAAACACTCACACATCAATCTGGATATTTTTTCCAAACATCATTATTGACCTTTTGTAAAGAAATGTCGGGAAACTTTTTTTTTCACTATCGCAAAGCTTCCTCTATGTGAGGAAGCAAAATATTTTTAAGCTCCGGATAAAGCCCACTCGCGTCATTGGAATGTAAAATTTGAGAAATTCCTACTATGCATTCGCCTCGCTGTAGTCGTGATAAAAAAAAAATTATTCCCTTGAAAATTTATCGAATAATAATCGGCTTTAGAGAATAGCAATATATTTCATCTCACCCTGACAGCTGAGAGGAAAGAGAACCAATTCTCATACCACTTTTGTGGTCCGCAATGAAGATTAACATATTAAAATATGTTTACAATTGAATCCGGGGATACCTCGGAACTGAAATATTTCCATTGAAATAGTTGTAGTGTCGATTGTCTCGGTCTATCGCTCACGCAGACAACGTTTGTATCGTTATCTGCGTGAAACAGTACAGCGATATACAGTAGGCAACATATTGATCTTGGTCTTTGAAAAAGTCTCAGAGGCCACCCAAGAATATATACATGTCCGAAAGATGAGTTACAGCCTTTTAACAAAATGTGTCTGAACAAATATCCCTGAATCATCCCTGAATTTCGATAAGAGCAGCACGTACTTTTCTCATCGGGCGGGCAAAACTGTATTCAAATAATTGATATGAAATCACGAATGTAGTTGTAGGAATATTTTTTTATGTCACATACTTGCGTCGAAAGAACAAAACGTGTTCTTTCGACAGTATAATCCATCATTTCTCATTTATCTGTCGGAGTTTATTATTCAAAAGTATATATGGGGCATTCCATCCAAAGTGTATGAACCCGTGACCCCGACCCTCTCGGATTTGTTTCATTATTTTTTCTATGATTACATTGAGTCTAAAGGGTTCCTTCAAATTTTTTTAGATTTTTCGAAATAGCCGTTTTCCTTTTTTTTGAATTTGCGGCATTTTTTTGACGTTAAAAGCGTGTAAAACACACAGAGAAAAAAAATCTCCCCACTCTGGGTGATTGCTTACAATGCTCTACATATTATTACAGATTTTTGGGAATTTTTTGATATTTTTAAAAAAAGGTGTTTTTCTTTTTTCGAATTTATGGCATTTTTTTTTTACGCTAAAAGCGTTTAAAACACAGAAAAAAAATCTCCCTACTCTGGGTGATTGCTTATAATGTTCTACATATTATCACAGATTTTTGGGAATTTTTTCATATTTTTTAAAAAAGGTATTTTTCTTTTTTTTTTGAATTTTCAGAATTTTTTCGACGTTAAAAGCGTGTAAAACACGGAGAAAAAAATCTCCCCACTCTGGGTGATTGCTTAAAATGTTCTACATATAATCACGGATTTTTAGGAATTTTTTCATATTTAAAAAAAAAGGTATTTTTTTATCAAAAAAATTTTTTTTCCAAAAACGGCTATTTGGAAGAATCTAAAAAAAAATTTGAAGGTACCCTTTGGACTCAATGTAATATTAGAAAAAATAATGAAACAAATCTTAAAGGGTCAGGGTCACGGGTTCATACACTTGGGATTGAATGCCCCTTATGTATCTCGGAGAACATGAAAAAAAAAATAGGGGCTGATATAAAAAAAAAACGAGCCAATGTTTCTTCCAGTATTTCTATCGAGTGTACACTGACGTTCTCTGCGGATATTAGTTGTCGTTCGTCATGTTTCTCCGCTGTCGACGTCAAACGATATAATATGTGTTCACTCGGATGGTTTAAACGCAAAGATTTAATTAATATCGTTTCAAAATATATTCTCCCTCGTCCACATACCGTTATTTATTTCATTTCTATACTTTCACATCGAACGCGTTAAAGCTCATCATATATTGAACTGACGTCGTGTATGTCTATGTATAGAAAAATGCCTGTGTGCATGACGTTTTATTTATTTTTTTTTAACAAAATTCACGTACGAGAGGGAAATGTGTGTTTATTTGTAAATAAATATTCGATAATCATTATGAAAAAAATATTAATATGAATTGTTGAACTATACATAGAATTCTTCTATATCGTAAGAAAAAATTCACGTTTTATCCATTCACAATAATTATTTGTAGTTATTTTGTAGTGAAATCATTGTTAGCAAATTTTTAAAAAATTATTATTGCTTTCAAATGATCATAAAGGCAAATAAATGTACCGCAACTTCGAGAGATTCGAGAGAACGAGCTTAAAATTCTCGTGTTAAATCAGGCATTAACTCTAATTAAAAGTTCGTCAAAGCTTTTCGAAACGAGACAGACGAATTACTTTCTCACGCTGCTTTACTCGATGAGTTCACTTCTTCTTCCTCGTCCTCTTTTTTTTTTTTCGTCTTTCCGTCTTCTCCCCTTTGACATGACGACTCTTTGATCCACGTATACAAACGGCCCTGTACGATAAGTAAATATACCCGGATGCGTAACTCTGCTGGTATACTGCCTATTTTCTCTCTCGCAGACTATACGTCGAGTGTGTCAATGATTTCGTTTAAGGTAGTTGTGCCGCAAAGAGAGTTTTCTATAGAATCCGCTGAAATTCGGAATACAGTTTCATTAACGTGAAATCTAGGTGGACAAATTATTTCAGATTTTTCTCCCGTCTGGAACGCGAAATAATCGCCCTCAAAGTTGGAACTTTTCACACGCGTTCCCCATGTTAAGTATATAGAAACCGCATATCGCTAATTTTAGTACGAAAACCGTTCTATAGATTTTTACAAAAAATTAGCATATGGTAGAAGAATGTTTCAGGATTGATGATAAAAAAAATCGGAATGATCTACCGTTTAGTTTTTCGGGAATAATTAATCAAAGTTACCCGCTATCTACGGGTATAGGGCATGAATGGTCAGACTCTCTCTTGTTATATGCGTGCTCCGCTCACCGCGCACCGCCGCACCATCGTTTCCGCTTATTCCCCGTCGCGGGTCGCGGCACAACTACCTTAATATCAATTCAACGAGCCGGATCGCACCAGCCATGCACAAGTATTCAGTCATCACTGGCAGGCTTGAATGAATCGTACGTTGGTAAGGATACTTGCATTAAACTCACGTTGGATGTGCAGCAAAGCCACATTTAAGGGATCGTATCTTAATGGATTATACGTGACCTGATTGCTAAAAAAAAAAAAAAAATTGATTCATTCGACTTGTATAAAGCTCACCCGCACAAGCAAAATTTATTCGATTCTCGATTAATTTAATAATTTTTCGACGATCGAAAATTGCGCAGTTACAAATCTCAATCGATTTTTCGTTTTTCGTCCATAAATTTTATTATAGCTAAAATAAAATTTCTTCGAGAAATCTTCAGAGTCCACGGTTCTTGTCGATCTAATACCATGAATCTTCGAAAAATGTTTATAACCGAAGATTCTTGGATCAGAAAATATCTACATAAGAGAAAAAGAAAACAAGGCGTACAACGACAAATGTACAGCCTTCTCGAATCAAAGAAAATGATTTTTTTTGGTCAATTTTTTTTTTTTATAAAAGAATTATGGAAAATTCCATTAATTTTGGTAATCACGTATGTATGTATATCACACGTATATCCAGCATTGATTAGCAAAATACCTCGAGGCGTAACGACGAGAGTAAGAAAAAAAGCTCTTGACACAAATCTGATGACCCTGGCAAGAGCGAGGGTTAATAATCAAGGAAACGAGTCCTGTTAAAATGATAATAATCCCGTGGCACGCTAACTTTGCGAGGATCGATATACCGCGCGTTTTTACCCTACTCATTCAACGTATATGTATGCATATATTATGCTATACGTATGTAAAATCAAAGAATGGCGGTATATTCCCTCCTGCATTCCCAGTTGGTTCATCCGATTTAAACAAAAATCCACATAAATTCAAATAAATCCACTTCAGCTCAATGCCCCGGAGAGAAAAACGAGTCAAATGAAAGAGCGGAAAAACTCAAAAAATATGGACTATTTCCCATTGGAAATTTGACACGTAGGTATATGTTATTATATATATCGTATTTATGATCCATTCCTACAATTCCTACGATTGTTCATATCGCTGTTGAACTTCTACGAGCTATGCAATTTTTTTTTGTGGTTTTTCGATGAAAGGTTCGACAATTTTTGAAAGTCTGAAAACAAAATTCACAAAGATTCCGTTCCAGATATAAATAATTTATCCAATTTGTTGGTACATGTGAATTTTTGTTTTCTGAAAAAATCCTTATTAATGTGCAGCCAGCACAAATTTAAAAAACAACGGAATGCCTTTGAGAGTTCTAACGATGTCAAGCACACTTTGGATCGAATCCCAGAGTCCGATGAATCCAACGATTGGACCTGAAATATCTCACTCCCCCCTATTTATTTAAAAAAAAAAAATGCTTTCGCAGATTCCGAATATCCTGAGAGTGATATGATCGGGGAAGAGCATTTTATCGACGAGAAAAGTACACGACGCGACGAGGTAACGTACTCGATTCGAATCGAAATTTCCCGAGAGACATCCAGTAGCAAATTACTTTTTGTATAATTCAAATTTCATGCTTCGGACTGATTCGTCAAAAAAAAATCCACATACATGTATGTATATATTTTTAATCTCTATCGAGGATGATGCTTATAGCTGCAGTTTTGAGAGTACGTCGTTGTATGTGCAAGTGTTTTTCAACCGTCTCGATAACGATGTTTCAAGTCAGTTGGAAATCTCGCTCGTATACAGAAATGGGGAGAAAAAAAAACTTCCAAGTTACTCGCGTACCAACTGATAAAAAGGAATCGTACACTTATAACTTGCAGCTCGAGAAATCACTATTTCCGACCTTCTCACGTATCTACCCTGTATATATATATATATATATATATTGTAGAAAAACTATATCCTCTGAAATATCTGAGAAAAAATGTTATCGATTTCGAAGCAATCGTCATGATTCGTTGGGGAGAGGTCTTTTTATTTTCTTTAATCGTGTCAAGATATCGATTGGATTATTTGTTGACAAAATAGCGCAAAAAGAATATTTTTTATATATAAATGAACTTATTAATATATGAATTATGAATAAATTCATTCAGATTCATAATAATTTGAGCGAAAGTAATAATAATTTGATTTTCCATTGTCGTATTTTCGTGTCAATATCTGACCGCGATATTCGGTCGCCAAATCCATAAGTGCAACATAATTTAACAGCAATTAAAGGGTTGTATGTTTATACACTTCGAAATACATCTTTCACTATAACAAAGATTTAAAAAACTTTTGTTACTCAAGTAACAAAAGATTACAAAAAAAAAAAAAAAAAGAAAAATAAATTCAATATTGAATATAATGGCAGGTTAAGACCTCTCCTCGTTTATTTGCGAATGTATAACCAACTGTTGCGTCTCTCTATAAGAACGAGGGAAAATTTCTCGAGACAATTATATCGCGTTGTTGGAATGTTGTTCGTATGTATCTTCAGCTTCGAGCGCTCAACTGTTACGAAACAATTTGCGGCGAGGGTTCAATAAAGAGGTTTTCACGTTTCCATAAAGATGCTCAATGTATGCACGAGTTTCCTTCGTAAAAACTTCAGGATCGATTGCGGGCTTATAAAAGTGATACGCGTAAGCGAAATATGTGAACAATATATAGCACTGAAGGGACTAGAACGTCGTATATATGTCAAGGAAATTTATGTATACCTGTGCCAAACGAAGAACGGGAAGAGTATTATTTTTTAGTGTGTGAAATATGTTTCACATATTTCGTACTTATTTGAGACATTACCCTATAGCGAAAATCTTCTATGTGTAAATATTTTTCGCATACATTCGTTTGAGTTCTGACTCGTCTTTTTTTTTTACCTTCGTCATTCTCCCATGAGAGCACACACACACACACACAGGCGCACGCGCATACACATACACACGCATACAGACGCACGCACACGCACACACACGTACTAACAAAAATAGCATATCCAAAATATTTACGTAGCAGTGCCGTATAATTCTAGAGATAGACGCACACGCTGGACGTATTGCTTGAAAAAACGTGCGAAGGTCAATAATTGTTTTTCAAGATGATAACTATTTGTTATATTAATAGTATTGTTTGCTTAAGATTTCATTTCTACTGAGAGTCGTTTGTCAGCTAAAGATTCTCGCAGTGCAGTGACAAAGAATCATTGTATGATAAATAAATTGGTAAAAATTTTCAATCCAGCGGTTTGATTTCTTTATTATCTCTCGAGGGCAAAAGTAGATTTTTCTTCAAAATGGATCGGAGAATTTTAATTGCTTTTCGTATACATGTCACAGACAAATTTCCAGCATTCACTTTGTATCTCGTCCAAAGTTTCAATTCACGTTGCCTCGAACAATTTCATTGACGTCAATCAAGATTTGAAAAACAAAAATTGTAGTTTCGTCCCCGGAATATTTTCCTGGACCTCGTGGAAAATTTTCCCTGACATCTTATTATGGAGCACGGAATCCAGCTTGGCCCTCCAGTGGAAAATAACTCCTGTAATTCTATTTGGTCTATTCGTGCCTCGTGACGGAGGGTCATGGGATGGAAAAAATTTGATTTTAAAAGACACAAGAAAACGTAAACTTTATATTTCTAATCCATATATTCTTGTCATCAAACGGATCATATACTTTCGATATATTTATATGAAACTATGAGTACACGCTGCATAAGTATATTTTCAATGGAACTTTCAGTATTTTTTTTTTTTTTTTCACGAATGAAGTATGTTCGACTCACTTGAAACTTTGAATTTCCGAAACAGATAAAAATTTAAAAGAATGCTCGTATTCCGAGTACGAAAATCGAAGGGCATTAAGATTAAGCTGACAAGAATGACGTTTCAAACGATCGGATGGTTCAGGTGTAGTGAAACTTTTATTAACAATAAATCATCGGGGATGGAGACGTATCGTATGCTTAAAATGTTTTTTTTTTTTCTCGATAAATATGTAAGGTGAGGGTTTCTTATCGGGGATACAAATATATGCCGCGTTGTTGTATAGATAGGTGGCGCAAAAAATAAATTAAATTTTTAGAAATTCTCGTGCCATAATTTCTCACATATTTCGTGCACAAAAGTTATTCATACGGTATGTATAGCGGTATACATGTTATTCTTTCATTTTTTTTTTTTTTTTCATTTCGTGGACGTGAATGAGTTATGTGGTTTAAAATTTTTTTTAATGACAAAAAAAAATAAATAAACAAATGTGCGAAATTATCGATGCTTTGGGATAGATATTTTTCTTTCTCGCTTAACGAAGTGAACAAAAAAATGTGCTTTTCGCGCCGAAGTATACGAGGCCAATTCGGCTCGATAAGCTATATACAGTTACGTATAAGCAACAGTCGGCGGCATGGAGGCAGTCAGTTCCCTGCCGGCACGCGACTGATGAACATCAAGAATCCGTAACACAAGTCGTGAAATATAGAGAGATACCCGGAGAGTGGACTTAGTTAGTTGATGGACGCTTTGCCCTCAAATTACGTTTCGTTTCGTTTCGTTTTTTATTACATTCATACGCCTGCTAGTGTGTATGTATGTACATATGTGTGTGTGTGTGTGTGTGTGTGTGTGATAACGTGAAATTTTGTTCGATATGCCGAAACATAACCTTGTAATGTGACAAAAGTAAATATAACATCGAACCGTTCGCGAGATCGAAAAAAGAAAACTCATCGACACGTAAAGTACGTGAGAAAAATACTCCGGTGCAAATAAAAATGAAAACATCTCAACGCGACTCTTTGCAATGGAAACTAAAAAAAAATCAAAATTCTTCGTATACTTTGTCATTTTGGTGGATTCGAGGCTTATCAGGAGCTTCGGAAATACAAGGGTTTCATGATGGCACACGTTTTTGGTCGATTCTGAAAAAGTCGAGATAAAAAAATCTGACATCGCTCGTAAAATTGAATCCACATTAATTTACTATCCGTTATAATCTCCACGGCTATCGATATAGTTGATGTAGATATAGTTCCGTTTAATAGTATTTCAAATAATATCGTTGATAGTTTTTTTTTCCCCCATGAGGTTCGCTGTTCACTGAAATATCTTTTTTATAAATCGTCGTCCAAATTTATTCACTCAAATCCACGTAATTCGATTATCGATCGATCCAATTAGATAAATGGAGATTCACGGGGAATAACACGAGGGATTTGCCATCGCTTTTAGAGAGCATACGCGACCACAGCATAGAAATCTCGTGTAAAGCGAAAAACGGTACATATTGATTTTTCACTAGCCCCATGATTTGTCTCATGTCTTTTTTGTCTCTCATATCGCGTCTTAAGGTTTTTCTTACGTCGCTTTATTTCTTTTTCTTTGCTTTTTCGAAGATCACGCATTTGCACATTTTTGATCGGTCGATCCTTAAATGATCGTTATTAGTTTTTTGCCGCATGAAACTATCACGAAGATACGTATATCAAGATGAGCAAGGATCAACCTAATCTTTCGTACGATAACATTTGTTATCGCACGATAATTCACGATACAACGGGCAAAATTTGTAGCTGAAATATTTATTACGTAGCTGCGGGGAGAGCGGTGTATTTATATTTTAAAAAATCTTATTGAAGTTTGAAAAAAATTGTTTCGATTGAATGAAGTTTTGGAATCGAACAAAATAGGTTTTGGAAAATTGAGCAATCTTCGCTCCATTAATATTTTTGATTTGCATTGCTTGTGATGCATTTTTTTTTTTCGACTCAATAATAAAAGTTGGTTTGATTTTTACAAAAAAATTGTTTACACGCTACATTTTTTTTTATGTCATGGCCATGCAGTGTGCTACTGAAAATTTACTCGTTTTTCCCCGAATTTTTCGTATTGATTTTTGATGAATCATTCGTCAATTGCGTTAATTTCCGGTTGAAAATTTCACGGAGACACGCAATGACGATTCAAAAGTGACTTGGATCGAGGAGCCCGAGCTTTGAGGACCGTGCGAGCGTTAAATTATGACGGTAAATAAGGGGGAAAATAGGCGCGGGGGCTGCGAGAGCGAGCGAAGCACACACGCGATGAACATTCAGAAAGGGTGGCTCAACATGCCCAAAACTTGCGATTCATTCAATCATCCATACAAATTTAGTCGTTTTCCCGCGATTATTTATTTTTTTTTTTTCGTTGCAATTCAAACCACAGGAATTGAATGACAAATTGTGTGACCATTCATCGCTATCATCCGATCGTTAAAACAAAGCGGACATCCCGAATATTCATATGATATTATTACGGATTTTGCGTATGTGAAAATTTAATAATCATAAAGTTATTTTATCCAAGTGCAAGTTGCAAAAAGTATATACTCATAAATCCTTCAACCAAATCGATTATTACGACATGCGGTTAGGGGATTTATCCTTCCTTCGCATCAAAAATATAATACTCGAAGCTTCGTAAGTCCAACAAACACGCGATTCGTGAATTCACATCGGGATTTAACGACGATAAAGCGCGGATATAGAGAGAGATCAGTTTGTTTACCGAGACTCGGAAATTGTCGAGACTGAAATCACACTCGGTTCTTCCGCCAGAGAGAAAAAAAATTTTACGATTTCAAACCGTTGGATATATTCGTATTCACTGCGAGAGCTACTCCACGTGATAACGTTTGGATGTTTTTTTTATTTTATTATACCGAACATCACACTTGCCCCAATTCTACATTATTTCCTCCAAGGTCAATGTCCCGGTTTCGGACCACATATCCAATTATTACCAATAATGAAGAGTTTATTGAACGAAAGTAAAAAAAAAAAATGATTGAATTAATATCCATGATTCTTCATGCATGTGTATAAAAATTCTCTGAATAGTTCTCAAATTTTGCTGTTAATTCTATTTTAAATAAAAGCTAACTCTGTAGCTAACAAGATATGCTAAGGAATCGCGAAAGCTTATCGCTGTCATTCCTCAGTGGTTTTGACTATTTTCGAAAGAAGCAATGAATCTTTACGCTGAAGAAATCGCATTTTTCGTCTTGTTGTAAAAATAATAGTGAAGAATCACTTGCAAAGTGATAATTTTCGTACACGCCAAACGCATGTTTTGTACCTACATTGAACCATGTGTTCGGGTATTGAGATGTGCATGCGATTCGGCTTGGACCCAGTCGGGTCACGAAATTCTTCGGCCGTAACCTTAAAATCGGAAAATGTTCCTATTTATGTACTTGCTCGATAAGACCAATATATGTCAGGACAATTATTCGATAAGTAACTACTTATATCGTTTTTTGTCATATATTACCATAAATCATGATTTTCCAATGGTTGCCGATAGGGACACGTTATGGTCCGATATCGGGACATATCCAATAATCTCCGGTCGACTTCTGATACATTTCCAATCGCCGATATTATTGTTTATAAAGCATTAACTATGCTAATCATAAACCAATGATAGCGTTAATTTTCGAAAGTACAATCGACCAGCTTCGCATTCGCCATATATATTTCTTCGAAGCGTTGATTTTTACTCGTGAAAAATAGGTTAGAATTTCTATAGCATTTTAGTTCGTCCAATATTGGGATACTAAACTTATTTGCATTTGCAACGAAAAAAACAATATTTTTTTTTTTCATTATTTCATTTTTGTCAAAGTTGCCAGCAAAAAACGTTCTCCTATTCTTATGAAATCTATTTGACAACTTGAAAATTCGTCTATTGACGGATTAAGATAGGTAGCCCTTGCGTGAGACTAGTCAAGAGGTTGACGATTTTATCTGTAACATCATTAGAGATATATATAGATATATATATATATATATAGATGTATAATATGACGACGCGTTGAAGTTGTTATCAGAATTTACGATGATTGTGAAGGTATATTATGGCCATTGGATTTATTTTCCAGGGAAAATTTCAATCTTTCGTCTCGTATTATTTGACTGCTCTGACGAATCATTTCCCGTTTATTAACCTCAATAATGTCAGAAGTCTTTGAATTAACATATTACACATTTACGTTAACGTGTCAATTATTTGTGATTCTAGATATCATTTTATTGCGTATTAAAATAATACGAGCGTATAGCCAGGTGTCGATAATTACCAAATAATTATCGCGAATACTGAAAAACTCGTAGCAGAGCCAGCTACCAGCTGATCGGTTTCAATACGGACTAAAAGTGTTTTTTGATTATTGCTACAAAATGTTTTTGCAAAACATTCAGTGATCATACTTTTTTCGTTATCTAATCGATCGAAAACTCACAGCTTCGTGTATAAATTGTTAAATGAGTCAATTCTCGAATATTCGAGTAGGTTAATTGTTCAATTAACCTCAAGAATCTTGTGTCTGTGCAATCATCATGAGATTGTATATGCGTATATATATATATATATTATATTATATGTATGTCTTTTTTTTTTGTTGATACGCAATATCCAGACTATTTTTCGTTAAACCATCATGATAAATCGTTCTCGATCATCATCGACCGGTATACAAATCCGAGAGGAAAAAAAAGCTATTGAGACCTACTCTCGACATCGTGGAGGCTTCACGAGCGTAATCAGGGAGTGCTCGACTGTACTATATTGTGACGCCGAAGAGTAGTAACAGCAGCAGCAGCAGCAGATAGAAAGAAAGAGATAGAGAAAGCGGAGAACGTAAAAGAGAAGAAGAAAAAAAAAAAGTACACTGGCAATATGCGGGTGGTTATAGTGCCTCTCGAGATGGAACGAGAGTCGATAGCGCGTCAGAGAGGAAAATAGATAGACAGACGAAAGAGACGGAGAGAGGAGTCAAGTGCGTTATGTCTATACGTGTGGCATGAGCTTCGAAGTCGTTCATGCTATAAACGAGCTTATCGATAAGGGTCGGATGAGAGCGTCATAAATCGCAATCTGCAACTATAAACCCCGTATCCGCAGATTGCTATGATTTAATCTCTCGAGGCTTCTGTCAATCAAACCTTTTTATTCCGTTTCATCGGTAAAAAAAATGAACAAACAAAAGCGATAAACAAGCTCTTCGATCGACGCTCGATAAATTTTCACATATATATATATTTAATGATCCGAAAATTCGCCCGAGTAAACGTGTTTCTGTGAGTGCGTCAAAAGTGATTTTGTTGCGTATATATAATGGAGGATAATCAAGTAATTCGGGAACTCGTGAGAAAATTGTGAGGAGGAGGAAAAAAATTAATATACAAGAAACACTGAGGCTTATGATGACGACGATGAATGAGTACGCGATTTTGGTACCATCCGAGATGAGCTCAAAGATCGCGCGAAGGGACTCAGGTACAATGAGAGTAACCCTGCCGTTGACCTCCTTCAGAAGGCACAGCGGTTGCGTTTCAACTCTCGCACGTGCAAAGCCACATCCGAGATTGCTTTACGTCGCCGTTCCGTAAGTTTCGTCAACAGCCTTCGTTCAAATATAACACATATGCATGACAGTAAGATATCCCGTGAGGCTAGATTTAAAAAAAAAAACTGGTCAAACATGAACATTTTCAACATATTATACTCAATGCGTCTTTGGTTTCATGCTATTTTTTCGAGTGAAGAAATTCACCGTTGACGCACCTTTACTGGGTACTTTATATCGTCGTAAAATCTGAAAAACCAACGACGATTTTGACTTTGTTTTAGTTTTCCTCTAATCTTCTTATCCACCTTTACGTATCAGAATTATTTTAGAATTTTCAGTGCAGTAGTTTAAAGATTTAGGGGGGGGGGGGGGGGGAAGTTAATTTCTCGCAAATAAATGTTTTCTTAAATATGACTCAGCGGCCATCTATGTAACACTTCGCTCTACCTTCAGCCTAAATTAAGTTTATGGGTAAAATAAAAAATCTTTACGATTTTATTTTTTATCATTTCGTTGCGCCTTTATCGTATAATCGCGATCAAATCAGTACAGGCATTGCGCATGTATATATGCAGGGTGACAAACTTCCTTATTTTCCGCATATCCGCGAGGCATATCCTCGTCACACGTGTATATGCTGGATTCCGAGCCCGATTGTCTAGAATATTTCGAATCACATTTTCTATTTCAGTACCGATGCAAATATTTGTTAACTGGGCTCGGTAGTTTCACGCTGCAAACAAGCGCGCCTTTGTCACTGACACACATATAAGTACATACCCATACGCACATGTATACATATTATATATGTATGTTTGTGCATGCGTGTATTGGATACATGCACGCACACTTTTTTTTTCGTGACAACGTACACGCGGTGCAAGAGATGGTGCCGGTTCACTCATCCGTTGTGTTCCCGATATTACGCAGAAGTATTGCATTTTCTGCGCGCAAAACCCTCCCACGATACTTTCCGCTAGCCCATAGACAGGGCCATTCCAGGTCAAATCGACGGATTCGTGACCCTCTCAATTTCCGGTATTTAAGCCACAATTTTATTTCATATTTTGGGTGCAATCCTAGAAGTATAGGTATGCAGTTTTTTTTTAGATTAAAAGAAAAAACAAAATTGACATTTAACAAGCTTTGAGAAACGCATATTTACCGGTGATCGACGAAAAACAAAAATAATTTACTTCATATTGAGCAAGCGTGCCTCATTTATACCGACTTGAGTTTAATATTATCAGAAAAATTCATAATTATTGTTAAAAAAATGTCGACTCGATCCAAGCAATTACCAGTCAGTTTTTTGCCTTTATTTGGTTAGATTGAATCATGCTTGACTTGCCACGGATTCCCTGGTGATAATTCATTATTTATTTCCCCCTATATAACGAAAGATTCGTTGGCATGAGAGATTTTTTTTTCCCCTCACGATACAATGACATTTTTCCGATGAAAAAGTTGTTTGCATTAGTAGTTGACGTGTTATACGGTATACTTTTAATGAATAATCCACCTCGCGAGAGGTTTCGTTGGCATTATACTTATCGCATAGTCTCTCGGCTTGAATATACAACAATACAATTGTCACTCTCTCTTTCTCGTTTCTCGTTTCTCGCTGTGGTCGTTGACGATTCCTCATACAAAATTCTGACACGTTTTAATGCAGTTGGAAGAAAATCAATGAAAAAAAAGTTTCCCACCCGTACACGCAACTGTTATAATATTTCCATACTTTTTTTATATGCCACGGCAACAAAGTCCGATATACATACATGGGGTATTCCAGGTCAAATCTTCAGTACACCATGACCCTTTCGCTCTGCGATTTTCCCCACAATTTTTTTTATCGTTATCAAATTCACAAAAGATCTCTTTTCGTCCATTTTATTGAAGCTGACATTTTGCATTTTTTTAACATTAGGAATTATCCTACGATTAATTATTTTTAAGGATAAATATGCATAATGCACATGGTCTTATGATTCGACAAATATAATTATTTATTCGATATACGCTATGTCTAATGGTCTTTTTCGTATATAAATTTATATATATTTTGTCTGTACGTGTTTTTTTTTTTCGCAAATCGAAAAAGCTCAGCAAGAACTCATTGCAGAGGCTTGTAAATTACGTTAGAACGCTATTTTGAATTCGTGAGAATTGTGATTCTCGTCACTAATCTAAGCGTGTACATATATCACATGTACGAGCATTTGATTGAAAAATAAATTACGGTGAATCGTCCCCTTGAGTCAATTGCCTACCGACAAGCAACATAACCGAACGCTGAACGAGACACAATTCCTCTGACAGTCGGTGCATCTCTGTGGCTTGTAAATACATCGCGAGTACTTTTCCGATTCTTCGATATTGAATTACGCGATTGTTTGGTCGATTCAATCGTCTGATATATATTTGCCCATCTACGATGACATTCATACGACCCAAACGGACTGAATAATTTCGTTTTTTTTCTTTACTAAGTTTATCGACTTTATTGGTACAATTTCTTGGACCGAAGCTCGAGTATATTATCGATGTCTCATTTATGCGATGGAAGTTTGCGTGTCTCTCGCAGCGAAAAAAAATCACTTCTTTGATTTATACCGAAATTACATTCGAATGAAAGACAACGTATTTGAATCAATGAAAAATGTATTTAGGGGAAACAAAAAATTCATTGGACGGAATAAATTTATTTATTTAATTTATGGTTTAAGGGAAGATTTATACAAATATTTTCAAAACTATAGCAATATCGACCGTATTCTCTCTATCCATTTTCTTATAAAATTTATTCTTTAGAAAACGAAAAAAAAAAAAAAAAAAATGTCAAACCCACTTGTTCTATGAGCATGCAATTTATTACGACAGTGCCGATGGTTGAGACGTTCGTCATTAGACAGCGAATCCCCGGAGTTATAAAGTGATTCAATAATTGCCATAAAGTAGTCACCGCGTCGTTTCACGAGATCGTAAACGAGCGAACCGATGTCTGCTAGCCACGGAGTAAAAAAAAAAATTAATTGCTTTGCTTGCATAATACGAATCTACAACGATTACTGCGCGATGAGAAAACATCGGCCGGAAGTGATACTATGTCCGTACCGTTCGGACGCGGCGCCTCTCTGTGTGGCCATTCGACCATAAAGACAAATCGTTTGCACGATAATAGCACATACAATGAGAAAAGGATTCAAGTCTTTGTAACGACATTTGTATGAACAAAATAAATTTTATTTTGCCTGTTTGCAAATCAATGAAAGTTCAATAAATACTCATTAAATTCAAGTTTATTGTATTCAATTTTGATCAAATGAATTTGAATCGTCTTTTTCCCCTCGATTTTTCATAATAATTAGTCATTGGCCTCGTACCCCGTTTATAATTTATCGCAGTTGATCGTGATGTCGAAAGAGTTGCAGTGCCTAAATTTACCGTCAGATCGTGACAATCGTGTAAATCATTGAATTTGTACTGTGACGGGTGGATTTTGTTACCATTTCTACGATATATCGCATGAAACACAAAATTAATCGATTCCCAGAATTAATCGAGGATTTTTGAAACAATGGGGATGATAAATTTGCCCCACCGTAAGTTATTCGACCGCAAAGCGTAAAATATGTAAATTGTGTACTGTTTATCCATCCACCGTGCGGGCGCGCTATTAATATATACTCTGTTTCACAATATTATGGACAAATTCAAATGATGTATGACGTATCGCGTGTTATGCCGACTAATATTATAAATGCGAAAATGTGTTCGGTTGTTTGGGGCTCAATCACGCCGTAACGGTTCAATCGATTTGAATTCAATTTGGCAGTATACAGTTCATGGCCTAGATTAACATTTTTTTTTATCCTGGCAGTTTGAACAGTTCCGTTTTTTAATAGAAAAAAATGTTCGACGTGTGTTAAAGTGCATCTCATGACGATTCGTTTGATGTGGCTATAATTTTTTTTCTTGCAACGCTGTTGCTATATTGAATTTCAGAGAAATTTTTAAGAATACACAACTCTTGAGACTTGAGAATTGGAAAAATTATGAAAAACTGAGTAAACATAAATTATTTAGATAGGCAGTATGAAAAAAAGGAGGAAACAAACAGTTTGGATAAAAAAATTATGCTGCCGGTCTATTTGCGATTGGATGTTCCATATAATACCATATCCTACTCGGATATCTGGCTCGCGTACAAAGGTTCCACAGGCAAAGCGTACGATTTTTTTTTTCGTTTTTTCATAGCATATATATACGGTGGTGAGCGAGCAGATGTGCGATAATGCCAGATTGATGGTCCTCGTTTGTAACGAGAGACACTCGTAGATTTATTTTCGTGAGATCCTTATCCAGCATGCCCCCATAAAACAATAGCTTGGCAGATGCAATTTTCCGATGTCCATTTCTCGTTATTATTATCTTCGAAAAAGATAGAAATAAAATCTCCCAACTCATGGAAAGTTGCGACAAATCTGACGGTTGTTCACTACGGCTCTCGCGAAGAAACAGTCGATCGCGGAATGTTCTCGCATTACGAAACTGACGTGGTGCACTAATAAACAATAAGCTTGTATACTTGTCAGTGAGCGCTCGATCGATAAAATTTGATACCCGAGGGTCCGAGGCGAACGGCAAAGTTGAAAATTTTACAATTATCCAACGTTCAATGCCATTCCTTTAAATATCTTGTTTTGTGTGTCAATCCATATTGATCGCTAATGCGATGGCTTCTCACCCTTAAGGATGTATCGGACGTAAATTCAACCACAATAAAGACGATAAGAAGATTACTTTTTAATAATAATAATGCCCAAAAGTTATCAATAAATTGTTTAAACAAAACCTTGCTTAACAAATTTTTAAGCAATGTTTTTTTTGTCGTGTGAAATAAATCCGTTGATTTTTCTGACTACACATGAATTAAAAAAAAAAAAATTTCTCATCATTTTGAAATTTCAGTTTTCGGAAATTTGTAAAAGTTGTATTTACGAAACTATTCTTTAAATGCCTTGGAAACTTCTTAATTGTAATATACAACGGTTTTACGAAAACATATCCAAAATTCACGATTTTTCCTTCATTTTTCAAAATTAAAAAATTTTCTAAAACCGAAATTTTAAAATGATCAGAATTTTTTTTTTTTTAATTCATGTGTAGTCAGAAAAATCAACGAATTCATTTCACGTGTAAAAAAAACTTCCCCTAAAAATTTGTCAAACAATGTTTTGTTTAAACAATTTATTGATAACTTTTTGGCATTATTATTATTCACAATTGAGCTTCTTATCGTCTTCATTGTGGTTGAAATTTTTTCCGATTTTTATCTAATCATAAAGTATGCAATATTGTCGACGAAAGTCACTTTTGATTGGGAAGGCACGTCCGATACATCCTTAAGGAGGTACGAACATTACGACGAATCCAACTTTCGAACTTGAAATTTTTATATGTTTTTGACGAATACTTTATGCGTCTATATATTGCCAAAATTTGAGCTATATTGACCGTTTAATTTTTTCGTAATAAAATTGCAAAGTCGAGCAGTTTGAGTTACTAAAGCACGTCGTCTTATGGAGACGGTCAACCGGAAGTTTAATTTTTTCGTAATAAAATTGCAAAGTCGAGCAGTTTGAGTTACTAAAGCACGTCGTCTTATGGAGACGGTCAACCGGAAGTGCTATGATCACGGTTTTGCTGCTCACGTATCCAACTACACCCGTTGGAAAACTAAAATTTGATAGATTAGGCATAATAGATATTGTAAAAAATTGAAAAATCACTCTTCACCGTGTAATTCAAGCACTACATCATAAAAAAGTTTTACATTCCGGTTGAAAATGGTCAGAACTCCGACGCTCTGTTGTTTCATGCGTACTCCTCGCTCGCCGCGCTTACCTGCGCCAACATTTGCGCTTATTCCCTGCCCTACAGTATATGTAAAAAACAAATGACACGTTGTTCGGATGTCTGTGAACCTATCTGAATCAGATGATGACAGCTCGGACTTTTACGACTTTTTTTTTGGGTTGCCATTCATCATTTCAAGTTTCAAGTCACGAAATGAACGTTTTTTCGTCGTTTTCATGACAAAGTACACAATTTTTTTCTTTCATTCGACTAGTCTGGTGTTATTTTTTTAAGTTCAGCCACATTTTTGTGTAACATCGGCTGTTAGCATTGTATATTTTGTCACACGTGAATTTCATCGCTGACATTGCAAGCCAAGATGGCCAATAACCGGAGTCCTTATAAGAGCCAACCTTACGCGTGTCTTTTATTTTTCTGGCATTATCACATGTGCACACGTACAAGTGTATTTTGCGGGATGAATTCTCGAATATTTTAGGACTGTTTTGTGACGAAATGATTCCTTATTCAAAACTGTTGTGAGTACAATATCAACGACAGATCACAGTTTAATCGAAGGCAATGAAAAAATTGTTATAAAATATTGAATTGACAGCTGATATTTCACCCAAAACAGTTTTGGATAAAGAATCATCTCATCACAAAACATTACTAAAAATATTCTCTCGTCTTTGAGAATTCATCCCGCGAAATTCACTTGTACGTGTGCACGTGCCCGTTAGTGTCTGAAAAATAAATTACATGCGTAAGGTTGACTCTTAAAAACCAAGAACGAAGAACGAACGACGATAGTTTGACTTCTTTCTTCTAACTTTCGTCCGAAATTTTTTGTGCATCCGGATGTTTGCAAAAAAAAAAAAAAACGTTAGCTGTTGTGATCGATTATTGATACAAAGCTTAAGCACTGAACCTAAGCTGTTCTAGTCAGTTTTATACCAATTACCAATCAATATCGAACAAACGATCCAATGAATATATAAAAAATGCGATTTCAAAATAATCAACAACAGCGTCGCAGCTTGATGTATAATACGAAAGCTTGTAAAACTTTTTGGCCTGTGTTGAGACATATAAAAATTACAAGCCTTTGAATGTTCGATTGTCGAATCGATTGATCGAAACTCCATTGATAAATCGCCGGGCAATTTTTCTACCATAAAGTATTTTTTTTTTTTTCGTTTAATTTATAGTTTCGACGTCGAAAATGGGGCTTCAACGCTGGACGGCGGTGCCGGAGGTGGCGGTGGGGCATCGCCGAGTGCCGGCCTTGTCCTCCAGACGCTACCCCAGAGAAGAGAGAGCTTTCTCTATCGGAGCGACAGCGATTTCGAGATGTCACCAAAATCGATGTCGCGCAACAGCTCTATCGCCAGCGAAAGGTAAAAATTGAATTTTTCATACTTAATAAAAAAAATAGTAAATAACTATATGCGCATGGATACATAAATTCATAAATAAACAATAAATTGTGAATATATTCACTCAGTATTACGGTGGTCAACGTCGCTACGACCTACTTTACTCAGCCAATAATGAAAATTTCTACGTTAGAGAAATTATACTTTGATTGTAACGACTTTTTCTCCTCTCCTTATTTGATTATTGAATCGTAAGACTCGAGGGACACTTCGATCGCTCCAGTTATTTAATTAATCACTTGTCACAGCTTCCTATCGCAATAATTGTTTCACAATCTGTCTCTCGATTACACTGGAAGGTTCTTCGTTGAGACTTAACTAAAGCTTTCTTCCTGTTCAACTGGAAACTTTTGTACCATAGATCTCTCAAGAGTTTTATCGTTCAGTAAAATTTTTATACGGAAAAAAAACGGAAAAGAATTCTTAATATTCAATGATAATATACGTTAGGGCGGTTCAAAAAAGGGCTTTTTTTTTTTAGATTTCGCTCTTCTCCGAGATTCTTGTACTTTTTCACCATAAAATAGCTCACGCGAAAGGGTTGCTGAAAAAATTTTTTGACTGCTGCCTCAACGACGTTGAAAAAAAAAACTTTTTTCAGGAATTTCAAAATTGAGATATCCGTAAATCCTTCGGTGGCTATGTTTTGTTTTTGTCAAACCTGAAAAACCAACGTTTTTGTCAAACCTGAGATGCGCGTAATTTTGTTTTGTGTTAGTACCGAAAAATCTATATTGAAATTCGTAAAAACGAATTTTAAAATAGATTTTTCGGTACTAAAAAAAATCGCACGAATCTCAGGTTTGTTAAACTTTTTTTTTGTCATATAAAACTTTTTTTTTGTCATATAAAACTTAGCCACCGAAGGATTTAAGGATATCTTAATTTTGAAATTCCCGAAAATAGCCTTTTTTCAAAATTTCAACGTCGTCGAGGCAGTAGTAAAAAATTTTTTTCAGCCCAGCCCTTTCGCGTGAGCTATTTTTTAGTAAAAAAAAGTACAAGAAACTCGGAGAAGAGTGAAATCTAAAAGAAAGGCCCTTTTTTGAACCGCCCTAATATATAAAGCTGGATGAACTGTTTTATCCTGAAAATAATAAATGGCTACGAACAAAATATGTCGGAGCGAGAGAACACGTATATTTCTGATTTTCGTCGATGATTTTCGCGGAAAATTTGCACTCATCTCGATGATAATTTGGTGCACGTCAATCTTTATCCACCCAACGGTTCAGTATTTCATTCAGTGAATTTCGAAGAGTAAAAATTCGAACTTGCAGTTACGCAATTTTCATTATTACTTCAGGCTGTGCAGAATTTTTCGTCTGAAAATCATCCGAAAAATCGTAGCTTCACGATTTATAATAATAATAATGTGGTTCGACCAATTTGATTTTCGAGATTTGAGCATCGCAAGGCTGAAGGATGCCCTGATGAAATTTTGAAATTTTTCGACCTTAAATAAGAACAAAAAATTGCAGTGTTTTTTTTTACGTTCCTTGACAGTATTTAAAAAAAATGAACTTTTTTTAATTGGCTCCACATACTGCATGATTCGTGGGCAAATTTCAATCTTCAATCGGAAGATAGATTGCTCAATTTTTTCCGCACTTGAGACATTTTTTCTATGAATATTCAAATCAATAATCCAATTTGCCATCATTTCTACACTACTGAACATTCTTCGATCAAATTTGATACAGGCATACACGTTGTAAAAAATTCCCAAACATGCATCGGAAGGTAAAATTGCATCACCGAAAAACAAAATTTCTTTTTTTTTTTTTTTCAAAATTTCATCGGACCCTTTTTCCAAAAAAAGTGCGTATATTAGGCATAATATCCTCTGGTTGGTAAAGAGTTCTGTAAATTCTGCGATGATAGCGAACATGATTATTGACGACTCTGAGCAATGTAGAAAGCTCCTTTTACTTGAGAGAGAGAGAGAGCTTAGTGATGGACATCGGTATAGCAGAAAACGACGAAAATAAATTTTTATCGCACGATGTCTGGGTCAACTTGCGCGCGTGTGTGCAGCTTGCGCTCTGCTGGTTTGTTCCCAGCTTCGGGTTATGAAGAATTTCCGTGGTAAAACAGTATTCCAGAAGGTCAGATTTGTCGATTAGACAGGACTGTTTGCGGTTAACATATTTGACGCACGAATAATCAATTAAAAATTTCAAATTAATTTGTAAAATGCTGAATTACAACAGGACATGAAAAATTTCTCAAATTTCCATTTGACGAATCTGAAAATTCAAACGCGCGCGCGCAGTTCAACAATTTCATTATCTCGTTCAATTTTAATTTTCGTATTTCCGGATTCTCGTAGCGATAACACTGTCAGTGTCATCGCTACGAGATTGGCAATCGGTGGGCCGAACGAGATCCGTGAAATTTCTTTATTACGGTACTCGGTCGTACGATGTCGCGTTTGCTGAGCCCGTCGATGAGTCTGAACCATCTTGCTACGATATCGCGACGAAGTACGTCACTATCGACCCGCGAGCAGCGCATAACGCGTCACCGTTGTATATCTGGGTCGTTCCTGATATCCAACAAGGGTGCCAGATAAAGGGCTCGTGACAGGGAAGAGTGTGAGAGACGTCGAACACGTCGATTCGGACATAAATTTGTTACCCTTTTTCAAAACGAACCGTCTGACCATTGCGATCCATGATCACTGAAAAATCTTCCTCGAATATTTCGCGATATTGAGGCGTCATTGTAATCGTGTTTCAAATCAAACGTTATGCCAGAAATTAGTCGGTTGAAATGATGAAAAGTTATTCTATAGCAAGCCAATGAATTGTTAGTAGGAAAGTCAAAATTGCTCGAGCTCTATCGACATTTGTAATAATGTTATTTGAAAAGAAATCTCATTGGATCACGCTGTTTCGTGTGATTCAGATAATTATTCGGTGAAAAAAAAAAAGCCTCAACCAATTTTTATTTTAGGAAATGAAATAATAAAGCTTATTCTTCAACCGTTGACAAAGTACCGCGGAGAATAAAAATATGTGCCAATAAATATTAATTAACGCCCATTGAAAATAGGTTGCAATCAATCATCAATCGAACGAATGCAATGGCACTATTGTCAATCGATTGGCCCCACGGTAATGATTCAAAAAGTCGTGAATATTTTTTTCAAACGGTTTTTCGACTTTCCATTCGCAATCTGCGTTGATTATCCTTTTTTTTTTCGATCCAAAGGATGTACGGTAAACAGACGAAAAGATCAATAACTATTAATTCATAACGAAATTACTTAATGGCTTATTACGATTGCGTTGAAATTCATTTTCATTTTGATTATTGTGAAAAAAAAAACTCCAGGCATTTTCGAACTATTGATAATAATTTAGTGGCAATTATTTTTGTAAAATAAATATTGATATTCTTTTGCAATTATTATTCAGGGAAAATCATGACAGGTGTTTCGTACGAACGTTGAAAATTCCTGCGATAAGGCGGTTGTTTTTTTTCTTTTTTTTTTTTTTTTGGCTGAACTCCTGCTACGAGCTTACGTACTCGAGATCGGTAAACAATTCTCGCGCAAAATATCTAGAGTCCATAAATGTTTCTTGGCTGAGTGCCACTGTCTGTTGCCACTTGCAACTCGTTTACGCGAAACATGTATACCGTACGAATCCATATCACGATAGATATATATGTATATATATATATATATATATATATATATATATATATATATATATATATATATATGTCATGTATACCGTGCACGAGGGAATTAAGCTCGCAAAAACAAATCTCGGGATAAATAAATTGAATATCTCTCGGTCGTCACGTGCGATTTTCGTCCGATTTTCAAACTATCACTCGTGTGCATATAATAAACTCGGAAATCGTTTGGCGCGTTGCCCCACGCTATTTTACTCATTTAATCGCGTATCTATTCAGGCTAATTTCGATCTGTGTGCTTGTTCTGCTCAACGTCGATCGTCACGGCTTTAATAATTAGATATAAATTTCTCAAATTATAATGAATTGTATGAATTTAGCTGGAGGCTTTAGAAAAAAAAAATTTACACGTTTTTCGTACACTTTTACCAAGCGAGGAGAGTCGTTTGTAAAGCGAACTAGGGTTGCGTGATAAATCAATTAAAGATAAAAATTTGCAACTTTTTCGCCTGTAGCTTCATATCGGCATAGCAGCATTTCATAAATATTGATTGATATATTTTGAAAAAAAAAAAAAATAATATCCTAGCTTAACATGTGTCCACTATCATCGCAGAGTACCATTGATATGGTACGGAAGAACGGCAATTTATTCATCGATCTCGCACTTTTTATCGTAACTGTAGAATTATTTCATCGAAATGAAACCGCGATGCCACGAAAAATTCATTCATCGTCTGATAAAACAAAATATGTACTATATATATCCCTTCACTCGTATATTTGTCGTTTATTGCAATGTCTGTGACGTAGTTAATGAATTTCACGCACATGCATAATATATATTTATATACACATGTAATATGAATATATATCTGTGTAGCTTTGGTGGAGGTTGGCGCTTTGAGGTTCGATTTTGTTTTGTAATTTGTACTTTTTTTTTTTTTTTTTTTTTTTTTCGATATACATCACACTTTACTCGTTTGATCTCACCATTTTCGTCGTGCCACATATTATGAAGAATGAGAGCGTAAATAATCTGGAATGAAAAAAACGCTTTTAACGACTTTTGGTTTAAATAAATTATTGAATTTTCATCTGTCATTCGAAAACCAAAAACGCGGAATTAATAAATTTTTTCAAAATACCGTTAGTCTGTATAGTACTTCTTTTTTTTTTTAACAACAAACATGAATTAATTTTTTTTTCTTTTTCGTTTAGAAAATTATTCGAAATGTTCTTTTTCATGCAAATAGTCATCTCCGCGTTTGACGAAAGATTTGACGTTGACGTTTAATCACATATATCGATTGAACTTTACTTTTAATTGATTGTTTTTTCGCGATTTAAATATCGAACGAAATATACTTATTTCCAATATTTGGAATTTCGCAAAAATTGATTATTTGATAGACGAGGTGTTTATTTTTTTTTTTTTCATTCAGTGATCATCGATGAAATTGAATTTGTTTCTTTTTTTTGTTTCTTTTGTTTTTCTCATTATTCGCGACCACCATTTTTCATAGTATCCCAAGGGTATTTCTGTAAAGTTAAGGGTGTATCATCCTTGGGTTGCAGGTTCAAAGAAACAGAGCCGCCTGTCGAGCGAGCGTATGTACTCGATCCTATTATATATGCTCTTTTATTTTCTTTTCCGCTTTTACCACTCCTGTCTAGATGCAAGCATCTCCTAGAAGCAAATATTTATATACGCATAACACGATGTAAAAAAAAGTATCCATATGTGCTTAATGCTCGTGGGTATTCCCCATGCAAAAAAGACACTCTGTTCTCGTAATATGTATGACATGTATGATGCTGTAATGCTGTATATATACACTCTGTTCTCGTAATATGTATGACATGTATGATGCTGTAATGCTGTATATATGTATATGCAATTTTACACGTGGTCTCGCTTGCTATTCTACATTTCTCTTTCCAAAAAGTATTTTTCTCATGCGCACAAAAATTCAACAAATCAAACAAAAATTTATTGACCACAATGAAGAAGACACTAACAGAAATTTAATTGTCAAAATTAATAATTTCAGGAAAGACTCCAGATTTGCTTAATTTTTTTTTTTCAATTTTCAAAAAAAAAAAAAAAAGTACGATAAATCATATTGAAAATTCCAAATAAAATATTATTTGAAATGCTTTGCTCGACGCGTTAAAGAATATTTACATCGTTGTGAAAAAAAAAGATTGTGCTATCTTTTTAAATGTGTAATTCAACAAAGATTCATCTTATCTTATAATTTTCGAGATTTTAATGTAAATATTTGGCATCATGATCGTTGAACTATTTTAAACGGTCGCTTGTTTGTGATTTCCGAGAATATATATATATTTTTTTTTTTTTTCGGCATATTGAAAAAGAGTATGGACTATATGGACCCCCGTTGATGGAATAAAAAGATAAAAAAAAAAAATAAAATACGGATTTATTCTTCATGAAATTTTCGTTGATTTGAAAACAATTTCTTTTTCCAATGAATCTCGCTTATTTTCGCTTTCTTCCCCTTTATGCTGGGTTTAAATTTTCATAAATTCTGTGTGCAAGGCTTTCGCATGAGCGACAAAATGATATATCCCATTTATTCTACAGTCGATATAACGCGTACAGAATATTTTTCACATTCCCGGAAATTGCTTGTCTCGAACACGCATATTTCGTGCCAAGTACAATTTCCGTTTCAATGGGAAATTCGATGATATGGATAAATTATAAAAAATTAATACGATTACGATATTTTTATTGAATTTAAATTTGGCAATATAAATTTAAATATTAATTTGTATATGAAATCCAAATTGTTGTCAAGTATTTTTTTTTTAATTTAACCGTACGAAAAACTGTAACTATTTTTCATATCGACGTACATGAGTACATGGGACATAATCGTAATTGAGCTTTTCTTTAGAGCTTGCAAACGCACCGCAATAAAACTGCTGTATTCATCATACCTGGCAGTGAAGAGCAACTTTCACTGATATACTCGCAAAAATCAATTAAAAAATTTTTTTTTTTCTGTATCGTAAGACCTAGTTTTTCGTCATATTATATCGTTAAGTAGGAGAGAAATAAATTTCGTTGATAAAAAAAAATATTAAAAATCATACGAGTGACTGAAAAAAAAAAAAAAAAAAACATAACGTATAACAAAATATGGTAAATTGTCTGAAGTAAGGATGAATTTTGGGAAGAAATATCGTCGAATTGTTCTTGCCCAAAATATGCCAATCGCAATATACGCAATAATTCAAACGGGAATTTCCATTTCGAAACACATATCGTGGGAAGAAAAAAAAATTTCCATTCGCTTCTTATTTATTTTTTTCTTGCACATTGCTGAGCGCTGAATCGCTCTTGAATAATGAGAGAGATACATTTGAAATTCAGATTGCACAATTGTGTTGAACGAGCGATTACGTGATGCTCCATTGACTGGTCTATACTCGCAACAGTAGGTACTTTTCAAGTCCTCTGTATTTTTTTTTCCTTTTCAATACAATGGTAAACGCAGCACAGGGAAACGAAAAATTTCGCTTGTTTTGTCTGCGCAAAAAAAAAAAGTAGCTATAGTCATCTATTTTTCTGTCGCATTATACACATAAATATACACATGAAGATTACGTTTGAAGATGGAAATTCGTCGGATTGACAATATATGCCGTGAGCGTTCCGTGGTCTGAGCGTACGCAGTCTAATTAATATCGCGTTATTAACAATAGCATGTATATTTTAATATGGTTGAATATCTTTCCGAATAAAAAAAATGAATTGTTATTTTCAGGATATTTACCGATCAGTACAGGTAAGTCGCTTTATCATTTTATTCATCGTTCGATGCGATATCTGTACAGGTATATAATATATATATATATATATATATATATATCATTGAGGATCCTTGAAAAATTATCCCCATTGTATACACACACACGGGATGTACACCCAGAAATGACACTCTTTATGCGGAGCATAAGGAATTTCCTTGAATCGAAAAAAATATGCCACCTCGTTTTTTTATTTGCGTTCATTCATGGATAAGAAGCTGAGATTTTCGGCAACAAAAAAAAACTTTTATGAAAAATCTTCTCGACTATATGAAGCTGAGTTGCTCTGAAATATTCCGTACCCTATATGATAGCCCTCTGGGAGCAAAAAGTACAGCCGTTCCGTTTAACATCCACTCATTAGGTTCATCTGCTTCGAGATACATATATATGATGATTGAGGGAAAATTCATAATGACTTGCCGTGATATATTCTCCCTGAGGAATTAATGTTTTTGTACTACAGTGATTTTAAATTCGAAAAGATTTTTCCGCTTCATTTTCACTATTATATCGACCAATGTACATCATATTCAATGAAATTGTTCAATGAAAAAAAATTGCGAATTCTTTTTCGAAGGTAATTTATACAATCAATGTAGAAAAAATACAAATATTCATCGTAAAATAATTATACATTCCAAATTATGCTTAATTTTTCGAAAAATTAAAAAAAAAAAACTTTTCACGAGTACTTTTAACCGTAATTTTGCATAATTTCCCTTTTCCCTAAATAATCATATATTCATTCGTTTTTCATTCTAATGGCGCACATTCCTGTTCGAATGCGGTTGAATGCAAAATTAGGTAAAGAAAAAAAAATTGTTTATCTGCATCGTTTGAAGTGATAGTCGATTGAATCTGTTGGAAAAAAAATCATGCACGATGGATCTTAAGATAAGTTTATGACATCCACGTGCATTTATATATTGCCTATCTCTAAGCAATGATACTCGTCATGAATGCCGACCGATACAATTGCACCCGCGAGCCAAGAGCTTGATTGAAAGCTCGATCGATATTATATATCAGTCGTTTGATCAATTAGTGAGTGAGCTTCTTACGATAGCGTGTATGTCTCGATGAAACTCTCGTGACTAAGATATAACGTAATACGGAAATAAAGCGTTGTTTTCATTGACACGACAGAGAAATTGTATTGAAAAAAAAAAGATGGAGCACAGATCATTGATTTATCGTAACCAAATAATTACAGATCAATTATGTTCAAAAGTCAAGGACAACAAATTAATTTGAGGAATAGTTAGCAATTATTTCCGAGACTTGCACGTTTTGTCATTTTATGAAAATAAAAGTGTGGCGTGAGCAAGGATTTTTCGTAATTTTTCCGTGTCCTCGTGCGTATACGATACACCATGAGAGTTATCAATACCATGTTAGTAATTGATAACCAAGTTATCAATAAGGCTGAAGTTTCATAGAGAGTTTTTACAACATCTGAGGACCCAACTTTGCGATTTACTGATAATTAATTTGTCGAAAATTTTTATTAACAATTAATATTGACTTCTGAATTATTATGGTTTTTTTTTTTTTTTTTTGAAAAAATAAGCTACACGTATAGTTTTTCGATCCAATTATCGGAGCGAGTAAAAGCTTTCGAGCAGAGGGTGCTTGCAACGTGAATTTATCGACGAATCTCGGTGTGTGAAAAAAAAAAAAAAGTGCTCGCGGGCTTACTCGGTAGCTCAGGATCCAATATAAACTGCCGACATGGTAGACAGCGTCGATTTGCCGGACCGAGAGTTGGCTTGCCCTGTGTATAGACACGCCCGGCTGTGTTACATGATTCGATTATCTCGCACTCGCTTTGAAAAGCGTAACTTTAACAGCATCCATCCAACGTTACGTCATGTAAAGTCATTCAACACATACGCATGCATGTACATTAGGGTGTTCCATTTTTCAATTTTTCTTTAACCCCACCCTGCCTCCCCGAAAGCAAAAGATTTTCGACTGAAAAAATATCTCGCAAAATTGAGAATGCCGAAAGAATGAGAATGCAATTTTTGAAATGATGCTTTCAGAGGGTGGGAAGCGAAGAAGAAAATTTGAAATTTCAGAATATACACCCCTGATTCAGGATAAAGTGTTTCGAGCCTAGTCATCCAAATCTTTGAACTTGCTCATCTCGGTCGAATTAATTATATTTCATTCGATTCTTTCATCCCCTAAAATGAATTTCAATTTTTATTTTTCATTCTTTTCGTATCTTTGTCAATTTTTTCATGAATTTCTAATCACAATACTTACGTGGCACGGTGATGATTATTTTATACTATTTTTTATGGACGAAATACGTTTATTAAAGGAAAACAAAACAAAAAAATCTCCCAAAATTTTGTACAGAAAATTTTCGGATTTAAATAGAAACTCCATCGGGAAAGCCGACGATATTATGTCGAAGATCCCCCTCTGGTTAGGTCCGTAACTCGGGGCTATTAATCTTATGGATAATAAAAAAAAAAAAAATTAAGAACGAAATTCCAGAGGATGAGTGAAAAATAGATCGACCTGCGACGTTGAATTACCATTGAGGATACAGGAATGTTACGAATTAATCATTGTATCTGCGTAGTGCATCGCGGTGCTTTTATCTGTCGAGTAGTGCAAACAAACCGCTTATACGCTCGAGTGAATAGAGTGCAGTGGCCTTTGTAGCTGTTGAAAAGTTCGTCGTCGTTGTCGATGTACTCGATTTCCTCGATACGTGTCGAGAATAATAAAAAATGTTCTCTCTCTCTCTCTCTCTCTCTCTCTCCTCTCTCTCTCTCTCGGTCCTCACGTAGCCGAGGGAATATAAAACATATATATATGCTGACACTTAATGCACTCTACCCTCCAAGGTTTCGTACGCATGGAATTGACGCAGCATATTTTCCTTATGACTATAAAATTCTGTTGTTTATGAATGCGAAAATGTATATTTTTCTCCTATACGTACATTTTTTTTTCATTCTTAATTGATAAAAGATCCCAACCTTCCAACACGGATATTAAAATAAATCGCGTTCTTTAATGAAAGTGAAATGTCAAGGAGTTCAATTTTTTTTCGTAGAGAAGGGAATGGGGATCAAGAAGTGGGGCATGCAGTGAAATGGATCAGTGTACGGTCAGACGAGAATCTTCTGTAGTACATTTCGTCATTGCGTGAATATATGTAAAGGGTGTTCCACTTTCTTCTTTCCAAGTGATTACCTCCGAAATTATGAGTAATATAATTTAAAAAAAAGCTTTCGTAGAAAATGGTTTAGGTACTCTTCGGAGCATCTTCGATGTTTAATTCTCGTGTTGGATTATGAATCTTTAATCATAAAATTCGGATAGTAAGCCTTTATAGGAGATGAATGTTTTTTTTATTAAATATATTATCTGTAAATTAATTTCCTTATTCACGGAACAATTTTGCTTTTTCTTCATTTTTTTCTGTCCAAATTACTAAGTTCCTCGTAGTTTTTCATTCAAACTTTCCTTCTCAAGATCTCTTGATTATCAATAAAAATCAATCGTTGAATTATTAATATTTCATTTCTCATCATAATCCCCTAACGATTTTCGATGTTTTGACTGTGATGGATATTTTTCCAACGAGCTCAATTGATAAATCTTCTTATCCAAGTTTTTTTTAAATTTTTTCAATGATTCATCGTAATGTAATAACTGAAGATCAATTAAGCTTTTAACAATCAAGGATTATAACTTAATTTGCGGAATAATTAGCAATGATTTCGAAAACTTGCACTTTGTGTCGTTTGGAAAAAAATTGATTTTTTCTTATACAGACTGTAGCAAGATATATCGTTACCATTTTTATTGTCGTTCGATTCCTTTCGGGTCTATACACCCCCCATGCTCGACGAAGCACGTGGCCGCTCGCTCGTATATTGTGCGCCTCTATTATAGTTGCTTGGATTCTTGCCAATTTTCATCTCGTTGGGAAAAATCAATATTAACAGCTTCACAACACGAGAAATTTCGTCCCCTCGCGTTTTCTTCCTACTTCCATGGTGTGCATACGCGCGACAACAATTTCTCTTCGAGCTTTTTTTTTTTATTCATGTTCGTTCATCTCAACAACTCCGTAAACCGAAAAATATTATTCCCCGTTGCGAAACGATTACGCAATCAGGAAATAAAAGCACTCGCGCGATATGTAAGAGACAATTCTTCTTGTATTAAAAAAAAAAACGTGCAGTCCTACGCTCGCATCTAACATGGGCTTGGAATGAATATTTTTACTTTTATTCATTCATTCCACAATTGACTCAATGACTGTCATTTTACGCATTAAAAAAACGATGCCCGAACTTTTTCATTACGACGATTACATTTTCGGAAAAATTCGAGGACAATATTATTATTCATATTGTTATTATTATTATTTACGAAAAAAAAATTATTTCTTAAGAAAAGCGAAAATAAAAATATTACATTTTAATTTTTTTGATTAACACAATAATAGTGAAAAGAACAGAATCGTTATTTTCACTCTGTATATATGTCACTAATGTACATTGAGTTTTCGAAATATCCGTCGAAGGATCGATTGATTTTTCAAAATTTTCCTGATCCATCATTTTAAATGATTAAATTTTGATATCACATTCGGATTCAGCGATCCCGAAAACCTTGGGGGTGCCAATTTTTATGAAAATATCATAAGGGCAAATCGTTTTTTTTTAAGCATGCGCATGTGTGTGCCTGCTACACACCGGTGTCGCGTCTTTTTTCAACCTCGTAAAACTCGTAAAGTCGTTTATTTGATATTGATCATCTATCCGGAATGTCAGATAAGTCTGACCCTTCGACTTTTCTGTCAAGGAAATGGTTACTCGAGGTTACAAGTTAACTTTGATGTTAAACGGAGAGGAACGAAGTGATAGCGTATACGAGAATAAACGTACTCGTATCGCCCGAATATTCCGATCGAATAATATTAGCTTGGCGTTTTCAATTTAAAAAATCCAAAAATTCGTAGCTCTTGAGCCAAGCCCTGTTACGAGTATACGTACATAGAAAATCTGGAAGACTCGAGAATGAACCATGAAGTATTGATACGATGATGTGTAAAAAATTTCAATTACGATACGCACATAATTAAATGATATAATTAATGATAATCGGGCTTGGACTCCTGCTCACTTCTAGTTTACTCCTTAAATTATCATGACGTGTCAAATCGACGGACGATGAGATTAATTGATGTATTATTTCTGGGATAGTGCTTGGGAGATATACCGATAGACAGGAAGACAAGCGGAGAGAGAGAGAGAGAGAGAGAGAGAGAGAAAAAGAGAGCTGACGTACTAAAAGGAAGAAGAGAGAATAAGAGAAACAGAGAGAGAGACAGAAGATTATCACGATCGATGCTTGTAATGCGAGATATGGAGTGATGGGAGCCGATGAATATAATCGTAAATGCTGGCTGTACTGTATATTTGCTCGCGGTGGAATTATTAATACGGCTTGTCAGGTGGGTGTGGATCCCTGTAGGTTATAAGTCGCCACACCTACGTCCTCTCTATTTTTCTCTCTCTCTCATCTCGTCGAGAATTCGTGATGACTAGCGAGGAACTTGGTCGTAATTAGTAGTAGAACCAAGTCATCTTATTTTAGACAACGATGAGATACGACGCTGATGAGACAGACACTCGTAGAGTTCTCGTGACTCCCTATAGCTTCGTTCAGCTCTCAAGCCCAGCCCTGAAGCACGCACGGCCAACAATACAAAATACTTCAGCTGCTGCAGCTGGCAAACTCACAAATCTGTGATTCATTCGGTTCACCTGATTTCTACATACCTGAACTACTGTCAATCCTACACATATTATTTATCCTAACTCGTTATAGAATGAAATTTCACATTGTAGAAACACTGCAGTGACATTTGACCTTTCAAATCCCATCTTGCTAACAGCTGGTACAAATAAATTTTTAAAATTCACCATTTCGTCGTTTATTTATTGTTCAAACGGTTCGGAACATGAATCGGGAGTAAAAGGCGAAATCGGATCGTATTCAGAACGGATCGCTTTGGTTTTTTTTTTTGCTCGCACAGCTTCGATAAAGTCTTGATTGATTTATATTATATGCGCCAAACTGATACGATTAACTGTACGAAAAATTCATTTTAAGAAATATAAATTCTTGAACCGGCAGTATACCTATGTCTACAATTTGGAGAAACATGGTTATCATCTAATTATCATCCGAAAAGCTGAAAAAAAAAAGTTCTAGTAGACCCTCCAATAAACTTGGCTCTCCGGGATCGTAAACAGTCTCATCATTTTCTCCTCGTTCTCCCACGCTCGTGTTCAGCCGCTGCTATTTTTGTCATCACTCATACGTAGAATACGCACCCGAAATTAAAACTCAAAGTTCAGATTTAACACATACACGCACTTGACAGTCTGACAGCGATAAGGTTGAAAAATTTGGTGAGTTTACTTAAGGAGATTCTTAACATTATATTGGGCGGTGCGGCAAGGGGAACGTTATAGCGCGGCGCGGGCGACGTGCGGGGAAGATTGCGTTCGGCATTTGTTTCACCAAATACGCTTTCATTTTATTAATTTGCCATTGCTCACGCTCAATTCTGTTTACAAGTATATTTAACAATCGGCACGGTGAAAAACTTTCTTTATGGGCAAATGATATCTATGAAGGTCCAATCCATATCGTTTAAGCGGTTCTTCGGGGAAATGTTACCGTTTTTTCACTCCTAAAATAATCTCCGATCATAGCTTCGAATATACTTCTCCCATAAAAGCCCGCGCGTATAAGCGGCGTATTCAATGTTTTCTTTTCTCCTCAACTGCGTGGTCAAAAAATCTAAAATAATTACGGTGTACCAGCACAAACCTCCCCTCAAATTTTCGAATCATTCTTACCCCGTTTTTCTCTAGGTTAAGAACCTCCTTAAGATTACAAATTCATAATTGAGGATATCGAAATACTTGAATGGAAAAAAATTCTGTGCACTATGAAAAGTTGGAGGTACGAATTTTTTTTTTTTTTTTTTTTCTCGAGATACGGACTTTTTTATTCGTTTCACGAACATTCCATTATACTCAGACGTAAATAACAAGGCTTACAATCGTTGACATAATTTTCGGGGAAATTTGACGATTGAGGATTGTCTCGTGTAAATCTTACGCTGCGCGACAGTTCCGCTGTGAGGAGATTAAACCGCTAATTAAAAGGGAAAGTTAAGTTATGCGAAAAGTGAAATAATGGAGGTTTAAATTGAGGGAGAATCTACTATAAAGAAAATGATAATTGATAATGAAATTAATAATGAAAATGATAAATTTACTATTGTTCCTTTTTTCTTAAACGATACATTTTTTTTTATGAGAGTTGCACAACTGATTCTGAATCACCCTGTATATACTTTATCTATTCTCCCGTGGGAGTTGGCGCACCAGCAACTCACCAGATAACTATATACAGTACATACATATATATACATATATATAACGGCGCAATCGCATCGCGCAGACTTCCCGCGCGAATCACACCGACTAGGTACTCCACTCTCTTGGCTCCTGGCATATACCCCCACCATCGAAGCGCGATCCCCCGCGACACCAGAACACCCTGGCCAGTTCGACATCGCGGCAAACACGACGTGTATTGATAACGTCCTCTCGATCGTTCGCCATTTCATAAACTTTTCTTCTTCTCATAAATGAAAAGAAAAAAAAAAAATTAAAAATACCCGCTAAAAGCCCACGTCGAAATACTCATAAAATAAATTCAAAGTTGTGGGATTAAGAAAAAAAAAAAAAAATAAGCAACTAATAATAAAACTTAGTGAGTGAATAATCCGATGGGAATAAATTAAGTCCTCGTGTCATGATTCATGAAATTTTCCGTGAAAAATTTAATTAGTTCGATCGATTAAGATGAATATACATTCGATTTATCGTAAAGGTGAATGAAATTCGCGTGTTCTCTCGAAAAATAAATATTTAATTAAATTTACGATATAAGGTCAATCGTCGTTGATTTTTATCCTAGCCGGTCACTGAGCAGTGAAAAAGATTGAAAAAAAAAAAAAAAAAAAACACAAGTCTTACGTAACATTCGTATTGGTAGAACTTTGACGATATATTATCACATATACATAAATGCGATATATTCGTATACATATTTACATATATGCGGAAAACTATATCACGGTTCATTTCTATACAAAAGGTGGATAAGAAAATTCGTGTTATCGCTATCAACGAAAAAGTGGGTCGATCCAAACGTATGTCTGATATATATATGTATATATCGAAATTTTATATATATACATATATATCTATTATCTGTTGTAAGAGATCACATAAATTTGAGATGTCGTGACAGTGAGATATACGAAACAGTCTTTTATTTACTGGGCATTCGAGAAAACAAAAAACTGTTATTTTTCTTCATTTCCCTCTTGTGACTTTTTCTTCATTCGATGAGCGATGTAAAATCGTAACGTGTTATACACTGCCGCAGCACAATTAATAGGTAACTGAGATCTCGGTCTATTCATATCCTTTATACACGAACGATCGTACGAAATGCAAAGTTATTTTTTTCCTTTTCATTCCTTAAATTTCATTGAATCCTTGAGAAACGAAAAAAAAAAAATTTCATTTCTGGACAATTAGAACGGAAAGTTGGAAAAAGCCATCGAGAGTGAAAGTAAAAAGAAAAATGGTTTTCTCCACTGCTCATCGTGAACTTGCAATAGTAAAAAAATAAATAAATAAACGAAGGAAAATATTTATTTCTATCCGAGAAAAAATTCTTTTCTCGCACAAAAATGTATGGCATTTAAAAATGCTTCGACGAGACCCTCTATTCAAACGAAATCCATCCAAGCAATATTATGACGCGCCTCCGCGTACACATATATACACACATTGACGCTACAGCGTGGGATTTTACAATAGTTCGAAGCCTCGTTACTCGTTTCGATATGCAAAAAACTGCGACCGATCTACTAAAGAGCAAGAGAAGGACGAGAGAGAGAGAGAGAGAGAGAGAGAACGATAGATCAATATGGTCGGAAAAGGTCGGGGAGAAGAGAATTTGAGGATAACGATGAGCTGGGGAAAAGTGATTGTTTAATGTACTCACAGCGAACAATGTCATGCGATGAACTAGTCGCAATAAATTGTAGATAGTTATTATTTTTTTTACATCGATATATTAGCCACAAACGACCACTCGATTGCAGCCTTATTGAATATTCTATGAAGTTATAATTATTTGAACTATGTGAGTGAAGTGAGAGTTCCATAATAATTTTTGAACAAATTAATGCATTCAAATGCCTTCTTCTTCTACAGTCAATGCGCTACGATTGCACAAATAGCTACAAACCTGAGTAGTTTTGTGCACTGAAAAATGTTTTTTCAACACAAATTTGACAAATTATTTTTGCCCGCTCATGTCTGTAGGTCCTTCAAGTATATTCTCCGTTCGAAAATTCTTCAAATATTAATCTGCTTTGAAGCACGTCAAGAGACCCCATCTCTCTTTGACGGAGATGGATTAAATATATTATGTATACGAGTTTTTTTTTTCTTTCATGCTTTCTGTTGTTACATTTTCGTTGAATTTTGTAAACACCTTAAAAAGTTTCGAGCCCCTCATGAACGTTTTTAGTAAAAAAAAAAAAAGTCGTTGCTACTCTGAAGGTCACAGAACGTTGCATGAACAAAAAATAATGTTCCGTAACTTCGATTTATATACATTATTGGACGTTCACGGTTGAATTCAGTAAGCTGGAACTGAAATATTACTACTACAATAAAATAATATCGACTGTCCCGTTCTCTCCTCAAAAGATACTTTTCTATTGAACTTTCCGGTATCCGGAAATATTCATAAATACGCATCATTATCTCGGTCAAGTAGGAGACAAAATATTCCTCTTTGCGACCCTCAGAGGCCGCCCAGGAATATCGAATCGGGCAAAAAAAATACAGCCATTTGAACAAAAAGTTTTTCGATCCTCCCGGAATTATCCTGTATAAATATGGGGTACGGGGTAAGGGAGTATATTGCCCTATATAATATTTCACGGAGAGCGAAACGATTGTTTACCGAGTGAACTCTTTGGAGGCTGGTTCATAGAGGGTCGTCTCAACGAATAAAAAAAGCGTGCAAATTAGAAGTTTGCACATTGCTTCCTCGTTATTCTATTTCACTCGCAAATATCCTTCTATGAGCTAGTGGGTTATTCAATTTTGGCTTCCTCATAGAGAGTTGAAGCTTTGTGACTGAGGTAAAAAAATGAAGAAACAATCTGGAAGCGTCTAATTTGCACGCTTTTTTTTCCATTGTCACATTAGACAATCATAGACATCATTAGGGGTAAAACGTTTTGTGACTTGAGCGGCACAATTTTTCGAAAGTTAAAGCACGCTCATAACTATTGAAAAATTTCAAAATTTTATAAAATCTGAAGCCCTCATGGAATTCTTTCCAAATTCAATACGAAGCATTCTCGTCCCACAGACTATTTATGTAAAAAGTTTGGGCTCGATAGCTTCAAATTTGCGAAAGTTAGAGCCCGGACACTAATTTTATCACACAAACAGAACACAAACGCTCATGCATACGTAATTTTTTTCTAAATATGTCTTCCCGATGTCTTAGGACATTTTGAATGTGTTGGGATGAAAATATCGAATTTTTTTTTCACGAAAACAAAGCTTCTTCTATGAGGAAGCAAAGATGACTATAAGAAATCCAAACCTAAATCATTTTTTTCAAGTCACCGGTCAGAAATTCAATAACCCCCAAAAGCCCCATCGATCGAGAATCGTTCCACATCATCTAGAACTTTCCAAATATGCGTATATGCGCGATAGAAGTTCAATTATATATAACGATTTTTCAGTCAATTCTGTCGATTTTTCTCTCGATGTGAATAATAATTCACACGGCGGTCCACTTTTAAAACACTTGCACTATGAAGCGTTTACTTTTTTTTTTTTTTTTTTGTAAAAGTTAAACATTTCTTCAAACGCATTTCACCGCAGCTCTATAGTCGGGCCAACGATATTTTTTTCTCATGGTGTACGGAAAAATAGTTTTTAACATTAAAATAGTTAAATTTTTGACATTTAAAAAATAAAATCGACCTAGAAATAACATAATCACATAAATAACATGATAACGTAATTTTTTATTCACAATTACAGTTTTATTTTTTGATTTTTTTTTTATTGATTGCCGTAACAACTTTTTACGGAAAAAATGAATCATCGCTGATATAATCGCGTGAAAAAATGGTTGAAACGCTACTGCCAAAAGAATACGAGTCAAATGCATATAGATGCCTTAAAATCGTCACTCTGTAAATTAATAAAAGTATATATATAACACAAATTATAGTAGAATTGGAACGGATAGAGAGAAAGAGAGAGAGAGAGAGAGAGAGAGAGAGAGAGAGAGAGAGAGAGAGAGAGAGAGAGAGAGAGAGAGAGAGAGAGATTGAGAGGCAGAAAGACAGAGAGAAAGGGATATTGTCATAAAAAATGCATGTTTCTCTATTAATTCAAGTCGAATAACAATCGTGCGTGCTCGATTAATTCTCGTCTCCGATGAGAAAACCAGTAGGTCGCGTTAATATCACTTTTTTTTCTGCATATGTGTCGCAAAAGCCTTGTGGCTCGCGTCGACCGTACGGACCTGTTCACTGCCAATGCGCTCGCTGATACGACCTCAAGTATCTCCGTTGAATGCTTGAAAAATTCCTTCCAACATTGCGTCACATGAGCGACGTCACGATTCTTGCATAGCTCGTATCAGTATGTGGGCATATAATCGTGATTGCCAGCGTTGAGGTTGTAATCCGATCTTTCCCTCGTCTCGCGCCTCATTAAATACGAGCATGTATGAACTCGCTGTTATAGACACCCGTTCGATCGTGATCCCGAGGCAACGAACATCCGGATACTGAACCATCGAAAACGATTCAATGTATATCCACAAAGTTGTTTTTATCGAGGGACTTTTGCCCAGACAGTTTTTTGTTTCTCGTGTCGAATTTACGTTGAAATGTGCGATTTTTTTATCATTGCGCTATACCGAGAATGTTTATTTCAATGATACACGGATTCTTCTAATAGGACAAAAATTTAGTTTTATCAAATGCGATTTATTTAAATAAATTTATAATAATTTAGCCATCTCGTCAAATTCGAATGAACACGCAGTTACACACTCGTCCCATCGTTCGTTAAACATTCCTAATTTAACTGTATAACGATGCACAGAAAGATTTCGTTAACAACAAATATTCGGCACATAAAAAATACAATAGATCAACAATTTCTGCGCAATATATCGTTCGGTATTTAAAACGAGTGCGATAGACAGGCACTATAATTTCCTTGGGACTTGGATCGATCTGTACAAATGCTACGGTCTATCTATATACTGTTCTAGAGCATATAAAATATAGGACATGCAGAGCAACCGGATATAATACCCCTGGCGATGAGAGAAAAATTAGCTACCCGGTACTTGGCAGTATCGGAACGGAGGCAACTCATATAGCCGAGAGTGACCTCGTAGCCGTAACCCTTTCAAGGCAAAAATTTTACCCTGTGATGTAAAATGACCCTGATTTCCGGCTTTTGTCGAATATAACAGTGAAACGGCTGTGATTTAATCGTCTTGTGACGTCAATTTTTTTTCGTCAACGAAATTTTCATATTCAGTGATTGTGTATAATTTTCATCCTGAAAATTTAGCGATCATTTTCTTTTCGTTTGGTAAAGTTTTCAATGGCTCTATCGTAGCTCACAGTAACCTTTCAATATAATTGTAATATCTTGGCTTCATTCCAGCTGAAATATTAAAAGAATATATCTGGCTCAATGTGATTTTTGATGTATCGAAAAAATTGGATAATAATTCTGAAGAAATTCGTAATAACATTTGCTCGTACACTTTCCGAAAAAGAAAGGCTTTTCAAATTTCAAACATTCAATTGGTTAAATAAAACCTTAGTCGAATCAAGTAAAAAGTTATATAACCATCTGCAAGTGTAGTTTTAATTTATTATCCAACGTCTTTCTTCATCTGTTAGTTTTAAATCTGACCTACCGAATATATCAGTCTGAGATTTAAAAAAGAAGTTTCATTCTAATAATAAAAATGAAAATTAAATTAATTGTATTAAAGTTAAATACAACCGATTTTTCCGAGTCTATAGATATAGATATAGATATATCTATAGATATAGACAGAGGAACTGGAGAAATTTCAAATTTAATCCAAAACAAAATAGAGTAAAATTTTTTCAATATTTGCTCCGCCGCGGTTTAGAAAGTCAACATTTCGCAAAGACTCAACTGGTTTCTCGTAATATACATGAAGTGTTTTTTTTTTCTTTCATCCGGCATTGTTGTCCATTTTTTGTATCAGTCGCATGACGATCAAATGACCGGTCAAGCTTGAGGTTCACTTTATTGGCTGCAGTTATATTTTGCACTCTTTTGTTGTCTCTCTGCCAGCGATATGCTATCACCTATAGTGCTCGATATTATACTCGAACATGACAAAACTTTGCTCGAGGACAAGGTTTCCCCGATGAAACGATGGCGATGACGTTGAGTTGTAAAAAAAAAAAAAACTGGTTTGCACTTGATAGAAACTGCCATGCTGGTCACTTGTTCCTCCCTCACTCTCTCTCTCTCTCTCTCTCTCTCTCTCTCTCTCTCTCTGTTCTAGTCTCGGTGACTAATTCTAAATTTATACAAGACTTTTGCGCGTTCTTCGAGCGGGGCTGTGACTATTTTTGAATCGCTTGAATCCGCGCACACGTCGTCGCTGATACCTTTAATGCTCACTTTATTTTGACAAGCCGAAATACACGCCTCAGAGATATTATATGCGCATCGACAAAAACGTGTTAGTCTCATTGATATCAAAATAATATTTCATTCTAATGAATTCAATTACAACAATTCTTTATTTTTACGGATCTTTGCGGAACAAAAAATAGTTATATTTCGATTCGAATTAAATTTACATGAATCCGCGGGTATCGCGAAATTTCAAAGTTGGCCGAATACACCTTTATTCAATTAAAAAAAAAAAATCATCGAATCGATGCAAGGTCTACATCAAAATAAATTCTTCTTCATATTTATCCTCAGATCGTTAAAGGACAATGGGGTGGCATCGATCTTAACATGAGCGCTGTTGTTCAATCGCACGAAAAGAGGTTCCAAAAACTTTCAAAGTTTATCTTGTACATAAGTTTTGAGTTTATTGCAATAATTTGGAAAATTTTCGTTCTGGTTTATTAAAAAAAAAATCATAAAAATTTGATGTACGACGAAAAGAAAAAAATAATGAATGAAAAATTGCGTTCTCTTCAGAAATGGAAAAAGGATGTGAAAATTAATGTTTCACTTATTGTAATGTTGAGAGACCAAGACTGTTTGACTTTGCATGAAATTACATGTATTCGAGCTGATCACATACTGCGAAAATTACTCCAGCGAGAATACCCGCTAGAGCGTATATCAACTCAACCGGTAGTATGAGATGGTCGAGGCTTCATTTGGATAAACTGATAAACTTGTCCCAGTTTACAAATGTTATACTACACAGTTACCATTATATGGTACGAGCGATAGAGGCTATTTCGCGAAATTGCGATACGGATATTCTACTCAAAGCGAAGATGAGTCTTGATGCTTTGTGTGCTGCAACCATATACATTATACATATACAATAGACATATATATATATATATTAGGGCGGTTCAAAAAAGGGCCTTTTTTTATATTTCGCTCTTCTCCGAGATTCTTGTACTTTTTCACTAAAAAATAGCTCACGCGAAAGGGCTGGACTGAAAAAAATGTTCTACTACTGCCTCAACGACGTTGAAATTTTGAAAAAAGCTATTTTCCGGAATTTCAAAATTGAGATATCCGCAAATCCTTCGACGCCTATGTTTTGTACAACGAAACAAAAGTTTTTGTCAAACCTGCGATGCGTGTTTTAGTACCGAAAAATCTATATTGAAATTCGTAAAAACTAATTTTAAAATAGATTTTTTGGTACTAAAAAAATTGCACGCATTTCAGGTTTGACAACAACTTTTGTTTCGTCTTATAAAACATAGCCAGCACTGAAGGCTTTAAGGATATCTCAATTTTGAAATTCCCGAAAAAAAGCCTTTTTCTAAATTTCAACATCCCCGGCAGTAAAAATTTTTTTTCAGCCCAGCCCTTTCGCGTGAGCTATTTTTTAGTAAAAAAAAGTACAAGAATCTCGGAAAAGAGCGAAATCTAAAAAAAAGCCCCTTTTTTAAGCACCCTAATAAATATACATATAACTACACTCTCTTCGATTCCATATATTTATTTCGAATCGCATCGATTGCATCGATAAATATCCAGCACGTTTGTACTATCTTGCAATTATAGATATATTTAATTTATATCCGCGAATTATTATCCATTTCAATGGAAGAAATTTAAAAAGATCATATTTTGCCATATGGATTTATTCAAAGATAAATCTTTTTCTCTGTACTAAAAAAAAAAAAAAACGCCAAACATGATCGGCATGTAGTCCTGTTGAACAAGCATCGAAAAGAATAGAATAAAATTATTTGTTGCATCGAGCACATTTTTTTTCTTCCAAGCGAAAAAAAATATATTTATGAGCGACAAAAGTGCTCTTTTTGATATTCCCCAGAATATTCTTTCGTTCTTAGAGTTTACATTCGTTGACGAAGACTTGATTGAAAAAGAGGATTCAATCAGTGATACTATACTGACTTTTCTTCCGGTCTGGCGGCTAGTTTCCCTCAAGACTTGCTGTGTTCTTGCTTGCCGGGGAAAAATCGGAAGTAAGATTTTTCCACGGAATTGAAAATTCTCGTGATGAACCATTAGCGGCCACCTTACCTAGCAGCTTCCGGTAACTCTCAGAGACTCACGGCGTTGGTCGCTGTCTCATTTCCCGATGGAAATGTCGATGATATATAACTATACCCAACGATTCGTCTTATATTTGTATAGTCACACACCGAAACCCGATTATCTCGTCTCTGTATACAAATTCTTATCCGTCTTTCCGTCTCTCTGCGCTTGCGCGATTCCGAATTTTCATTACTCGAATAATATCAATATTTCTAGAGTCGAGCACGCGATAATATACGAATGAAAAACTATGAAAAATACTTTTTTCTTTGTACTCAATGTAATCACATCAATTGCCATTTGAATTCATTTCAATCTAATCAAGCCCGCTTTAACAACGTACGAAACTCTTCGATTATCAAATCGATCGTATATTTCATTCGAATTATTTATTTTAGAATAAAATATAAATCTGTTTCTCTCGTTTATTCGTCCCCGCACGATTGTACGTGTGCCCGCGCTTTGATATAAAATATAACTGTGTGGCTACACCGATATAAATTTCCGCGCCATTATTTAAAATCACCCCGATGCACATATGACAGAGACGATGATTCTCGCTGATAACCGCGCTGTTCTGAGCTGATGGCACGACATTATCCAATATAATTTACGGCCTTGCGGGGACAGACAAATCGGCGGTGTGTATAATACGATTTTCCTCTTGTGCTACGTGTCATATATAAACCTACGTGTCAATCATAAACCCTTCCAAAAATCATCAAATCCCTACAATAATTACCTAATCTTTGTTTTTTCAATTCTTCACTCATTTTCATGATATCATAAACGACCGATTGACCTATATATCGTAAATGAGAACGAAAAAATATATAATTTTGATTAATCAACAGACAACAAATAAAATTATCGCCGCAGATTCGATCTTACGATAATTTTCCGAACTTCAGCTGGCCAGGAAGAATGTCCGTTTTGGAAAAATAGCGCGTTGGTAGGCCTGCGAAAAAATTAAAAAAAAAACGAAAATAATAATCAAACCTTGTCGGCTGAACTTTTGCAAACGAGCTCAAGGGAAAGCAGTCCTTGATCAGTGTAATCTCGCGATGTAAAATCGTTAAATGAGTACCGCTGAATGAGCCGATAAAAGCAGCTGGAAATTCCGGTGAAAGAAAATTAAGGAAAAAAAAAAAGTTCTTCCGTCACGTCCCTCCTTCTCAGCCTTGACCCCGATAGAGAGTACAAAAGATTACTCTGCCTCTTTTGGTGGAAAATCTATATGCACGAACAAGAGCTATGTTGCTTCAGAAACGAGACACTTGCGCATCCGGCAGTTCGCTGATGCTTCTCGTCTTTTTTCGGACACTTTCCGCGGTGATCGCGGCGTGTGTGCCCCCCTCGTAAAATGATTTTCCCATGAATATATATCGAAGCACGAAGTACGCGAAAACCCACTTGAAGAATCAACGGGAAAGAAAAAGAAAAAATAATAATAAACGGACAAGTATAATTTATATTGTATACAATTATGACGAAAAATGAACAATGACGCGATGAAGCAGAAATGAATTGTTTCTCTTGAAAATATCGTGTATAACGAGAGTGTGTCGTACGACACTCGATTCAACGGATTATGATCGGGTACTCGTGGCTTTTCTTGTTATTTCACGTATATCGATGAAGATCGAATGAATATACAAGCGAAATATTGGAACTCGCCTGATTATGTCGGTGCGAGCTCGCGAGATGAGCGCGAATTATATCGAATATGAAAAAGTACAGTTGATCGAGTGAAGAGGCGCCTCGGGGAGCCTCGATAACAGTGGAGATTGATGAAAATGTCAGGCTCGAGCGGTGGTCTCGAGGAGCTCGCAATTTCGAGCGGCGGATTGAAGAGATGCGGCGGTGGCATGAGCTCACCCTCGTTGGGTGCCGGTGGTGTTGGCGGTGTCATCGGAGGATTGCCACGCACGCTTTCCACCTCAGCTCTCAGAGTCAGACCGCCCCGTCGAGCCGTTTTCTGGGAGCAATGCTTCGAGGCAACGAACAAACGTGACTTGTGAGTTTTCGTAATACTTATCCTATATACATCGAGCTTATTCGCATTGAAAAGAATATTTTTTTTTTGCGGGATCCTTACCGGCCGATCAGATTGAATCGTAAATGGGATTTCTACCTTATTCTCACGTAAATTTCAATATGAAATGAATTTTCGTGCTTGAATTTTCCTATCTATGGTAATTGATGCAATGAACATTGTAAAATTTTTCCATTTTCTCGACATTTTTCGACAATCTCTCGTTCGGTATTTTAGATACGGCGGGGATTCTTTTTTTTTTGCTAATTGAAGGAATGTAAAACTTTTTGTTCCCAACTGTTAAGCGTGAGTCCCTCCCTTTATAAATTGATAAATTTGATAAGGCCAGGCTAGACGAGATGTCTGCGATGACAAAAGGGGCAATAAAATCCTATCCCGAGAAATTTACTGGAAGAATCGCTTTCGTCGTTGATCTCTTGTTCATCGATCGTATGATACGTGTATACTCTCTCTAATTTTGCTCATCTGTGCGTGAAATTGATCGCCAAGACGAGTCACGGGAATTTACCCCGATCACATTTTTCATCCAAGACTTATACATTTGGCATTCTATGGCAAATCATACAGGGCTATTATTGTGAACTATTTTCATTATATATGTTGTTAGGCGACAGGGAAAGAAACTTTTCTTTTGCTTCTTTTGTGCCTCAGTGTTCCTTCGGGGGGTTTTTTTTTATTACGAAACTAGCATGGCAATAAAAATTGCGAATGATTTTTTTCGTATGTAGTGTTTTTTCGTGTCGCTTTACAGCGTAAGCACAAAAAAAAAACAATAAACGATGAGAATCACTTGGCTTGTCGATTCGATGCAGGACTCAATATTTGTTGTACCACCATCATCAATAATTTATCATTTATTGATGCAAAATTCGATTTTCGAACAGCTGCCTCTGCTGGCAAATAATTTCTCGATCGGATATATCTTTTTGTTCAGTTCATACCATCAGAGATCAAAAATAAAATTCCTCCTACTTCATGCTGGTGAACAAAATAGAACAGGGGACAGAGTAAGAAAGAAAGAGAGCAGAGAAGCTTTGGTTATTTTACGATGTCAGCAGAAGAAGAAAGGGTCACATATACGTTCCGTTTAAAATTCCTACAGCTTATGCTGGTCAAACTGGGTCATGCAAGGATCAAAAATAATAATGAAAAAAAAGCACGATAAAAAAAAATGCGAAAATAGAATTTTTCAGCGTTTCTCTTACGAGGGAGTCCATTGGAAATAAAATACATACCCAACTCCCGTTCGTTTCGCGTCTTTTTTTTTCTCCCCCAAATGTCATGGGACGAGGTGACCGAGGAAAAGATATGAGAGTCGTTTACTCTACGTGTAGGACAGACTGGAGAGATTTGACCATTTTTTTCGTCCGTCGGTCGATTTTTCATCTAACAAAAATTACGCTATGTACGTATGCATGAAAAAAAAAGTTGAAGAATATTATCTTCCCTCAGAGTGAAGCTATCATGATTTCTGGAAAGAGCTAAGATTTCAGTCGAACCTTTCCAGTAAAAGAATGATTGAAATTGAACTGCATTCAATGAAAATTCAATGGAAGGATTCATATTTTGTGATATTTTGAATTTTTCAAGAGTGTCTCCGATCGTTCTAACTTTTGCAAATTTAAAGATATATAGCGCTTGAATTCTCGATACAAAGAGAATAACGTTCGAGGATGATTGACATTAAATTTTACGATCATAGGAAACGTTGAATTGATATTTCTTTATGATAGTATTGATTTGTCAAATGCCTCTCACGTTCATAACTCGGCCGGTCTTCCATACGGTCCGATCACGATATATGTTATATATGACCTCGTCAAACCGGAAAAATCATCTTGCATACGTTTCTGTGGACAGTGTGGGTGATAGATCTCGCTCGTGAATATTGCGCAGTTTCCGCGAGTTATCGGCCACCCACGCGTCCATCACTATTCATCCGAATTACGTACGAAATACATATATATGTAACAATCTACGTATGTACTGTATATTACTCGACGCCGGAACTACGCTAGTCAAATGACCGAATGACAGAGACGATTGAATGGCCCCGAACAACCGCGCTCATTGCCTGCATCGTCGGCCAAGACTACATATATGATACGATGTATACTATATGCATGGAGCATTTAATGCGAAATCAATCAACGTTTGATCTTATGTTCTCACAATGAGGCCTTTAGTGAATCTCCGATTAGTACATTAATTTTTAAATTATTTCGTAAAAAACAAGTATCGCATAATTTGGTTTTCTAAACGTTTAAGGATGTATCGGACGTACCTTCTCAACCAAAAGTGACTTTAGTCGACAATATTGCATACTTTATGGTAAGATAAAAATCGGAAAAAATTCAACCACAATGAAGACGATAAGAAGATTAATTTTGAATAATAATAATGCCAAAAAGTTACCAATAAATTGTTTAAGCAAAACATTGCTTAACAAATTTTTAAGGAAAGTTTTTTTTTGACACGTGAAATGAATTCGTTGATTTTTCGGACTACACATGAATTTTTTAAAAATTTTCTTATCATTTTGAAATTTCGGTTTTCGAAAATTTTTTAATTTCGAAAAATGAAAGAAAAATCGTGTACTTTGGATATTTTTCCGTAAAAACATTGTATATTACAATTGAGAAGTTTTCAGGGCATTGAACGAAAAGTTTCGTAAATATCAACCTTTGCAAATTTCCGAAAACCGAAATTTCAAAATGATAGGAAAATTTTAAAGAAATTCATGTGTAGTCAGAAAAATCTATGAATTCATTTCACATGACAAAAAAAAACATTTCCTAAAAATTTGTTAAACAATATTTTGTTTAAACAATTTATTTATAACTTTTTGGCATTATTATAATTAAAAAGTAATCTTCTCATCGTCTTTATTGTTGTTGAATTTTTTCCGATTTTTATCTTATCGTGAAGTATGCAATATTGTCGACGAAAGTCACTTTTGGTTGGGAAGGTACGTCCGATACACCCTTAAGGAATTATGGAGATAATTTGTGTAAGGTATGGATAATTTTTAAAAATACCTGAGCAGTAACTGTTTAAAAACTGAAAACTCTCATAAAAATTTCTACATTGTTGCTAATTTCCTACCTTTTTAATTGTTCGAAAAATTATTTTCCCTTGCGAGTATGCAGTTCCTCAATATATGAGCGTCATCTGTCACAAAAGTGACTCGAACGGCAAATTAAATCGGTAAAAATGAGTTTTAGTTAGACTGCATTATGGGCAAACGGGTCGTGAAAAAAAATGAGCCATCCTACAATTTTTTGTGTTTGTGTTTAAAAAATCGTCAATCAGACGAAACTTTGATCGATTTGACCGTTATTCGTCATGTCTTTATTCAATCGATAATGAAATAACGTTCATTCGAACATGGGGTCTTCTAATTCCCCATTCGACGAATTTTCAACCCAAGGACGATTTGAAAGCCAATTCGTGATTGCCAGTTTTCATTGTATAGAGCTCGTCGTGGCTATCAGGAAGTTAGAATCGTGTCTGAGCATCCTTTGCGCTTTCGGTAGTTCTCGGTGTTTCTCTGTCCTTCACATCAACGAGACGGAATTCATGGTGAAAGCCTCCTTAATGATTTGATCGCTTTGATATGAGCTACAGTGACCCACTCACTGACTGTATAGGATCCTTACACTACCGTCCGATTTTCCGTCAATGGTCCATCGGCCATTTGAGGCTATAGAAGCATCAATGTCATGGAATTCTGGCAAAGGAGCTCAGATGCAGAGAAATTGAGTAATCAGTAATACTATTGATCACCCCTGCAGCGATTGGCAGCTTCCGTAGTAAATTTTCTCGGATTGAAAGATCTAAAGACATGCCAAGGACGGCGTATTTTTGATCTGCTTGGATGGTCAATCATTGTATCGTTTATCCTTTGCAGAGGTAGAGAGAGAGAGAGAGAGAGAGAGAGAGAGAGAGATTAATCGAGACGGAAGTTATTGTAGGCGACAGAGATATATCTCGATAATCCCATACACAACACGGCTTCTTCATCACAGGTATATCTCGGATTTTCAATAAGGCTCCTATTACCGTCCCTTCGCAAATAATTGATTGATTCTAGTCGTTGTATCCTCTTACATGATTGGTTTTCCTCGTTGTTTTGTATTCTTCCGTTCTCTCGCTTATCAGTATTGACAACCTTCGAGAATTTCATCCCATGAAACATGATTGAAAATCAGAAAATATTGTAAAGGAAATACGATGAAGAAGAGAAAATAGATACTGGTGGGATGGTTTTGTCGAATAAAAAGAATCCTGTTTCATGTTTTCTCGATTATGAAATTTCTTCATCTCGTTCATTGACACGGTCATATGTTTTATTGATAAATCATAGTGAGAAAATAAATTTTGATGCTCATATAATATTGATTGTTTTGTGGGGCGCGTATTCTTTAATAAAAAAGAGGACGCGTATTTAATTCTCGAAATATAACAAATCTCGACGTTGATAAAATACAATTCTGATTTTATGAATAAGGATTAAGGGGGTAGGGAATAAATAAATCAACACATATTTTTTGAGCCATACAAGTTTTTCGTTTAATTATGGCTCAGAGAGGAAAATCTCCGAGGTGTAAGCCTCAGAGAAAAAAACCTCTCGCGAATGATGTATTTACAATCGATACAGTATTTTAGGTTATAGAATATCTTTCGCGTGATAATTATTGTGAAGGTGAAATCTACAGTCGGAAACGACTTATGGATGTGTACGTGTATTGTAGGTTTAATTATATCATGCGATATGATTTTTATGGATAAAGTCGCTGGCGACCTCGTAAAAGCCCTTTGCGCCTTTTTTTTGATAATATTTGATTATTGTGTATAAAATCGTTGGCGATCTCGTAAAAGTATTGCACTTGGGTTCAGATAATATAATTACCGTGTTTAAAGTCGCTGTGGACTCGTAAGCATTGCGCTTGTGTTCAGATAATATGATTACCGTGTTTGAAGTCGCTGTGGACTCGCAAGCATTGCGCTTGTGTTCCAGAGAATGTGTTGTTGTATGTGTTGTATGCAGAGAATGAATTCGCTGGCGACTTCGTAAGCATTGCGCTTGTGTTCGGAATCACCGACTGATCTTGATGCACAGGATGATAGTTCAGCTCACCAGCATGCCGACAAATTGAAAGGGAGACACACGCGACCTCACGATTCATGAGTAATGATTTAGTCGCGATAAAATCCTTTAGATTATTTCGTTCTCGGAAAAACAGACACAAGACTAAGAGAAGACGACTGTCCATCAGTCCCGCGATCGTTCGACTGACGAGGCCCAGCCAGCGTTACCCCTTCCAATTCGGATTTACCCGAGCACATGAAAATTAAAGGGGATGGTTGACCGCGCGACGCCTGAGTTTGTATATAAGCGTTAGTGACCCTTGGTACCTGGGTACCTTTAAAATATTCGTTCGACCGAACATTGATGATTTTCTATAAGCGGATGAAATGATGAAAGTTTTCGTCCGGATATGAGAACGACTGAATTGGTCATAAATCCATGTAGGATTACCAAGATCCCCGTTGGACCCTTCGTTGGTTCATCTGGAGTTTCAGGACTCTTTTTTTTTTTTTAAGCTGGTCAACATGTATCGGGTGGCTTTGTAAAGATGGCAAAAAAAAATTCAGGTGGAAATAAAATGGTAGGAAGGGCTCGTGAAATTTTTGTATATTTCCGGACCGACGAGTATTATTGAAATATGCGCGTGTATAACACGCCCACGGGCGGATTACCCGCCGTCGAGATCCCTATCTCGAGCAACCCACGGGATTTGCTAATTTTTTTTTTCTCCTGTCTGCATAGCGAAGCAATATAACATATATAATATTTCATTGATACAAACTGAAGTATTTGCTGAATTTGCAACCTACGGATTCACCGGGTATATTCGTTTTATTTCATCCGCTGAAGTCATTTATTGGTTTCAAATAGAATTTCAAGTTTATATTTTTGAAAGAAATATTACAAAAATGCTACAATTTTCTTTTCCTTTTGGAGAAACTTTATCCTCGAATTCTCTCAGTAGTTTTGTGATTTTCAGTGAAGGAAAATTCGTTTTTTCCCTGCGAAACATGCGTTTTCTGTGGAAAATGTGATACACATTATAAAAATAAAACAAATCGTGAAATGCATAGGAATGTTTTTTTTTTTTTTTTCATTTTTGAGCCCGGGAAAAATGTATGAATTGAATTCGCGAAGGGTCCAGGACACAAGGGCATTTTTTTGAATGTGAAAATGTTGGAAGCATTGAGAAAGATCGTGGTAATTTTTTTCATCGTTTTCTGGTTTTAAGGATGTATCGGAAGTACCTTCCCAACCAAAAGTTACTTTCCTCGATAGTATTGCATACTTTATGATAAGATAAAAATAGGAAAAAATTCAACCACAATAGAGACGATAAGATTAATTTTGAATAATAATAATGCAAAAAAGTTATCAATAAATTGTTTAAACAAAACATTGCTTAACAAATGTTTACGGAAAGTTTTTTTTTACACGTGAAATAAATTCGTTGATTTTTCAGACTACGCGTAAATTTAAAAAAAAAATTCGTATCATTTTGAAAAAAATTCGGTTTTTGAAAATTTTTTAATTTTGAAAAATGAAGGAAAAATCGTGAATTTTGGATATGTTTTCCGTAAAAATGTTGTGTATTACAATTAAGAAGTTTCCAGGGCAATGAACGAATAGTTTCGTAAATACAAACTTTACAAATTCCGAAAACCGAATTTTCAAAATGATAAGAAAATTAAAAAAAAATTCATGTATAGTCAGAAAAATCAACGAATTCATGTCACATGACAAAAAAAATATTCCCTAAAAATTTTTTAAACAATGTTTTGTTCAAAGAATTTATTGACAACTTTTGGGCATTATTATTATTAAAAAGTAATCTTCTTTATCGTCTTTATTGTGGTTGAATTTTTTCCGATTTTTATCTTTATCATGAAGTATGCAATATTGTCGACGAAAGTCACTTTTGGTTGGTAAGGTATGTCCGATACATCCTCTTAATCACCCCCACCGTATTATTACGAGAACATATAAGACATCGAAGATTTTCATGCCTGATGAACTTGCTAGACCGTGCAAGTTCACGCTCATTTTTTCTCCCTGTAGGGCGCAACTCGGTCGTTGTCCGTGTGGTTACAGCTTTTACTACTGGCACCGATTTTTTTGCACCGAGAGAACACACATGTAGAGACGGACATGACTCTTTCGCTCGGAATATCAAGGAGCCAAGAACGAGATCTATAAGCCCCTATGCGTCTCTTTCGCCCTTTTTGTACTACGGTTCTTTACGCTATTATCCTTCGGTTTCTCCCGGGACTTTTAGCTCATTATGGGGTATCGCGAAGAAAGAGGGATGAAAGATGGTTGTCCCGTTCGATGAGTCACGGTCGGGAGAAAGCAATTTCCTGGCTACGATTGCCGAATAAGGCGTGACTCGTATATTTGACGGGCTCGTATATTTTCACGAAAACAGAGTGAGAACAAATTTTATCGTCTATTCTCATATCAAATTCATTGAAAATTTTCAATCAATGTCGACTAATAAAAAGCGCGACTAAATCGTTTTCCTCCCTGACGAAATTTATGACAAAAATTTTTCAACATAAAATGAGATTATCCCCAGTTTATCCCACAAAGAAAACCATGCAGATCTCATTATGTCAATTGTAGAATTCTAAAAAAGTTTTAAATCGAAATTAAATATATTTTCTTCGTACATGAGCTATAATATTAACGTTGCAAAAATTTTATTTTCTCACACATCGAAGGCATTTTTAAGGTATATAGAATATTGTAGATGCGGCGAAAAATGTATTATACGAATTTTCGTGAATGAAATTTCGTAAATTTACAATACTCGTATCTCTAAGACCATTAATCACAATAAGTGATTACAGTATGGCTGGGCCTCGATCTCAATATTCTAAAATATAGAACAAAAATAATCCTAGATACATAAGATATTCGTTACCATGAATTTATTTTTTCATTCTCACCATCGACTTGAAAGTTCCCAAAATCCTAGGGTGTCAAACAACGCGTAAATTTTCTTTACGAAAAACCTCTCCGTCTAACCACCGGCTATTTAAAAGATCGAAAAATCCGAAGCGATCGATGAAAGATTTCGTAGCAAAGAACTCTTGATTGAAGAGAGGAAACAGAATGTAGAAGGCGAATGTAATGCGGCGACGGTATACGACAGGATAGCGCGAGGGAAAAACCTTGACGAATAAACTTTCGGAATTACAGATGAGGAAAGAGGCTGCAAGAGCGGCCATACTAGGGAAGGAAAACATCCGTTTTCCCTACATAAATTTACGCGTATCGATAGTTAAATTACATAGGGGCGTATAAGCTGCTTATACATAACCGATACGCCCCTTTGGCATTGGTACATCGATATATATACATATACATACACATAATGGATACCCAGGAGATTCGAAACTTTTTTCAAAGATTATATAGCGACACCGGGAAGTCCAGAATTGCAAAAGTTTCAATTTTCTTCGTCCATCCGGGAAGATTCTCTGACAGGTTTTTCCCCTGTATTTCATTGAATTTATTACAAAGCTTTATAGCAAAAGAGATACTCGAGATGTGCTTTCTCGGGACATTACATTGCTGGATTAAACGACCGACCGCCTATATTGTCAGCTGTATAAAGAGGGTCGGATATTTTGGGCTGGTTCTATGACCGTCTATGTCGATAACGCTAAGCCGAGTTTTCGAAATAATTTCTACACAAAGGTGATACCCATATAGTTGCAATGAAATATAATATGTCTTCGACGCGATTACATGATGGAAGATTCTCTATAAATTCGGAAATTTTTTTTTAAAGACGGCCCAGATATTTTTCACTACCGTCCTAAGACGTTTCATCAGTTTTATCATCATACTATACGAATTATTATTATTTTAAATGATTTTTCTTCTCATTTCATACGTTTTTGGTTTTTTACGTACCTTCATCTTCGTTCCAATCTTCATTCCATTTCTTGAGACCTCGCTCAGAGATTATTGTTCGTAACTGCTTGTTCTAAATGCACTACTGTATCACGTTTTCACTAGGGCACAGGGAAACTGCGGAAAACCTGGCTGTGATTTTTATTCAACGTTCAAAATAAGTCACTTAAAGTAGTTTGTAAAAAAAAACAAAAAAAATTGTAGTAATTATTCTAAAATTATGTTGATGCCTCTGCTATTAGCGAATAATAATCATTCGAAGGTATCCTAATTCACTATAAACAAATGAGAATTTTTATATTATTTCATTTTTTGCAATAATTATTCGGTATCGTATCGTCATAATGTTATTTGAAAAGATTTTTTTTTCATTCGAAACAGTGCTTTAATCGAACGAAGGGGAGAGGGGGACTCCGTTTCAGTAGTTTTACTCAATGAGGGCCATGAACACATTGATTTAATTATCTCTAAAGATATTTATCCTTCATTTCTGTCGTACGCGGAGATAGGAAAGAATAATATTGATCAAATTGATACTCTGAGATGATTGTACTGAGATAATTTTACTCGAATCGCGAGTGATGAAAAAAAGATAATCAAGAAACCTTTTGATGAATATAAATCTAGTGGATTTGGCTGTATAATTTTTTTTTGATTGATGAACGCCAACGAAGAGATAATTAGACACCCACGAGTGTTGAGATAATTCACGTGGGATGACGACGACGAGACATATATATATTTTCCGTGGGATGTACATAAGCCCTAGAGCTATACGTGTAGTGTACTATTGCGAGCTCTATTTCCTGTAACGAGGATTATCGCAATCCAAACGTTAATTGGTCAGAACGGCTAATTGGCTGCTCTCAGCGTAATGAAGCCTATTGTTTTCATCAAATCATCATTTTAATCCACGTGGCAGATTCTCATATTTTGATTTTGCTCCGAGAGCTCGTCAGTGTGATGCTAAAAAATGATACCCTCGTTCAGACATCTATACACAGAACGTTACTTTCTGTGAAATTAAATTCACACGGAAAATAAATGCAGTATAAAATAAGAAGACTTGACAATGAGATTCTAAAATAATAATCGAATAAATTTTTCATTAGTATGCATGCACGATGTACTAAATTTTAATTCAATTATAACCACTTAGCCGTGTGGAAATATTTTTTATTTTTTATTTTTTTTATTACCAATGCCAGGGGTCCTCCCCTTTTAGCAGACCCTAACCTTTTTTTCCATGTTCCATTTTTTTTCCTATTCCACAAGTCCCTCGATTCGATGCGCCAGCCAGCGCGTGGCTAAGCGGTCACCGCTCCAAGTATTGGCCTCGACCAACGCTGCTTATAACTCGGTGATCGCCAAAGCCGTGCGCCGACCGCGTATGCATAGCTGTCGGTTGCCATGTGGAAATATTCCATTGCATATATTCTCAAGGAATTATACAAAGGAGATTTTTTCATATTTCCAAAACCTCCGTCTCGTGTGGATTTGATGATAAAACGTGCGACTGGGGATAAAGGAATGCTTGAGAAGAATGATATTCCGAGGTTGTATACGTTTAACCCGGGGCACTGCAGGTAGATAATATATTCGTTCACGTGGGCGCGAAAAAACAGAAGAAGAAAAATGTGTGTGTTTTATCCGTATAGGCTTCGTAATGAGACGGTTTAATGAGCCCCGACGCTCGGAAAACCGATTTGACTTTGATTACACCGCCACCGAGCACGAATGTATACATGTATAAGATGCTGCTTGATTAATAAACCACGATAAACCATTTCTCGAGACATCAGGCACTCAACTTTCCCCCTCTCTTCGACCCCCGTTGTTCCATTATCACTCGATTTTGCAACGATAAAATTTAATGACAAAATTTTTATAACCCTGATGGTATCTCGTTTTTTTTCCCCTCCCATTATTAATATTTCTCTCGATATCATCATATGATTCAAATTCAATATTCCAACTTTCTCGAATATATACGTCGTTGACTTTTTTTCGAATTTTTTCCCCGATCGTCATACACGAAAATTGTAAACTCGAAATGCCAATGCAGACGAGAAATTTCGAGTGTCCAATTTTCGTGTATGACGATCGGGGGGAAAAAAAATAAAATTTATCGGATTGAATAAAATATTTTTTTGTTTTCTTTACTGGGTGTACTCTGCGTCCAAATTAATTTCCATCCGTATAGCACACCGTTGAAAAAATATTTTTACCCATCTTTCTAGCGCATACATACTTTTACGATATACTTGACGGTATATATCAACGAAAAAAAAAAAAACCAATACGATCCTCAATGATATATCGCAAGCTGCACCGTATATGCGCGATACTAGAGCTTTGCAAATTAACATTTAGTATTTCTTTTTTCCTTGCCGTAGAAAAAATTATTGACAGAGAAAACAATGAATTTCTTGTTCGCAAAAAAAAAAAAAACAAAACAAAAAAAGAGATAATCGAAAATACAATGACGCGATTTGTTTCACGCATCGATTGATCGATGAATTTTTCGTTTACAGCCATGGAGAGGATCTCATCGTCACACCGTTCGCTCAAATACTCGCCTCTCTGCGCTCGGTCCGAAACAACTTTCTGTCACTCACAAATGTCCCGTCGAACAAGTGAGTTTCCTGTGACAGGAGAACGTTTTTTTTTTTTTTTCAATTCGTGCGAAATAATTTACGTACGTCATTGACAACGCACAATTTTCAGATCACGAAGGAGTAGCGCTGCCCAGGGGAGCAGTACGCCACAGCCGCGTATTGTGGCGCCCGGAGGTAATTGTCATTCGATTATATAGAGCTCGCCTGACATTTAATATTTTCATTGTTCAACATTTTCGAGCGAACGAAAAAGAAATGTTATCTCAATTGAAATTCCATTAAGCCGAAAATAACGAAATCTTCCGAATAATCCGTTGGAAATCACGTTGAAATGCATCAAATTTGTTTCTTTTTTTATATTAAAAAAAAGAAAAAAAAAAAGAAAAAAAAAAAGAAAAAAAAAAATTCGGATAAAGATTCAACCTATTTTCAATAGAAATACAAATTTTCATAGTTCAACGATGCCACTGCAAGATTGTGAGGGATCGATGAAAAAAAAAAGACGAAAAAAAAAAGTTTTTCTCCCTTACGAATTTCAGAGGAGCCCTACATGAAGCTCGCGGTCGAAACAATGGAGGAGCTGGACTGGTGCTTGGACCAGTTGGAAACCATTCAGACGCATCGATCCGTGTCAGACATGGCATCCCTGAAGGTACGTACGAAATTTATATGCTCTCGTTCCCCTGTAATCCCCTTTTTTTTTCATACTTCCGAGATGGATCATCCCTTTTTTTTTTTTTTTACTTTTTATCTTTCGACGATGAATCCGTGCTCGCGATTCTCCGAGTCTCTGTGGCTATCAAAAGGTTCATACGTTTCTTGAAAGATCTTCGAGGATTTCGCGATTGAGCGGTCGCAATTTGTGATAAAAAAAAAAAGCTCAAACAATTTTCTCCAAGTATTTCATTAAAAATGGAACGAAAATTTCCGTACACTGAAATAACAAAACAGAGTTGAATGTTTAAAAAAAAAATTGTGCTACTCTGATCGAAATTTTGAGCCACATCCTCATTGATCAAACTTCTCTCTCCCCCCCCCCCCCCCCCCACTAGCCTGAATTAATGACAATGAATGAACGAAACTATAAATTGAAACGGTAGAGGAAAATTCTACGGAAACTTTTTGATGAAAAAAAAAAATTAAACTCGCGATTCAGTGAGAGAGGCAAAAACGAAAAGGGCTTTTGTTCTCGGGGTCGTCTTCGATCCGCAGTGAATCATTAACTAACTCGCTGGGAGACTGCAAGGATAAATGAAAATTAAGAAAGACGCCAGTCGCGATTAGCTTTGGTGTAATTTTGCAAACGAGAAAAACGCTGCATGCTTCGATTAATATACGAAACTACAGGAAATTTCTTCGTTAAAATTTATCTTTCCTTTTCCGTATATTCATTATCTTCGTACAGGGCAGATAATGAAAATTTATCGGAAGTACTTCCAATTTTGTTATCGAAACAATTGAATTCTTAACCAAAAAAAAAAAAATATCTCGCTACTCGTGATGCGTTTTAGGCGAAATCGACAAGTTCCTGACTCCTTCTCCCCCCCCCCCCTGGAATTTGATTAATAATTTTTTATATTGCTGCTGATACTCTGAAGGGCATGCAGTTTGTTTAGATTTTTTTTTCTCAGTTGCCTTTCAATAACGATTATAAATCAATCAATTCCACATGAAACAAAAGGTTCGATATCTGAAAAAAAAAAAAAACAAATCTTCGGTTGTGTTGTTCGCAGCGACGAGAATTAACGTCTCAGTCATTTTGTTCGTTGGATAAATATTTTTCCTGGTTCACCTGTGTTCTTCGTAGATTAGGGCGGAGTGAAAAAGGTCAATTCTGAAGGAGAAAATTTACATTTGATATCTTCCGGTCCGACAAACGCCTTGAAGTATTGAACTTTTTTTTTTAACATGGGATTCAAATTGAGAAAAAAACCCAAAAAGACGAGTTGATACTAAAAAATTCATGACAATTTACCCGGTGATTCGATTTCAGCCCCGCTGCACTTTCTCGAAGCGAGATCAACGTACATTTTAATACGTTCAATTTCTTGTTTAGTGTCGGAGATATACAGGCATTTGAATGATAAGCTTTTTTCGTGGAAAAAAATTAGACAATGACGGAATAACTTAATTGAGAATAAAGAACCGCCGAAATGACCGTTTAGCACTGGAAAAAATTCATGAAAGTTCGACAAAGAATAAAACTTTTTCAAATTTTTTTTTCCTCGTTCAGCAGATTAAAAAAAACACTTGTGATCGTTTTCGAGCTTTATTCTCAAGTGGTTTTGACTCCGCGAGTTGTTGGAAATCCTACATTTAGGATAGGAAAATCCTGCATTCGGGATTTTCAAAAATTCTCCGAATCAAAACAACTTGTGGATAAAATAAAAAAAAATCAAAAGTGTCTCGCTGAATCTACTGAATGAGGAAAAAAAATTGCCAACAACCAAAGAGGGTGAGGGTTGCAGCCTGTTCAGGTTGGCATGGAATGCCGCGTACATATGTTTTGAAAAAAAAAAAAAAAAACGAAAAAAAACTGACGCACAGAGACGCAAATATGACGTGTAATCTCGTTGATATCACGCGTCATTCATTCTGACGTTTTCTCGATACTGCCAAAATATACGCAAGTAACTTGAGTATCCCAAAAAAAAAAAAACATTTCAAAATTCCGATCACCTCGTCCGAGCGTTGCAAACACTCTTCGCGTCATCGCGATACGCGTTGCACCACGACCAGTTTGTCGTTCCAGCGATTTAACTTTGGCACGTCACTCACAATAACGTACACCGATTTTAAATATATATATATATATATATATATATATATATATAGATATATATTTCGCGGTTTTGCAATTCGTAATATCTCGACAAATATAATAATTATATTTTTCGAATATTCATTCAACGTCGATGACACGCGTGGCTTGTGGGACTTTATAGTTACTTCATATTACATATACATATTTTCAACTGTCTCTGACACAAATCGTGCCACGCCACTCCGACGAAGTACCGTGACAAAAAAAACAGAATTTCTGAGCTGGGAAGTACTTCCAGTACCCGGTACTTGCAAATCTACCGGAAATACAGTACTTGAAGTACAAAGCACTTTGAAAGTACTTCAAGCATCTGTACTCAAATTTTCAAGTACATGCTATGCACTTAAAGTATTTGCAATTAAAGTTTCAAGTACTTTTTCAAGTTACCACGTATGAAGTACTTTTGAATACGTCTTGCTAATGGTATGACGCCTTTGAATATATAATTGAGGAATGTTCTGCGCCATCGTTCGGTTAAGATTGTATGGAATGACCGTTCAAAGGCTCAAGCTACGGTAGTTACACGGTATCATTGTCAATGCATGGCTCCGTTTTTAACGATCCATGCATTATATTCTTGATTTTTTTCTTTTTCAAACCTGTAGCTAAATAAATCTTAATTACAATCGTCAATGCTATTTTTTAAATTATTTTTAATTATTCGTTTATATATTTCTGTTTCAATCTGCCTAGCCTGAGTGAATTGCACAATGTGAAAATATGTTTTGATACAAAAAGTACTGGAATCAAAATCGAATGAGTTTAAAGAGTACGTAAAATATCAAATATAAGTTTACCAGAACTTACGAGACGTATACATGACAACTTGAAGAGTACTTGGTGCCTCAAGTACTTGGCACTTCAAGCTTTTACGGTACTCGATACTTGAAATACACGAGTACTTCAAGTACTCTCAGTACTTTGTACTTTATACTTGAAGTACTTTCAGGTACTTTGCCCAGCTATGAAGAATTCCTCCAATCATACGAAATTTTAGACGAGCCAAATGAGGCTAGATTAAATTTCGTAAAAAAAAAAGCAAAAAATATCTTAAGTACTTCAAATATTTAGTACCTCAAATACTGAGTACTTGAAGTACTTTTGGTACTTCAAGGATTTACGGTACTCGGTACTTGAAATACAAGAATACTTCAAGTACTTTGTACTTTATACTTTATAATTGAAGCACCTCATGGTACTTTGCCCAGTTCTGAAGAATTTTTCCAATTATATGAAATTTTAGACCAGCCAAATAAGGCTATGGAGGAAATTTCGTTGAACTAAACAAAAAATTATTTCCCTATATCGAATATATAGTAATAAATATCATAATAATGAATGCAATAAATTGATAAAAAAAAAAAAAAGCAAACATCGTCAGATGTTCATAGTTGTCGATGCAAGCTCATTTACTTTCACGATTCATCGATTTTAGCGATAAAATAAATGTACGAAGTACATGCAAGTCTCCGAGCAATTTTCATAGAATTCGAGATTTTATTTTTATCGAAGACTTTTATGACAAGATGTGACGTCGGTGATGCTTGCGAGAGCAGCGAAATTTTGACGTACACTCGAGCGTCCTTTTAGCTCGAAGTATACACGGACGTGTTTATTGAATCGGCGTTCATTGAAAAGCCTCGATTTTTCCTCAAGTATGACTTCAATAACCAATTCAATTTTACAAATGAAAATCACTCGCCCGTTCTACAAGAACGGTTCCGTACGCGCATATATACACGAAGCCGTACGATGTCAGAGTTGATATAAATGGGGCATTCCGTGCCAATCTGGATAGGCTACCACCTTCAACCTCTTTGATTTTTTTTTTGAATTTTATTCCCAAGTGGTTTTGACTCGGTGAATTTTTTTAAATCCTATCGTAAATTGAGGATTTTCAAAAATTCGCGGAATCCTAACTACTTGAGAATATAATCCAAAAAAAAAAAATCACAATTGTTTCTTTGAGCCTACTGAACGAGAAAAAAAAATTGAAAAAAAATCAAAAGACATTTTATGGTTCGGAAAAGAATTTTCAAGAATTTTTTCCGAAAAATTAATCATGTCATACTCGACGTAAAATCCGTTTTTCGATGTTTAGACGACGAGATCACCGTTGAAAAATAAAATTATCATCCTCAATATATTTTTTTTCCAAAAGCTACACGTCCCATTCCGAATCAATTTCATTAGTTTGGATTTTTTTAATCCGACCAGCGGTCACTTCGAATCTAGGATATTCAAAAATTTCCAGAGTCAAAACCGCTTGAGAATAAAATCCCAAAAAAAAAATCGCAAGTACTTTTTTCAGTCTACTGAACAAGGAAAAATAAAGTTTTAAAAAAATGCAAAGAGGGTGAAGATCGCAGCCTGTCCAGTTTGGCATGGAATTCCCCATATGGCCGTACGTGTATCGCGCACAAAAAATTTCCCACACAAAGTGAAACGATTTATGAGAGACGGAGTTTTTTTTCGAGTCGTTTAATTAACATTAAAAAAATGCAGCCTCAAAAAGAATTAAAAAACTGTTTTTTTTCTGTATTTGTATTTCGATTCGGTCCTCGTTGACAGATCAAGGATGTCAATACACGTACAAAAAGTAGGACAATTAAAAAAAAAATTGTTTCCACAATTTTTCCTTGAACAAAAGCTACGTTATTTTTTTGTACGTTATTATTATTATTATTTTAATAAAAAGAGGCAGAACAAAGGACTGATGATTCGAAAGAATTTACAGACCGAAAAAAAGCATCGCGATCGGAAAAACATTCCACCGAATAATCGATAAGTGGCTTAAAAAATAATAATTTAACGTGCCCTATTCATCAGACCCCAACAAATTATCATACTTACTTGTGCAAAGTTGTCGAAACAATTTTTGTTCTTAAAATTTACAAATTTTTCGACATTATTGCACGGAAAATTCCTGCAAGTTCCTAAAATATTTTATGCCAGCACAAAAAAAAAATCATCGTATTTCACGCGTAATGCCCAAATATGGGCATATATTGTTACAAAGAATGTCTTGTGTATATTTTCCGAAGGTATAATATCGTGAAAGAAGAACGATGAATCTTTTCATGCGCTGGTTCGCCCACTTTTCCTCGTCGACTTTTCATCTTCGAACGACCAGACGCACGATGAGGTCTTCTTTTTTACGAAAAAGAAAGGCGTGATGAGAGAGAGAGAGAGAGAGAGAGAGAGAGAGAGAGAGAGAGAGAGAGAGAGAGAGAGAGAGAGAGAGAGAGAGAGAGAGAGAGAGAGAGAGAGAGAGAGGAAGGGTGAGAGGGTTTTTCGTTGAGGAAAATTCAGGTCAGTTGGTCAAGGAAATCGAGGCGGTGACGACGCATTTGGCGGAATAAAGCAGCAACAACCCCTGGCGAAAGCGTGTCCCACGAGTAGTAATATACAATATATACGTATATATATACACGTTTTCCACCCTCTTCCTTCTGCTGTGTGACATAACATACTCCAATCCTCTCACATTTTTCCCATTATCGTTCGTATTTCTTTTCTTTCATTCCCCCCCCCCCCCCCCCCCCGTCTAGCCTTCGGCATTCCACGTGACTTTTAAGGTTCGTTGGATCGGCTGTGATGACGTTGATCAGCTTGATAAAAAAGCATTTTCGTTTCGTTGAATAAAATAATCTCGACTCGAAAATTTCAATGATAGAAAAAAAAAATTGTTCGTCCTTATCGCCTTCAACGTCTTTAAGGGGAGAGATTACGGGGCAAAGTGAGACGGCGTAGCAAAGTATTTCAAGTATTTTTTGGCTGAGCGATGTTGAAGAGATCATTTTCACACCGGACTTTTGCTCTGAACTATTTTACATAATGAAATATCTCAACGGCATTTTCATTATTTGAAAAAAAAAAAAAAAAAAACGTATCAAGGAGGTTCTTAACTTATACTTGGGTACGGCAAGGGAAACGTACACAGCGCGGTGCTGGCGACGCGTGCGGGGCAAGTTGAGTTCGGCATTTGTTTCACCAAATACGTTTTAATTTTTGTTAATTTGCCATTATACTCACGCTCAATTCTGTTTACAATTATATTTCACAATCGGCACGGTGAAAAACTTTCTTTATGGGCAAATTATATCTATAAAGGTGTTATTTGTTTATTTGTTTTATTTGTTATTTATATTTTATTTGTTATACTTATAATTGTCTTATTTGTTATGAATTGTTTAAGTGGTTCTTCGGGGAAATGTTACAGTTTTTTCACTCCTTAAATAATCTTCAATCATAGCTTCGAATAATTCTCCCATAAGAGCCGACGTATAAGCGGCAAATTTAATGTTTTTTTTTTTCTCCCCAACTACGTGGTGAAAAAATCTGAAATAATTACGGTGTATTTCTCGTACCAGCGCAAACCTCCCCTCAAATTTTAGAATCATCCTTACCGTTTTTCTCTGGGTTAAGAATCTCCTTAAACCTGAGTGTTTCATGCTCTGTAAAACGATAATTTCGGTAAAATATATCAAAATTGTGCAATAAAATTTAACAATACGTAACATCAACTCTTTCAATAACATTGGAATTCAATTTTTTCCATTACAGATATTTAAATGAATGCGCGGTTGAATTTTTTTCAGCTTTTTTTTATACGTTGATTAGTTTTCGAGTGTCCACTTTGCCCCACCTTCCCCTATAAGTATTCCATTTTGAGACTATCAGGAGGCTGGAAATCCAAATTTTTGTATGCAACATTGTTCGATGAATTTTTTTTTTACAAAGTTGAGGGCGGGGAAAACAGAAAAGCTGCGATGTTTTGGTCGATGCGCATTTCAAACATCCCGTACTGTGAAAAGTTGATTACAATTTCAATGAAAACCGCAGTTGATCGCGTGGGGAAAAAAAAATATAATGTCTCGCTCATCGTTGTTTCAACGATGATGAAACGAGTCGTCGATAAGGTAAATCTGTTTTTTTTTTTTTTCCTACTTCGAGTCATCGATTGTGTCATCAGGACAACACAGGAGCTTTATCGATCAATTATATATGTGCAATGAAAATGACTAAAGCCCGGGCGAGACAGAGAAAAAAAAAAACGATTTATTGGTTTGCACACCGTGCGTCACGAGAAAAATTATTCATCGAGCGCGGTATACTCATCGCGTTACGATGAATAATGCGTGTCTGCCAAGCGTCGGGTTCTCGATATCCACGCGAAGATGATGGAAATTGTTTAGTTAATTCGTTTTTTTTTTTTTTAAATAGAAATTACAGCATCTTTTTATATTTATTTATCAGGACTGGGCAAAGTACTTGAAAGTACTTCAAGTCCAAAGTAAAAAGTACTGTGAGTACTTTTTTTCGTAATGAGTCTTTTAAAAAATCATCGTCATCATTCACTTTTTTTAAATTACTTTTAACAATTTGATTTTTTTATTTTTCGAACGCACGTCGTCGATCTATAATTTGTTTTTTTTTTTACTCTGGCCAAATACTTTATAATTTAAATCTGTAACGATGCTTTATTTCTGGTTCGAACGAAACTTCTTTAGATCACTCAAAGCCACTTTTTTTTTGCTCCGTAAATCTGTCCTTTCGAGGCGGTTTTAATTTAACTGAGCTTCGCGACCTCCTCGTCCATTATTGCAAACGATGAAATTGTCGCAGCCTGGCGATAAAATTTGTCAAATTTTCAATAAAATTGCACGCGGGTACGGAAAATTAGCGATGATTCTTGGAATACCCGCGGATTTTCGACGATACGGGACAAACAGCGGGGTCGTTGAAACACGAAATTTCCTTTCGCGATCTTTCCGGCTGTTTTTCTTCGCCCCCCTCACTCTCCTTTAATCCACGAATGTCCTCGCGTAGTCGGGTCAAGGTGTGCACGCATATACGTAAAATTATACTCCTCGTGTGCGCTATTCCCGTACGTGAGACGCATTTGCTCAATTAATTGCCGAACGAACATATTCGTCAGTCGACACTTGAACACGGAAACAGCCGAATATGTTTATTATTTCGATTTCCGGAGTAAGCCGATGCAGAGTGCGTTATGTATAATTGATACGAAATGACACGCGTATTCAAGCAGATCACTAAAATTTAATCCCTGATATAAATTATTTATACAAATTTTGTATCTTTCAATGAGTCATTGCACTCGTCTCACTAATCATACATGCGTGCATCTTATACTTGCAAATAATATTCTCCACGATGAGGATTTACGAATTATTGACAGATTTTTTTTATTCAAAACATTCATCGAGGTTTTTCGATATCCTGAAATTTCGCCGACGAGTGTATTTTCGATTGATAATTTTTTTTTTTTTATGAATTCTTTCGATTTATCACTGGCAAAATAAATTAAAAAAAAAAAACTCTGAAAAATCTCGTCGAGTGTTTTTTGTTTTGTACTGTACGATTAACATGCTATAAGAGAAAATTTAAATTTTTTATTTCATCAGGCAGATCGATTTGACGTGAAATCATATTACGAAGAATTCATTTCACGATATTTCTCGCGATTTTATCACGCGAGACTCGGGGTGTTGTAATGATATTACCCGAGCTACGAGTAAAAAAAAAAAATCTCTTTTTCACGCTGTCTCTCGTGTTACTTTGGTTTTTCTTGTTAACCGAGCGATATCGCGTCTTATCGATCGAACACTCCAGACTCGATGTATCATTATGCATCATTATGAATCAGATTAGAGCGATTGATTTCATATGCTTTCCCTCGTTTTTTTTTTTTTTTTTTTTCCTTTTCCTCCCCAGATTCCCCGGCTATCATTCGATCGCTCTTATTGTCTTTTCAATTTATATAAAAGGAAAACATGATGCATACACAATGCGGATGAAAATCTCGATATGACTCTTCGAGCACATCGCACTGTTCCCTTCTCACTTTCCCGGACCTCTTATATATCGTTGATTATTCATCGAAAGCTGAGCTCTTTTTTCACCACACGTTTATCAAAAAGAGTCGGTTCGAACGTTCATTCGTTCGATCAATCATTGATATACCAATTTCGAGTATCGGTATTTCATGCTTTATGAAATTATGAACATACATCAAGAGGCTCGGTAGAGCCTCGAGACAAGTACATTTCCTCCTTTACCGACATGGCGAGAGGTATTAACAGCCTCTATACGCCACACATCGCGCTTATACACGGGAGTACATCTATATAACGAAACTTATTTTCATAATTATTAATTAACTATGCGGACTTCGGTAATGATACTGACACGAATATTTTTTATTTTTTTTTTCTCTTTCGATGTATACGTATACACGTATACTTATGGAGCATTTCATGCTAATCTGGACAAGCTGCGGCCCTCGCCCTCTTTGATTTTTTCAAAAAATTTTTTTTTCCTCGCTCACCAGACTCGAAAATGGCTTGTGATTTGTTTTTCTTTTTCGATTTTATCCTCAAGTGGTTTTGACTCCGCGAGTTTTTGAAAATTCTACACTTAGGATTTTCAAAAATTCGTGGAGTCGAAACCACTTGAGGATAAAATCCAAAAAAAAAAAAAAAATCACAAGTGTTTCTTTTAGTGTACTGAACATGGAAAAAAAAAAAATTAAAAAGAATCGAAGACATTTTCATGATACGGAAAATTTTTTGAAATTCGATAGTTTTAGTTTTAGTTTTTTTTTTTACGAAGAATTCGTGAGAATTTTTTCCAAAAAATCAATCATTTCATACCTGACGGAAATCCGGTTGTTGATGTTCAGGCGACGAGATCACTGTTGAAAAAAAAAATTATCATCGGTATATATTTTTTCCAAAAATTACGCTTCATTCCGAATCAATTTCATATGTTTGATTTTTTTTAATCCGACCAATGGAGCCGAAGATACAGGGGCGCGAACATTTTTCGGTTGCACTACAAATGTAAGATTTTCAAAAATTCCTCGAGTCAAAACCACTTGAGAATAAAATCCAAAAAAAAAAAAAAATCACAAGTTTTTCTTTGAGTCTACGAAACGAGGGGAAAAAAATTTGAAAAAAATCAAAGAGGATGAGGCTCGCAGCGTGTCCGGGTTGTCATGGAATGCCCCGTATAATATCCACGAGTATCGCTATCATTTGAGAATACAGTGCTCGTAAAAAGTGAAAAGATTCGTTTGACAGTTCTCCAGAAATCCGATACACATCGCGTTGCGAATGAAATTTCGAAATTTCTTGCGAATTTGCGATACGAAAATATCAAGAAATTTTTGTTCGCGATACGATTAGGACGAGAGGACAAATTTTCCGACTCAATGAATGAAAAATAGACTGCGATAATTCGATGACAATTCTACGTCTCGATGGATATTCATTTTCGAAGCAAACAAGCCTTGCATGGTCAATTAGCAATTAGGATAATCGCTCGTATTGCGCCGAGAAAGCAACTCGGGAATAGAGCGTGGGTTTTCCTGATGAGGAACTCCTCCAGCTGCCGAATTGTTTTCCTGCTCACGTCGTCGTGATAAGGTAACTCCAGCAAGAGGGCTCACCGAGAGCGCGCTGTCTTTGCTCACTGAACACGTAAAACGATGAATGCAGCGCTCGTTCAATTTGCATGAACGAAAAAAATTGGCAATTATATTACAACGATAGGTATATATGCGATAGTAATTCTCCGCTAGAAAAAAACGTTCGTAAAACTTGGACGAAAACTTATCATCGAGAATAATTCAATTTTTTTTATATTTGAAATAGTTTTTTTTTAAATCGAGTTAAAAAACTGTCTGACTGTTAATTGTTGAAGACTAAGCTTGTAAACGAAAGTTGAGCTTTATCATATATCTTTTACGCATCGTTGCCAAAATTTCTTTCACGTGAACGACAAAATTAGTGAACGACAGAGAAGAGGGAGCACTGTGCAAATTTGAATTTAAGATTTTTTTAAAGTTATTTCGAGTTATTTTTATTGAGTAATTTACAAGAGGGACAGAAAGAGACAGACAGAGAGATGGAGAGAGAGTGTGTGTGTCGAAGAGGTGGACATTTCTGGTCTTCGACATTCTCGTTGAATTTGCACAGCACGTATAGTAAACCAAGAAAGTTAAGGTAGTACCTCCACAGGATACTTGAATTAGGAAATGCTCGAAATTTGGCATACAGGTTATTTAATATGTTATCCGAACATCTGTGCAGTTTAAATAAGCTTGACCATCCCTAACCTGAGATATTTACGCTCAAAGTTGGCTTGATTTACACGTAACATATGCGCCATGCATGCACGAAGGAGTTAGTTAATAATTCTAGCGCCAAAACTAAAATTAAGAAGTTGATGAAAAACGAGAAGAAGCTAGAGAGGGATGTCACGAATAATGTGAAAAAAAATTCAGGAAGATATACCATTTAGTTTTTGAAATATTGTAAGTGAAAGAGGTATGCGCGAGCCTGTGAGCGGTCGTCCGACTCTCTCAAGGATGTATATAGGACGTACCTTCCCAACCAAAAGTGACTTTCGTCGACAATATTGCGTACTTCATGATAAGATAAAAATCGGAAAAAATTCAACCACAATAAAGACGATAAGAAGATTACTTGTTAATAATAATAATGCCCAAAAGTTATCAATAATTTGTTTGAACAAAACATTGTTTAACAAATTTTTAGGGAATATTTTTTTTTGTCATGTGAAATTAATTCGTTGATTTTTCTGACTACACGTGAATTTTTTTAAAATTTTCTTATCATTTTGAAATTTCGGTTTTCGGAAATTTGTAAAGGTTGTATTTACGAAACTATTCGTTCAATGCCCTGGAAACTTCTTAATTGTAATATGCAACGTTTTTACGAAAACATATCCAAAATTCAAGATTTTTCTTTCATTTTTCAAACTTAAAAAATTTTCAAAAACCGAAATTTCAAAATGATAAGAAAATTAAAGAAAAATTCATGTGTAGTCAGAAAAATCAACGAACTCATTTCACGCGTCAAAAAAAACTTTCCCTAAAAATTTGTTGAACAATGTTTTGTTTAAACAATTTATTAATAACATTTTAGAATTATTATTATTTAAAATTAATCTTCTTATCATCTTTATTGTGATTAAATTTTTTCCGATTTTTATCTTATCATAAAGTATGCAATATTGTCGACGAAAGTCACTTTTGGTTGGGAAGGTACGTCCAATACATTCTTAATGCGTGCCCGCTCACCGCGCTTCGCCTTGCCGACGTTCCTGCTTATTCCCCGCCACCGGCAGCGAAGGTTCTACCTTAAGGATGTATTGGACGTACCTTCCCAACCAAAAGTGACTTTAGTCGACAATATTGCATACTTTATGGTAAGATAAAAATCGGAAAAAATTCAACCACAATAAAGACGATAAGAAGATTAATTTTTCATAATAATAATGCCAAAAAGTTATCAATAAATTTTTTAAACAAAACATCGCTTAACAAATTTTTAGGGAAAGTTTTTTTTTGACACGCGAAATTAATTCGTTGTATTTTCTGCCTACACATGAATTTTTTAAAAATTTTCTTATCATTTTGAAATTTCGGTTTTCGAAAATTTTTTAACTTTGAAAAATGAAGGAAAAATCGTGAATTTTGGATATGTTTGCCGTAAAAACGTTGTATATTATAATTAAGAATTTCGCAGGGCATTGAACGAATAGTTTCGCAAATACAACCTTTACAAATTTTCGAAAACCGAAATTTCAAAATGATAAGAAAATTTTTAAAAAATTCATATGCAGTCAGAAAAATCAACGAATTCATTTCAGATGACAAAAAAAACATTCCCTAAAAATTTGTTAAACAATGTTTTTTTTAAACAATTTATTGATAACTTTTAGGCATTATTGTTATTAAAGTGTAATCTTCTTATCGTCTTTATTGTGGTTGAATTTTTTCCAATTTTTATCTTATCATGAAGTATGCAATATTGTCGACTAAAGTCTCTTTTGGTTGTGAAGGTAATCCGATTGTGAAGGGTACGTCCGATACATCCTTAATCCCTCGACGTGATGTTTTATATTCACGTCGCTTATGCACTATGCCCTTAAGCTGCAAGATAAATTTCATTCCCGGTCACAGAGAGTGGAAACGAAGTGAAAGAAGTCAGAGTGGTAGAAAATCGAGTGCACGTAGTTGGTTCGTATAAAAAAAAAACTAACCAGAATCATTTCAAATATATTGAATGCCCCCGTAATATCGTGACTGTGAGGTCGACACGTGGCCCGTGAGTTCAATTTAAGCTCTTTTGCTTTTCGTAATTGCATCGACGATCCCTATGAATGTGTCAATGAAAATATGTATATATTTCCCAATATAAAATCCTCATTGTGATTAAAATTTCAATGAAAGCTCTCTCATTCATCCTTTGGATATTATTCGTAGAACGGGTGCGGCGATATTTCAAGGCGTGGGTCACCGTTCGACGAAAACATATCAAGCCAATAAAAAAAAAACGATTTTTCGCGATGAATAAATGAAATTTGCTTTTATTGACTTATAATCTTTGGGTTTTCCATGAGAGAACCAAACTTAACACTGTCAAACTTTTCTCAAGTGCGAAAAGATATGAATCCTTTTTTTTTCGTATCTAGAGGAATCCCTGTGGTATGATTATACCATACTATTTTATTTCATTTTCTTTCTTGCCATCCCATTTTAGCAGAATTTATACTTTTTCTCTTTCGGAAGTTTGCACGCGACGAGGAAGCCGTCGGAATGTTTGCTTTTTTTTTTAATTTTTCGCTTCTCCTTCATCGATATGTAACAAGGAAAATATTGACCGGTCCATTGAAAGAGATAATTAGAGAGCGTGGCGCGACGCTTGGTCAGTAGGATCAGTGCTTCGGAAAATAAAGACACGCGCGTTGTTATTGTACGACCCGTCGTCGGAATACCGCAACGTATGCACATAAAATTTGCACTTCTCTTGCCAGACCATACTTCGTTATTCACTGAGAAACTTGGATAACCATCGATAATCGTTGTATTTGAATGACAAACAAAAGCTGAAAAAAATTAAAAAAAAGAAAATAAAAACTTTCGTCGTGAATTTTTATACTCAAGAGGCTTCTCGATTGGCACATCGACTTGTTGCGAGCATAACTATATATATATATATACGTATATATACATGCATGAAAATCTCCCGCATAAACAGAATGAAGTGGTCAACGATTTGACGGAAATTTACAAAATGATTTTTCGCATTGAAGCTCCAGAATCCAGAACGGTGGCAAAGTCGTAAATCATACGAAAGAATCAAATGTTTCGCAAGTTTCGTTAGCGACCGCTCTCTATTTGACATTGCTCGGGGTGGTGTCAGTATGACCAAAACTAAGTATACTAAATGATCATTGACATCGAATTTCCATCGCTTCGAATCCAATGAAATCAAAGGCATATTTTTGTCGATGATTAAAGATCCATTCGAAATTCCATTGGTATTTCCATTTCTGCTTAGGCAATAAACAAACGGTAATATTCATCTTTATACAGCAAAGATTACTTGCATTTGAAAATTTAATGGCATTTTTTTTAGAGCAATCAATGCTACATTTTACTAAGGGTTTTGGATACACGACACAGCTTACCGTTCAGCAATCACAACGACCTATATATAATCGAAACAGTTTACGGAAATTTCCATTCCAAACATATCGCGAGGTTTGAAGCAAAAGATATACGAAGTAAAACCTGAGCCACGACAGAATCCTATTGCAATTTATCTCGTACGTGTATACGGAGAGAGAGCAGTACTTTACTCGCGAATTATCGATCTCATGATAATCTGCGCAAACTCAAAGTCAAGCTGCAAGTTTTTTTTTCTCACTCTGTTTTTTTTTTTTTATGACCTCGGATATTTCCATTGCCGCGATCTCGGTAAAGTCCGAGGTAAAGTCTCGTATAGCTCGGGATGACCCTCTCTGTAATTGATTCGATCTAGAAGAGGGTTGACTTCCGGTAATCCGCGGGAAACTTTCATCTCTCGTAATGACATTTATGGATTGTTATTTAAAAAAAAAAATGGCCTATGCCATATTGTTTTACGTGCTTTATCGCGTTTTCGCCCTCTTGTTTGCTTACAGCTAACATGTATAATTCGGTCATATCGATTGCCAGCAAAAAAAAAGGGGCTCCGACCCAAACGATCCCTCTGCTACACGTAAATACAATTCGAATCACGCCCTTTCATTTCTCAAGCTCTCTGTAGCAACGTGCGCGCTCTCTCCAATCGCGCGAATCCTTGACTTTGCGCGCTCCAGCTATCTCTGGTCATTGACACTCCGAATTTTCCACTGAATTCTCTCATTTACTCTCGAGCTCCGCGGAACGTGCGTGACAAAGTTGGTGATTTATCGGTCGGGAGGATGAAAAAAAAAAAAAAAATAAAAATGATAAAATGAAAAAGAAAAACGAACATACGTAAATTAACGTGAGATTGCCAGCACACACGCGGTGTGTGTTGGCCTCTGTGCAAATATTGTTCCGTCGGATTAAAGTCGTTCATTTTGATTCGCAACCATTTGTATGCGTGGCCCGCTCGTAATAGGCAGAAGTATCATCGCAAAACGTGTGCGCGCAAGTGAAAAATCTTTCGCGCACCGTTTGTGAATTTCGACGATAATTTACCGTCATATCGGCAGTCCGACGATAAGCCTTTTTGTTGTTGTAACTTCTTTACTGGAATCTGCGTTGGATATTCGTGGTGAAAAATTTTAACGAACAGCTCGTTCGTTTGATTTATTCAAAGGGGATCTCACTTGTGAAATGAAAATATTGGAAGATATTGTAAAAAAAGATCATTTGAAATTTTTTTTCGACGACAAAATTCAATTGACAATTGACAAAAATCATCGGTCACGGGCTATTGATTAGATTCGGGCTGTAGATTCAATCTTGTGGAAGATAAAAAATAATCAAAATATACACTCGTCTTTTAGTCATTAAAGTTTGCTTTTTATAACTTCCAATAACAATTTCGAGTGCTCTCCAACTCTCTCTCTCTTTCTCTCTCTCTTTCTCTTTCTCTCTCTCTCTCTCTCTCTCCTACTACTACTAATGAACTGCTACCGTCATCTCTATATAATCTTCTACGTAAGACTAAAGCGGTAGCTGCGACTCACCATCTCAAATATGTTTGGGTTCGTTCGGGTCACGTTTGTGTCAGAAAATAAAATGGTTCTCCTGTGATAACGATAAGAAATCTGGCAGACTTATCTCAGTTTAAACAGACTAGTGAATCCCTAGTGTCTCCATCCGGAAAGGGTAAACAAAAAATAAAAAAAAAAAGCTCATTTCAACGCGAACTCTATTCTAGTACATACGGATTTAATTCGTATACATTTTGAGGAGAACTTCTATCATATTATATCAGTCTCTGAGACGTGGTTAACACCGCTCATCCCAGATTAACAGATCAAGATCGCTGGCTATTTTTTAATTCGCAACGATAGGGAAGATAAAAGCGAGAATGAGGAGTAGCTTGTTATTTACACGACTCTCTAAAAGCCAAAGTACTCGCTCTCTCTCTCTCTCCTGGCCCCTTTTATAACGCTCTTGAATACATAATTTTATAAATCTCGAGTAACTCTGAGTCATTAATGTTTACGTCGATGTATTGGAGACCAAAAAGTATATCCTTCAATTATATTAATCAATTACAAAGAGCAAAATTCAGAATGTCACTTGCAGAATTTCAAGCGAGTCAGAGCTTACAAACTTATAATTATAGTAATAAAAGAAAGCAAAATTAACTAGAATAGTACTAACGCTAAAATACTTTCAACTACTATCTATGTATAATATGCTCTATCGTGCATGATAGTATCAGCTTTATTTACCCCTTGCCTAATTGTGCTAAGGCATAATAAAGTCTAACCAATCAATCAATCTCTCTATGGTCTCGCTTATTCAGTTCTCCTTTATTTTTTCTCCGATTTAGTAGTTATCTTTATCTATTGATCTATCATTAAGCTTTATTTTACTTTTGTATTTTTTCTCGAGCTGCATGTTTTCGCATTCACAGGATTGCTATATTTTTCCTAGCTGCGTTATTTCTTTCTCTATTGCTATTATGTAGTAACCTATATATGCTATTGTGTATTCTGCTCTCTTATATTGCATTATCTTGTTATTTTCATCTTGCCAAAGGCGTGCCACGGCATGATAAAATTAATCAATCAATCAATCTCTCTATCCAATAATTGGTAAAATCAAATGTGTCGTACATTTTTTTTTCTTATCAAATGAGGAACACATGGGAGAAAGATTGAAATTTCGACTGTGCATTAAAATTTTCATTCGATCCGCGGAGAGGTAATAATAATGCGATCGAATTTCAATAGTAAACATTCTGAATAATTACTCGAAGAAACGTTACTTATTACGCACAGCAAGTTACCCCTGATGTTCAATATAACCATTCGTAAAATAAAAACTATCACTGCAGTAACGATTATTTACAATAAAAATGATAGATATGATTGTAATTATTGGTCCGTCAATATTTTTATTTCGGTTAGAATTTTATTTTTTTAATTTAACAATATTATTAGTTCATAGAACAATTGTTTCAATTTTATGAGCAGATTCTCATGTTTTTTTACCGTGTACAGACTGTACACGTACAGCTAATGTATGTGTATGTGTATGTCTGCGTACGTTCAACATTGATCAAGAGATCAACGAGTTGCAGTTCGTATTTCGTTGTGCAAATACTAGGAGAGTCGTGGAATTTTTTTTAAGGATGTATCGAACTTACCTTTCCAACCAAAAGTGACTTTCGCCGACAATATTGCATACTTCATGATAAGATAAAAATCGGAAAAAATTCAACCACAATAAAGACGATAAGAAGATTACTTTTTAATAATAATAATGCCCAAAAGTTGTCAATAAATTGTTTAAACAAAAAATTGCTTAACAAATTTTAAGGGAATCTTTTTTTTTTGTCATGTGAAATTAATTAGTCGATTTTTCTGACGACACATGAATTTTTTAAAAATTTTCTTATCATTTTGAAATTTCGGTTTTCGGAAATTTGTAAAGGTCGTATTTACGAAACTATTCGTTCAATGCACTGGAAACTTCTTAATTGTAATATACAACGTTTTTACGAAAACATATCCAAAATTCACGATTTTTCCTTTATTTAAAAAAAATAAATAATTTTCGAAAACCGAAATTTCAAAATGATAAGAAAATTTTTAAAAAATTCATGTGTCGTCAGAAAAATTAACTAATTCATTTCACATGACAAAAAAAAACATTACGTAAAAATTTGCTCAACAATGTTTTGTTTAAACAATCCATTGATAAATTTTTGGAATTATTATTCAAAAGTAATCTTCTTATCGTCTTTATTGTGGTTGAATTTTTTCCGATTTTTATCCTACCATAAAGTATGCAATATTGCAAAGTCACTTTTGGTTGGGAAGGTACGTCCGATACATCCTTAATTAATTTATTTTTTTTTTTTCGTGATCGTTTGAGCTCCCCTGTATACACTCAGTACACAAACTGAGAGCAAGCATCGATTATTTGCCTGGCACACATTTTAAAAAAAGTCGTGCATATAGTCCTAGCTCTTCCATGATTTTTTTTTATAATCATTCAATGGTATAATAAATGTAACAGCTGCGTAGAAAAAAAAATAAATTTATGAAATCCTCGAGACACTTTGGATAAAAATTCACTCGCCTGTTAGAAGAATTCAATAGCAGCTTTGAATCCACGCACCATTCCCATTGCAATGTCCTAAGCCAAGAGAATTATTCGTTCGACTATGATTGCTGAATTTGCAGACATAATGAATTGATGATTTTTTGAAAAGCGATTAGTAAGAAATATTATTTAGCCGGAAAAAAAAAAAATCTTCGATCCTTGAACTGTCTTTCAGATATTGACCGTTTGTGCTTACATGAAAATTTATTTATGACAATTGATTTATCGATTGATATCCGATTTGCACTATAATTACGCTGTAGTTGAGGAAAATGTTGCAACGAAATCCTCCCGACATGATAAAATCAGAAAAATTATCAGAGTCTCCAATGGCGATCAATCGTTGGATCTTCGAGCTCGTGTAACCAACAATAGTAAGAAAATTATTATGATGCGACATCGTGTTTTGCGAGCGTGATGTTCACGTGACGAAATGCTGAGAGCTTTTATTCTTCTCGATTGTTGAACCATTTAATACGTTCCAATCAAAAACTCTCCGAGATCGCTTTTTGCTCGCTCGAACCCCTTGACCCTCGTGTATTATATTCGTGAGTCCAAGGGTTGACGTTATACATGCAGATCGTAGATTTATGTATACACATATGTGCGTGTGTGTGTGTGGGTTAACTATGTGTTTAGGTTAACTGCGGACTTGGTCGACTATACATATCGCATATTTCACAATAATAGCATCGTCATAACGATGGTATACATGTATTTATTTGTACGGGGCCACTTTAATATGACGTTGATTCGATGCTGACTCTCTGGGATTTGATTCGAAAGTTTTCATAATGTTGCCCCAACTCTAAAAATAACGTTCAATATTCAATTTTATAATTTTCCCTTGCCGCTATTTAGTAACAATTTTTATCAAACATTTACGCAAGTAATTATGAGTAAACGAAAATTCATTGGTTCAATCTAAAAGAAAAATTACACAAATCCTTGGTCAGACATACAAATATTTAAGCAGCAAAGTTTCAAGCGCATCGCGCACTCGTTTTTTTTCCCTACCAAAAGGATTTTTCGTGTTTGAAAAAAAAAAAAAAATAGGAAAAATTATTCAAAAACCTTGAAGCGAACACCGAACAATTGTTGGCTGTGACTTGCAAATATTCATATCTGATGCAATATTTTTGACAATCTTGCCAGATTTTTTTAATTGGCCAAATTTTTCGTTCTCTTCGAAATGTCGTTTGAAAAATAATTATTGAAGAAGAGTTAGCGAAGAAAATATTTTTAAAAAATCAATTGAATATATCCTCGACAATGGTACGAAGAACTTTGGATCAAATCAAAGATGAGATGAGGGTTGGACGTGAATCGATTTAGCGAAGAACGTCTCATATGCATAATCGACAAATGGGCATGGTGTATATATGTCGCATTCCACGTCAACTCAGCCACCCCGTTTTTTTTTATTGTCTCGAAAAAATTATTCAGTATGGGCATTTCAAAGGACAATATATCCATGAGATTTTACCAAAATTTCATCCCCCTACTATTATTGGTTCTCGAGATAATGATTGATGAAGTCTCAATTTTGTAAAAATCATAACTTCGTAACTACTGATCGGATTTAAACGATTAAAAAAATAATCTTTTTTATTTTTTTTGCCCTTTCCGAAAAAAAATATGTCATTATCGGATAAAAGCTCATTAGACAGTTTTCGGGGTAAATTAACAAAAAACAATTTTTTGCTCGTCACTGATGCCTTGTTCCATTTTGAAAAAATTTTGCGGAGTTGTGTATTGCCTCCCTATATCAGAAAAAAAAATACTGAGTAGAATTCCGATTGGCCCTTTCGTGGAAAAAAAAAAAAATCGAAAAATTTCCCCGAAAACTGTCTAATGAACTTTTCTCCAATGATGGCATATTTTTTTTCAAAAAGGGCAAAAAAAATAAAAATGATTATTTTTTTAGTCGTTAAAATCCGATCAGCCGTTACGAAGTTATCATTTTCACAAAATTGAGCATTTATTAATCATTATCTCGAGAACCAACAATAGTAGGGGGACGAAATTTTGGTAAAATTTCATGTATATATTGTACTTTGAAATGCCCATACTGAATAATTTTTTTTGTCTCGAAAAAATTATTCAGTATAGGCATTTCAAAGTACAATATATCCATGACATTTTACCAAAATTTCATCCCCCTACTATTGTTCGTTCTCGATATAATGATTAATAAATTCTCAATTTTGTAAAAATCATAACTTCGTAACGGCTGATCGGATTTTCACGATTAAAAAACGAATCTTTTTTATTTTTTTTGCCCTTTTTGAAAAAAAATATGCCGTCATTGGAGAAAAGTTCATTGGACAGTTTTCGGGGAAATTTTTCGATTTTTTTTTTTTCCACGAAAAGGCCAATCGGAATTCTACTCAGTATTTTTTTTTCTGATCGAGGGAGGCAATACACAACTCCGCAGGATTTTTTCAAAATGGAACAAGGCATCAGTGAAGAGGGAAAAATTGTATTTTGTTAATTTACTCCGAAAAATGTCTAATGAGCTTTTATCCGATGATGACATATTTTTTTTCGAAAAGAGCAAAAAAAATAAAAAAGATTCTTTTTTTAATCGTTCAAATCCGATCAGTAGTTACGAAGTTATTATTTTTACAAAATTGAGACTTCATTAATCATTATATCGAGAACCAACAATAGTAGGGGGATGAAATTTTGGTAAAATGTCATTGATATATTGTCCTTTGAAATGCCCATACTGAATAATTTTTTCGAGACAATAAAAAAAACGGGGTGGCTGAGTTGACGTGGAATGTCCCATATATATAATATATATATGTACAACATGAGCCTATTAAGAAATACCACGCATATGAGAGATGTTCATAACGTTTCTATAACGGCAGTTGATCGTATAAAGAAGATGCGGAGCGAGGTAGGTTCATCCAACAGATATTCATATAAACATTTTTCCAAACATTTTTCTCATCTCGACAAATAGAAGAAAATACTCTACTGAGCTATTGTGCTAATTTCTTAATGGGGGAGCCCAGTTTAGGACACTGAAATGCAATGATTTTCAGGAATTTTTGGATGAAAGAAAAATAAAGATGTACTTTTCAAAACTTTAAAGGTGATTTATTATACATTTCGACAGTACAAACAAAATTTTTTCTACCAAACGATGAATATCTCGCTCTGCTTATCGTACACGTAGGCCATCGAGAAGGGAAGGATATGGTCCAGTCATTCTAGTCATTTTTTCTGAAATATTCTACAGAATTGATTTTGCCTTTGGAAAAGAAGTTCGAGAGTGCCCTCTGAGTGTAAATTCAAGTGGACGGGTCGCAGGGGGTTGAGCTTCAGCCGCCATATTCGAAAACACGTTTTATCAAATATCTCGTGAACTGAGCATCGCACGACAAAAACAAGAGAGACCTTTTTTTGTAGATAATGAATTTCTCTGCAACTTTTATCGAAAATTTTTTCCTGTATAGTGCATAGTTCTTTATTTATATAGCGCGGCAAACTTTTCCAAAAATCACCATTTTCACTGTTACATCAACCGTTAAACATATATTTAGCAATAGCCATGCTTGGAAAATTTTGCTGCACTATAAATCGAAAACTATGCACTATACAGGAAAAAGTTTTCGATAAAAATTATGGAGAAATTTATTACCTACAAAAATGATCTGGACTATTTTTGTCGTACGATGCATGGTTCACGAGATATTTGATGAAACGTTTTTTCCAAGGTGGTGGCTCAAACTTGACCCCCCCCCCCTCTCGTTTCGCTAACTTGAATTTATACTCAGAGGACACCTCTGAACCTTTTCCAAAAGCAAAATCAATTCTGTAGACGATTGCATTATGAACCTTTTTGGCTAAAATGACTGGACTAGTACTTGCATGGACGAAGCCAGTTTCTGTCCTCTCTATATACTTCTCTTTATTGGATTTCCCAACTGAAAACTGAATTTCGTTCAATATCCAGAGGATCGGACCAAACATGAAACTTCTGGACGTTCAAAGGACGTTGTCTATATATATATATATATATATATATATACGTGCAAACTCGTAACGAATAACATCTAACTTTTCCGAGTGCTTGTTCCCAAAAATCCCATTAGTTTGAATTTCCGGAATTCTTTCAAGAGTGCGTCATGATATAATTTACTATCGAATTGATGCAGATTCGTAAGCTTCAATGTGTATTTAATGACATGATAGTTTTTTTTTAATTAATTTTTTCGGTCTCACGTCAGTCTGTCCATTCGTAAAATATACATATATAATATGAACATTCCTGTCGCATTCAGAGTTTTCGATTTATTCTTCGATAAACGAACGACCCAACTGTATACGAGACAGATAATTTCTCATTGCGACAACGTAATATTTACGTATATCAGCTTAACTTGCGCTATAATCATCATCTCGTTTCATCTTTACGACCGATCTCACCGATACGTAAAGACGAATCTCTTATTTTTCTTCAATTTTGTCCGCACATCGCATCGTCACATTAAAATCCCCCCACCCCCTCTCCCCCGTATAATTTAACTCTTTATTATCTCTCTGTAGGACAAATCAGATTGCAGACGTTGATGCCCGAGAACTTTTTATTTCCTATAAATCTTTAATTCTCTCAGCGTGATACTCTTATGGTTTTTTTTTATTATCGCTCGTAAAAAAAAAATCGTTCTTTCAACAGTCTGCTAATAATATCGCTCATGTTATACCGGATTTTCGGAGAAATCCCTCAAATCGTATTGTATATAATGGCAAACAATATGACGATATGTGACACGCGACGATGATTACACTTTTTATTTTCGAAACTGGGGAAAAAAAGAGAACGCACACATAGTAAACGTCACGTATCGGTTTCGTGTCTCGTATGAGAGGTTGGTATTGAATTTTTTTTCCACCTAACGCAATATCATCGCGGATTATCGTGTTAGTAGACTCAAGTGAAAAAAACAACAACAACAAATCGACAATTAATAAACAGGATGGCTTTTTTTGCATTATGTTTTCATGTATTCGCAGGTGAAAATATAATAAATTTCTCCTCCGTTTTGCGATGGTTTTCACGAAAGCGTTTTTTTTTTTTTTTTAATAAATAGGGGAGACCGCGGCAACGTGGGTACCTCAACTGAAAATAGGAATTTTTTTTTTTCATTCAAAAGTAGTTTTTCTCCAGAAAATTATAGTTCTCAATTTAAAAACTTTCCTTTATCAAACAAAGAAAAAAATTAGGAAAACTTTTTCCCGAAAAAACATAATTTTTCCGGGAAAATGTTTTTTATTTGAAAGATTTTTGAGAAATAAGTCGTTGTGCTACGATGATTTGCCAATGTGTGACTTCTAACTGAATAGCATTTATTCGAAGGTGAGACAACCTCTTTTGCTGTTCAACTTCTCAGCTGAAAATGGGAAATCGGGAAAATATGGGCACAGCAGGCTTCATATTTAATATGATGATTTTTTCAATGCGGGTGTAAGCCATATTACTAAAAAAAAAAAAAAAACAAGTAAGGTTCTTGAAATGAAATAAACGGAATGAAACGAAAATTGTTCACGCGCGTAGCTCGCAGAACCCGCAGCGCCGTCCGATAGTCAAAGGATGACTGAGCTTTATCCACGATGAAGTGCTATTATAGTCAGAAGTCATGGATTAGCGATTAATCGTTTGGAATGACTAGATTCTCAAAAGACTTTTGAAGAAAAACTAATATTTTGAGGAAACGAAAAATTGTTGGGCAAAAAATAATTTTCGAAATTCATTTATTAGAATAGAAAAATTCAACTTTTCGTCTTTTTTCTTGTGTTTTGGTGTCATTGGAAACAAAAATTTTTCGAAGCAAATCGACTTTTGAATTTTTTTTTTCTAATGACAATTTTTGCCTGAGGTGCTCACATTGCTCCGGTCTCCCCTACATATGTAAATATATATGGAGATATGGAGGTATGGATAATCGACTCGTGGATATAAATGCGGTATGCGGTGTGTCGTTACGATTTATTCACGCGGCCTTTTGTTTGCCGAGGTAAAATATCGTCGTAATAATTAGCTGTCGCGTGGCAGATACACGTGACATATTCCTCCTCAAGCTTTTGTTTTCCGTCTCTCAAGACTCGAAAGATCGTACACAATCCGATGTTTCTGACTGCTTTTCACAAGTCGAAGTAAATATAAATCGTCACGTTGAAATTGTTTCGCGTTGCCATTAACTTTTTCCGAATGAGCATTTATTTTTTTTTCATCCGAAGTATCGACAAATTTAATCGAACAATCCACGCGAGAAATAAATCTTTTACAACAGCGGAGCGAAAACAGCAAGTTTCCATCCGCAAACGAGGATGGAAACCGCTCGTCGATTTCCGGTCCTCGTTCGCGGATGGAAACTCGCTGTTTTCGCTCCGCTGTTGTAAAATATAGTATGTATTATTCGCCTCTCGGAGAAAACGGTCGTTTACGCCTCGTATGAAGTTGAGAACACCTCGGCTTCGCCTCGGTGCTCAACTTTATACTCGGCGTGCAAACGACCGTTTTCTCGCTCGGTAAACGATATACTATTGCGAAAAAAAAATCTCATGATTCTTTGGAAGAATATATTACTCATGAAAGTACCCACCGTAATGTCATTTTATCAAAGTCACTTGACAAATTGAACTATACTTAGAAATCTTCAATGGCCCGCGTCCAGGAAGCTTTTGCCTTAAATTTAATTCGAAATTTGATAAAATTTTGCAATAATGATGATTATTAAAAAAAAATACATACATCGAAATTAATATCATTAAAAATACAATAAAATAATAATTGAATTAATGAAAGACATCATAAATCTCAACTCTCACGATAATATATTAAGCAGATTTTTTTCTTTAGATCGTTCGCTAACGCTCACTCCCGTCGATTGATCGAATTCATTTGCTCGATAAGCGATCCGCTGCAATCTCGATTAGTCGAATAACAAATATAATTTATGCATGCGTGCTGATGCTCGGAAATATCCGAAATTCTAATATCGTCTGACATTCCGTTCTTAATCTCGGTGAAGTGATCGAAATAAAAGAAAAAAGAAAAAAAAAATGTAATCCCAAGCTCAGTCGTACGAATTCGCAGAGTTTAGTTATCTACCTCGAGATTCTTCATTCCGGCAGTTTTTTTTTATCTCCCTCTTTTTATTGCGTATAGACATATATATTTATGATTCCGATATTCGTGAAACTGGGTTAAGGTTGTTCCGGAGCAGCGGGCGTTGATCGCACGCGGCATTCGTGTCTTCAGCTGGTATTATATTATGTACTATACTGTCATGTCGAGGGAAGTTTTTGAGCCTCTTTCATCCGGTATTCTCGGTTCGCTGAATCACATTGTTCTTTCTCCCGTGTTATCAGAAGATTGCGATATAATTTACACTCGATACGAATAATTTTCCGCCACCACGTTAACCTTCATTCTCAATTATGTGATTTCAATATCTTCGTTCGATCTCTTCTTTGTTTCACGAAAAATTTGTTTCTCGTTGATCAATTTTTTTTTTTTCTATCGCGGGCTTTGATGCGAAATTATAAAAAAAAAAGAAATATAATTGGAAATTTATCCGATTTGAAATATGCGAATATCGTCACAACAATTTCTCATCGCATCGCGTGAATTAGATGAATAAAGTTAGAGAAACGTTTAAAGAGAAGATATGCACTGTGACAAACAGGGTTGAAATTGCAACGGTCGCGGGACTTGAAATTACCTGTACTTGACCCGCATCCGTGCGAAACGTCCTCGTCGATCTCTCGCGGTTGACGTCCTCCTCATCCTCATCGGATTCAATATCTTGAATCTCGTTGTGATTTCCCGACCTGATCGGCCTTGTCTCGTTTCACTCACACGTCATACACGATAATACAAAATGGGAAAGACTATAATTAGCATTGTGACGACCCTGCTGGTGAGAGCTTTGAACCAATCAATATGTCTGCCGGAAAGTTATACTTTTAACGAATACGGTGAGAACATGGGCAAAACATCCGATAATTTTAAGTAAATATAAATATATCATAAATAGCATTGTTATATTTAATGCAACTTATTATTATTGTATATCATGATTTGACATAGACTAACTTTATTGGTATCGAATTTTCGATATTTTGGCCTTTCATTGCCGAGTAGAATGACACTTTTCCCGGTGGCGATGACACGCTTGACATCAGCATCGCCATTGGTAATCTGTCGGCCCAATAAATACGCTGAATATTGTGGAATTAAATACGAAAGTGATGCATCTCTCTAAAGCGAGCATTGAAATGCAGCGACCGCTTTTTTTTATCAATTCAGACTTTGCATTGCCAAAAATCATTTTAGCTGATTGAAATCAAGTTAGTTTGAATGAAAAAAAATGAAATGTTTTATTTACAATTTAGTTTTAAAATTACAGATTCTGTTTAATTCAAATTTATTTTTAATTGCATTAATTTTGGATTTATTAAAATAGCATTAATTTTGCCAAAAAAAATAATGATTTTCCTCGGTATATATAGTCGCTGTAATCGTAAGAATAAAGCCGTGTTCCCAACACGTCCTGATATTTACGATCCATTAACGGTAAATGAAAAAAAAAAAAATCTTCAAAGCGATATATAAACTATTCCTTCCTTACGTCGCTCGCTGCTTTGATCTTTCCATCGGTACTCGTGCCTATTCTGGAAATTACAAAAAATTATACTGAATCCGTTCCCCGAAACTTCGTAAAAAAAAAAAAAAAAAAAACGAATCTTTGCATCGTACATTTTTAACGGGAATATTGCAAATAATAAAAATTGATCCAGCTCTTAAGGATGTATCGGACGTACCTTCCCAACCAAAAGTGACTTTTGTCGACAATATTATTGCGTAGTTCATGATAAGATAAAAATTGGAAAAAATTCAACCACAATAAAGACGATAAGAAGATTACTTGTTAATAATAATAATGCCCAAAAGTTATCAATAATTTGTTTGAACAAAACATTGTTTAACAAATTTTTAGGGAATATTTTTTTTTTGTCATGTGAAATTAACTCGTTGATTTTTTTGACTACACGTAAATTTTTTAAAAATTTTCTTATCATTTTGAAATTTCGGTTTTCGGAAATTTGTAAAGTTTGTATTTACGAAACTATTCGTTCAATGCCCTGGAAACTTCTTAATTGTAATATACAACGTTTTTACGGAAAACATATCCAAAATTCACGATTTTTCCTTCATTTTTCAAAATTAAAAAATTTTCGAAAACCAAAATTTCAAAATGATAAGAAAATTTTTAAAAAATTCACGTGTAGTCAGAATAATCAACGAATTCATTTCACGTGTAAAAAAAAAAACTTTCCCTAAAAATTTGGTAAACAATGTTTTGTTTAAACAATTTATTGATACATTTTTGGCTCTATTATTGTTCAAAATTAATCTTCTTATCGTCTTTATTGTGGTTGAATTTTTTCCGATTTTTATCTTATCGTAAAGTATGCAATATTGTCGACGAAAGTCACTTTTGGTTGGGAAGGAACGTCCAATACGTCCTTAATGTTATCCGATCGAGAATCAAAGAAACACAAAAATAGATCCGTGAGAATGAACCCGTAAAAATATATCGACCTCGAGTCGCAAAATGATCGAAAATTCCCGCGTGAAACGTAATATTTTCGAGAAAGTAAAGTTCGTTATTTGTGCTCTTTGCAAAATTCATAACGGTCCGAGAATATATGTTTATCTACGAAGAAATTGCTCTTTGGCTCGATTCCAAATGATCGCGGACGTACCGGGGCGGCGCCTCGGTCTGTGTATATCAAGCAAAAACCTTTATTTTCTCTTTCGACAAAAGTCTCGCTTTTACCAGTAGTCCGAATCGTCCTCCAGCCACTCTGGACCGAGCTAAGATATACGCCATACTCGCGCTGAAGCTCAAAACGCATTCGATCACTTCGCGGAAAACGATAAACGTGGGAAAAGATATTTATAACGGGAGCTAGAAAAAAAAAAATTCTTGAATACGCGTTAGTCATATAGGACCGCGATGGAATAACCGGATGGTATCACGTTTTTTTTAAACCAAAGTCTCTTCTCAGTTCTTTTCGCGCAATACTGCGCGAAAAGAACTGAGACATTTCCCCCTCTGATAATGTCTCGAATCCTCGAATTTGTCCGAGGAGCAGCCATCCCTTATACGAAAATATATATAATTCAATGAGTACGGGCGTTTATGGACATATTATATGGGTATATACGTGTCATACGAGCTAATGTGTCCAGGCCATTTACTTCAAGCTCCTAAGCATACATGTTCATTACCCAACACGATAAACATAATAATTTCAGCCTCGAGGGCTTAATACGAGGGCATATTGAGGGCTCACGAGAAAGAGAGAGAGAGAGAGAGATAAAGCGAGAGAGTATGATGAGCCACCACGCAGCCTATCACGTTTAACTTCATGCGCTCCACAATCTGTCAGATCCATTTATTGTTCTATGAAAAAAAAAATTTCTCATACCTACCTGATGGCAAAAAAAAACTAGCAAATAAAAGTGAACGATCAATTATTAGTAAACGCTTTGCCGGCCGTTAATACTGGCGTTTTCCTGGCGCCACGTCGTACAATAGTCATTGGCGGTGCTCAAACGCAACGAAAAACAATAATTAAACTCTAATAACAATCTCCGATCAAACGTCGGGAGAAGTTCCTCACGTGGCCGAGCACGTTGCTCGCCGCTAAATTTATACGTACATTCAGCGATCCACGAGATTTGTTAAGGAAATAATTTACGTGTTCCGTTGTTTCGATATGCCATCGTACGTCGAGATGAAACTCATCGAAAGACAGGATTATGAAAAAAAAAAGAAATAATTAGTTTTGGACTAAATGTCAATAGCAAAATCGAGGAATGAATTTCGAGTATAGATTAAATTCTTCACTTCGAATACACCTAGCAACGAGACAAATTTCTTAACAATGCAACTCCCTGGTGTGTGGCCTATCAATATAAAATTGATATGGAATTAATTATTAGTTTTTTTGGCCCGTACTGATACTAATTTCGTACTGAAATTTATAAAAAAAAAGCTACGAGGAACGACCAAAAAAGCTCCTCGTTCAGGTGAGCTATGCCACTCGGTACACAAATGGTCTATAATTTCTCCCATTATTCTCTAAATAATATGAGGTATAGTTACGCAACGGTACGAAAAAGCTTAAGCGCGTGTATCATCAGCACGCGTCTGAGCTTTACAATTCCTGCGTTATCAATTATCACGACACAAACACGTGTTGAGATATTCTTTTTTTTTCATCTTCACAACGCGGTACGCGTTGTATGATGAGAAATAAAAAGATTCGCTACCATTAGTTTCATTTGATTCGTTCAATTTTTTTTTTCTTCCCTCTCTCTTTCGTATATTTATTCGTGGATTATAGTTGCGTACGTCACGCTGCGCGAAGAGTGTGTGCAAAACCAATGGAAGTCGCTTTTTTTTTTTTTTTTTTTTTTTTGCCACACGAGAGTCATTAATTTTTTACGATTGGCGTGTCTCGCAAAGCGGTGTGAACCCTCTCCATCGACTTGGACACTATCAAAAAAATTTTGAGGACCATTTTTTCTTCTGCAAATTTGCATTAAGATATCGGCGATTGGTTATATAAATTGAGAGCTACGAGATTTATAGACGAAGCTCGTAGAGAAAGTAAATTTTATTGAAGCTTACGATTGTTTCGGCGCCTCATTTATTACGAATGTTGAAAAAAAATCCGATAGTTCGCATTTGAACACGATTTTTTTTCGCAAACTCAGCAAAAAAATCTTGACTGATTCGGACAAAAACATTTTTCGAAAAAAATGCTTGAAAATTTTAGCAATTTTTTGTATCATTTTTGATAATTGATGATTTGGTAATTTGATAATTGAGTTCTGGGGCAACTACGGTGGGAGAAAATTATATACGAGAAGATTGAAATCTTTCGTCAATAACGAGTGATCTGTTGAAACGAAAAATTGATACGCATAATAACGAGAAGAATAAATACGACGTTGCAGTGCATATATGCACACGCGTTTGTCCGGTCTACAGTGTGGGAAGTTTACTGACACGTGCACGTGTTCGCAATGCCATCGACGTATATTGTATAAAGTTTAATCGAAATATATGCATATGTATACACAGAGGATATATTGGTTTGCAGATTGAATCAACATAAATCTCGTCTTTTGTTTCGATTATACATATCGAGGAAAACTGCGTCATGTGACGCATCGATGCAATTGACTTTCTGAATATTCAAAAAACCTTACGATTCGCTCCTAACAATTCGTGTCACGTTTTCATTCACGTTTTCATTCGTTTCGTTCGTTAGTTGATCACGTTTTTCTTTTCTTTTTTTTTTTTTTCTTACGAATTCCTAGCTCAGCTTTTCAAACGGTAACGGGTCTGTTTAAACAAAGATTCATCGATCGATGAAAGACTCGCGAATTGAGAATTTTTTTTTTCTATACGAAGAACCAAAAAATATCGACGAACCCAAAAAAAAAAAAAGAAAACGTAAAATTTTCTTTTCTACAAATCTTTTCCATACGATTTCTTCTTTTAATTCGAAACGAAAAAAAAAAAAAAAATTTTAACGAAATTGGTGGCTAAAGATTTCCTGTCGAATGGAGAAGCAGCATGAAAATTTATTTGTGTCGAAAAGTAAGACGTATACGATTCGTTAAGGTCCAAAATGATGGCGCGCAATACGAAAGAAAAAACAAATCTATAACTTGCACGAGACTAAGTTCTATAGATTGTATTTTATGCGCCAGGGCGCTTAATTGGGCTTCGTGGTATATTCGTTCGAGCTTCCCGTAAAAGCCAGAAATTAAGTTAATGCTCGCTCGCTGGATGATGTTTGCTGCTCTACTGGATAGCGACGATTCGGAGGATTTTCTCTCGCGCGGGATTTATCGTTTTATATATATATGTAATAAAAGTTGGATATGCGGCGCATAAAAACTTGATCCAACACTCTTTGTCTAATCCAGCATCGTCTGGGATTTGGTCCATGATTTTTCCACGACGCGTTTTATTATTTTCCTTTTATTCTATGACTTTTGGAAAAACGGTTTTCGATCAATCATCAGAGTCTGGGTATTACGATTTCACTGTATAATTGAACCTAAAATTACGTATCCATTGGAAAGTTATAGAGTCAGAAATATCGTCGATCCGACCAGACCACGTGGTGGTGACTTCGGAGTAAAAAAAAAAAAAAAATAGGTGCGTGGAGCTAGGATTGACGTTTTAATATCTGGCAGAGGAATGTCGAGTAGTAGAGTTGCCTTGGAATTCCCCACATTATGTATTGCATGGGCAAGACCATATATGCATACATTTCTATATATTTATGTACATTATGCATATTTTTTGTTTTGCTGTATCTCGCCAGTAAAAAAATTTTACGACTGCATATATAGCTCCTTTTACTATGTGCCACGTCGTTACAAGACAATCGAATTTCTCGCTTTTCTCGTTGCATCGTACGTTACGTGTCTTACGGCAGCACAAATGTGACTCTTCTGAAGCGCGTACGTGCACTTTGCTGCGTTTTACAGTACAACGCTTCGAGCTGACTTTTCCAGGGACAAAACTTGCTGTCTGGTCGTAATAGAGAAAAATGAGAAATGAAAACGAAAAAAAAAAACAGAAACTTTGCTCGACGATCTATCTCGATACTCTGTGCAACAAGACACACAAAGCGTCGTGAGAGTTTTCTCATTCGAAGGCATAAAACAGCAGCGATAGTTGAAAGTACACGCTGCACGTAGACGTACTGCAGTGGCGCAATAAAGCTCACAAAAAACTAACGTAGCACAGCTCTCGTTAAATTTCTCCCAGACAGTGGAAGTCACGTTTTTGCACACTATTTTTTTTTTTTGGCCTCAAACAAACTACACTCTTCTTTAATATATTTTTGACGAGTAACATGAAGCTGTACAATCAGATAGAATTAATTTAACTTTTGATTAATAAATTTATAATCTCAAGTATCATGGCTTGAACGAATATTCGTAAGCTCGCATCGAAGATAATTCAGTTGCGCGTGCTTTTCGTCCTATTGGCTGAAAAAATTGGCAACTTTTAGAATTTTTTTTTTATTATAATTCATTCTGAAGATTATTTTCGTATTTGCCAGGTAGTATATTTTTTTTTCAACTTGTCTCCTGTGACGTGAAAATTTTTTGGCTCAGAAAATTGAAATTCGAATTTTCAGAATTCGTATAAGGAATTCGTTCGTAGCTTCAGCACGTTTTAGTCTGCTTCTCATTCATCATGATTCTCATCGGCTTAGGGTCAGGGAAAAAAACAGTTTTTATTTCGCGTGTGAATAAATATTACGTAATTTTGTTATTTTCAAAATTGGAATTGCAATTTTCAAAAGTCAAACATGCAAAAATCGCGTAACTATGAGAATTCGCTTCGTCGCGATAGTGACCCGGTGAATTGCAGCGAATATTTATCTTGCAATCGACGATTCAAATGGCTGAGATGCGTTCTATTAATATAATCATGGAATTTCTCATATCACACTCTGTATAGGTCTGGTATATACTGGATGAAAATCCATAGTTTTCTAGTTATAGCTGGAAATATATATGCTTATCGTGGTTATCAGGCTCGATACTTAATTATCAATTTGACGAGGCAATTAACGAATTAAATTTCGAATGAATATAGTTTTAAAAATCGTTTTGTGCCCCGGGGAATATGATTTTAGTTTGAAGTGTTCCATGGCGTGCGGTATACATTGTTAAAAATTTATTCAACAATCTTTCCAAGAGAAACGAGAGAAATGACTTTTGGTCTAACGAATTCCTCGTTGGCGTAAAGAAAAAAATTTTATTTCACATCGAGATTGTTTGGTTTATGAAATTTTCACCAACTGGTAAACTTTTATTTGATTTCGTTCATCAAACAAATCATACTGATTGTCCAGATCTTACTTCTTCATAGCTCAATCTACTTGTTATAAGCTAAAGCTACTTTTTTTTCATAAAAAAGATTACTTTTTGAATTAACAAATGTATCGAGTTAACAAATGTATGGCTCGCGGAAAGATTGTAAAACTATACGTGCCTCTCCCTTAATCTCTGTCAATTTTCATCTGTATGACAAGTTATATGACCAAACACAGTTATAAAAAAAGTTAGAAAATTATAAATTAATGCAAAATCATTGTGATATTTATTAAAATTAATTACATGCTGAGAAAATGATTACAAAAACTTCAAGAACATCAGCTGTACTGATAATGTCTCGTGCTTGCTTGAGAGAAATAAAAAAAGTATTAAGCCGGTAAAAATATTTTGTTTTCTCAAGAATGCCATCAGTGCTCATTCATATCTTTTTCGTAATATCATTGTACGAGGGTCTATAATATTAATATGAATAGTAATACTTCAAATATAAATTGCTTCAAAATTATTTATATTCATCAGCCCTTTTCGTCTTTATTGCGACTCTTCAATAAGGGTTCTTCTGTGTACATATATGTGTCTTTGAGATCTTATATATCCATAGTGGACAGCTTTTTGTTTGGTCGGTTTGCTTTTATATAGAGCGTCTCGTCTATTTACGCAAATTAAATTTGTAAATGAAGGATAGCGCGTATATAAATTTACGTTACCTTGAACCTGAAATTAATCCAATTTCGACATTCTCCGTTCTAATTTCTCTCGACGCCGCATAGAGACATATTTATGTCGGTATAAAACCCCTCTGGTCCGTCGAAAGTGCTCTCGGTATACTCTCAGCGACACGCGGAGAATGACGGAAAATCGAATTTATCGCCGATTGTTCTCTGCTCTTCTCTGAGGATTCATTGGTCGCCGATTGCCGATTGTACATGTATAGTCGGGACAAATTCACTTATGTACTAGATCTTTGTCATCCTTATGATCCTATGATATATACGCAAAGACACGTACATTTGGGATAAATCATTTTTCTATTTCAAAGGATAAAGAAACTTGTTCTTTTTATCTATGTATTATATTTTCAACTATTTCCCTAATTAAATATTTCTAGCAACACGACGATGTTTTCATTTAAATATGAATTCTTGAAAAAAAAAAGAAAAAAAAACCGGCATTCTGCCGTGTTTATATCTATACACGGCGAGACAGTAATAGAAATAATCGCCGGACGAAAACGTGACAGAGGATAAGTGGTAGATAAAATGAAAATGATTTTGAAATATTTGAAAATCGCGTTGCCATGGAATTTCTAACGATTCCCCGACGTTTCGGTATGAATGTATTTTTTCCCCCCTAGTCCTGCAATCACCCCTACTCGTTTCAACGCTATTTCTACTCTTTTCTCACCACCCACAAGTACTCAATATTCATTATCAGACGAATAGCTTGTTGGGAACAGTGGGACACAGAGCAAAGTGATATACTGCCTCGAAGAGGTTCCCCATCGCGCCAAATATAGGTTCACAAGAAATCTATACGAAATTTTACGATGTCATTTTGAAACTTTTTATGAAATCTGGGCCTTGTTAATAGCAGAAGTACGAGATTACACATGTAATTTATTGGTTTGATGACGAGTAAAATATATATTTATATGATAACCTTTCTTTTCGTCAATTGCCATTTAACTTTGAAAATGAAAGTTTTCAATCTCGCATGTAGATTACGATTTGGTATTCGATAAGTCACGTGCTCCGCCAAAGGGCGAACATAGCGCAATTATTTTAATTTTGCGATGACTATTGTCAGTGCACAATGAGGTACAGTGGAAGTGGGGAAAAAGAAACGCAAAACGAAATATGATTTTAGATTTTTCATTTTACATTTTTTGTCCATTTAATTTTTTTTTTGTCGATCTGTATATCTTTTATCAGCATATAATGTTGACAAGATTGAGATATTGTTCGTGATGACATTATATATATCCATCAACTCCCATCCATAGAAAAAAAATTTTCACGTATATATCTTTACCATTTTATTGACTATAGATCAAACCAGCCACAGGGTCATAGTCCCGGCCTCCTTATTCACTCCAATATCTTGGTCAAGCATATGTGGGCATATAGTATGACGTATTTGACGTTGCTCCAGTTACGGTATATCGATTTTTACGTCCTATCGATTGCCAACCGTGTGGAGATGTCAAAGTGTGTACTCGTCGTTAGTCACGTATATATAGTTTCGACAACTCGAACGTAAGCTCGAGAGCACACGGTTATTCCACGTGCGTCATTGTGCAACACCCGAGTTTCAAGAGCGAGACAAAATTACAAGCTGCATATACGTATACGTATAAATTTTTGAAAGTTGTTTGCTCGTCTCGGCGAGTTTGAGTCAGCCTCAGTTAAGTTTGTATTCTCCATTAACTTCTGGCAGCATAACACAAATCTAACCATATAGTAAAATCAAAATTTCGTCCTGATCGAATGTTTTTTTTTTTTGTTCAACTTGAACAAAAATTATTGTAATTTATTCGCGTGTGCAAAAAATTATTTGAAATAAAGTTTCTTTGAATTGTGTGCAGGCTTGTACTCATTTATTCGAATCAAAGAAACTTTGGCTAAATCAATGAAAAAAAAAAATCTCTTCCGGCTTGTTACAAAAAAATGACGGAATCTGGAACTGACAAATGTTACCGATCGTGACGTTCTTTTGTCTTACCCACCAAAAGAGACGTGCCAGTTCGTTCATCTGACGACACCCGTAGCTCATGAAAAGTCATAGCTGTCAATGATTATGGTAAAGCGAATGTTGCCAAAGCTTCCTTGTCACAATTACGTTCACTGGCATCCAATAACACACGTACATATATGTACGAGTATGGAATGAAATTACAAGAGAAATTATGACAGTGTGATGGGTTTTCCCCAATCAATTTTCCTCGGAACGATTTCCTCACTCGCTTCGTCCATATACATATATACATGAATATGCCAATTTTTTATACCCAAGAGTTGCCTGTATAAGTATACGTACCCACATATTTGTGCATATACGTGTATATATATATAGGTAAGAGTTCTTGGAGAGTCTCAGGTTTATAACAGATGTTCACATCCGCCTTTCTTACGGACGATTTTTCAGTATAAGTATGATTTTACCACGTATGTATCTTTCTCATCGCTCATACCGATCGCGATATTTCTCGTTACACAAGTTTTGAAAATTCTCCCTCCGTCTTGATTTCTCGGATTCTCCATTTGGATCGAACATATAAATTTTATAGCCCTCGGCCGAGAAACTCAGCAACACATAAACCCGAGCTATCAAAGAGATGGAAAGAGAAAGAGAAAGAGAGAGAGAGAGAGAGAGAGAGAGAGAGTGTATTTAGCATTCGTTACATAAATGTGGTAAACGAACCACTTCCCCGGATTCACATTCGTCGGATTCATCTATAAAGAGTGCCGTGAAATATTAGTCGTATATATACCGCGAATCGCTCGATGATTTCTATCCAAAGCGAAACGTTTGTTTGTCCGTGAAAATACTTTTAGCTCTCGCTTAATTTGGTTACGTCAAAGAGAAAATTAATAAAAAGGACTTTCCAATCATTATTTCACAGTTAATTTGATTTTTTTTAACTCACAATTCTCGTCACTTATGATTCGGGGCTTGCGAGGCGAGAATAAGCGATCATATTGCAGTGAAATTAATGTGAACGTCAATAGATAATTTTTTCATGTTGCCGAGTCTATCTTTATCCTTCTGCATAGAAGGATATAGAGTCTATCTCTATGTCCTTCGAACGTTTTCGAACTTTTATCAAATTGCTTTGAAACTCCCGACATACATTTAGATGATTTTTTCAAATTTTCAACTATCACAACATCGATAATATCACAGCTACGTCGAGTAATTAAATATCGAGATCCAGTCTTCCCTATCCTAGAATCTGAAAAATCCAAGTATATACCAAATTACCATTACAAGTCCTTCGTACGTTCTTATTATATTTTATTATCGGTCGAAGACAGCCTCTCGTGTGTCCTCTTTATAAATGACTCGCGCACGGATGCGGAATCCATATATAAGTTTATCAGAGATGTAGGTATATAAAAGAAGTGGGTGAGGTGAATTATACTGAATATCTCGTTGCGCATCACACGTTAGTGCCCTCCACTCTCAACACTCTGCGTACGTATATCACAAGCACAAAATGATAAATACTTAATACCTATGGCAAATATAAGAGCCTTTGACGTACATGACGCTCGTTAGTCTGGGGCACGAATCTACTATACATGTGACGTGCGCCTATTATAAATATATATAGAGCAACAGAGCCAACAGAAAGGCACAGCGAATATCACTTTACGTGATGAATTTTATGGGGTACACCTTTTCGTTTAGTAGCAGTCAATGTATTCGTATATGTGGTTCGTCATCGTCATGTAAATATGTATGCGGCATTCACTGGTACTGGAACCCTTCGATATTTTTGGGCCGTTCAAAAAATCGGCAAGTCAATAATATCGGAAGTGCTGCATAGTTACAGCAATCGTACCAAATTTCATGGATTTTTCTGCTTCCAATTAGATGGTGATGCAGCAAATTTTACTTTGCCGATTGAATTATCCAATTCGAGATTTCATTGGGTATTTTTATAAAGCAGACAAATTTTGGATATTTTCATAATTTTCTGAACGTGATTCTCAAATAATGGTTTTGATATGAACAATTCATTTTTCGAAAAGCGGGATACTCCCTTCGATTTGATTCCCATTGAACTTATATATTTCCTTTTACACAATCTCTGAATCGAGAACAAATTTCCATCAAATACTCCGATTGGCAAAGTCAGCTGTTCACTTGGATGGACTATCAAAGTATATGAGTCGAATAAAAAAAATACTGAAGCGAAGAGGCTGCTTGATTTGGGATGAAATGCCTCGTAGACTCTTGTTGAATTGTACAATATATATATACGTACAAATTTTATACGAATACATGCACAGTGCGATGATGATATGAATGATAGTGAGAGTATACGTGTTTCTCGCTCGACTCTGATAAATTGCTCGTTGAGTCTTTGCGAGACTTTCGGTCTCGCCAATGTCGCAGTTTTCCACGTGCAACTCGCATCCAATAAATAAACGAGCTGACACCTGGATAAAATTGAGTCAGAAAGATTCTTTTTTTTTTTTTTTTTCTAATTCAATATACGGCACTTTTTTTTAGTTCAACGTGCACCAATTTAAGGATAGTAGTCAAATTCCTGCGACCCTTTTTTTTTGTCCTTGAGGCTTGTGCCTCAATGACACAATCCAATATGAAAGTGGTTGCATACAATTTATTGTTATGCAATAATTTGTCGGCAATTCCCTTTTCCTCAATTTTTCGTCGATATTAAAAATTATCGTTATGGCCACGATATGAATTGAAACTGCCCGAAGAAAGAAGCGGCAATCGCTGAGACGATTTTCGACGTTTTCAAAGCCCCCTCTGCATAAAACTGAATCCATCAAACGGGAGAAAAGTTACGGCCACTTGGAAGTTCGCATGATTTCAGTTTTCGGAAAATGCAGGTAGAAAAGTCAAATATTTATTTTGTACATCTTTTATGTGACGTTTCGAATCTGTGTCCGATGGGGAATATTTCCTGAGACTGCCAATCACCCCGTTTTTATCTACCAACGACTCTATATGATTCAATGCGAAAACTGACAAGCATCAAAACAATTTTACGATTTTACCGTACACTAAAATGCAAGTGTGCAAAACTCTCGAGCTATATGATAAAACGTTATTAGTTCGATATATATCTGAGTTTTTTTTTTCTCAATTAATTTTATTACCGTCGTAATATTCGCACGACTATCAATTTTTATCAATACTCGATGCCGTATAGTGAGGCGCATAGGTCAAGAACGGGTTGAAAAAAGTTGCCGACGATGCGAGAGTACTGACCGGACAGAATCAACTCCCGAGGCTCTATCACACGTTTTCGCTTTATTCAGCATTATTCATCTCCCTCGGTATGAATTATAGCTCCAGCTCAACGAATCTATATACGCGCATTTCAATCTTTTACTGTATATATATATATATATATATATATATATATATATATATATATATATATATATATTTGAGTCATAAGGCGTGCGTGCGTGCTTTCTCGTGATGTGGTCACGAATTATACTCACTCATTTACTTATTTGTACGTCGATCACGCTTCGCTCTCGGTTTCTCATACTCCACTCTGGATCGATATACACATACGATATAGAATGAAGTAGGCGATAATTTGATGACGTTTTTTTTGGAAATTAAACGATACATATAGGAAGAAAATATGAAGACGAATGAAAAACAAAGGATAAAACAATTTTATCGTTTTATTCAACAACCGCTGTCTTGTACGATGAATTCACCAGTGACTTACAGTTTAAAGAGATATATCGTAATGCGAATTGTATTCATACTTGAAAAATAAGAGAACGAGGAGAAAAAAAATATTGTAGAATTTCATAAATTCGTATTAGAAAAATATTTCCCAAATGGCAATGAATTTTTTGGTTAGTTTGGTAAATACTAAAAATTCGTTATAATTATCGGTGACAAATGTATCGAAATTTTGTCGTTCAAGTGACGAGTAAAATTTGGAAATTGTATAATCGACGAATAAATTATTTTCCGGCTTTTGGGAAATCACGGAATTTTGTGTATTGACATTTCGAAACTGCTGCACCAAAAATTCCGAAATTATTCTGATAAATGCAAGCATATGGAAAGTTTAATGAAAACTCATAGAAGACTCGAAATTTTCATTGCCTTTTTGGATTCATGAGATTTAATTTAAATGGCTAGTAACGGCGATGTGGTGTTGACCGTAAAAACTTCTTCATTCCGGGGAATCCCACTCAAAACTTTAGGTTTTGACATTAAAGAGGTCCTCGTTCAAGGAAGGCGCTGTAGCTTGAAGTTTAGATGTCTCTCAATGAGGATTTAGGTTTCCCATCTGATTAACACGTAAACAAATGTGTTTCATTCAAAATTATGTCAGGCAACCAAAAAATTGGCGATGTCTGTGTTTCTTGGCTTATTTGAAAGCATGACTCATCCCCTAAACGGTGATAGGTCGTTTTTCGACTTACCTTGTTCCAATTTTTTTTTTACGCCACTTTTCGACCACTATAGTCACTTTTTCAAGCTTACAATGTTTCCAAAGTTTATCGATGAGTCCAAAATAAATTGCTACAAGTATTGATCGTTGATTATTTATATTCGAATCAACAATCAATACTTGTAGCAATTCATTTTGGACTCATTGATACCTTGGAGACTTTGTAAACTTGAAAAAGTGACTATAGTGGTCGAAAAGTGGCGTAAAAAATAATTGGAACAAGGTAAGTCGAAAAACGACCTATCATCGTTTATAGGGGATGAGTCATGCTTTCAAATGAACCAAGAAACACAGACATCGCCAATTTTTTGGTTACCTGACATCATTTTGAACGAAAAAAAAAAAATTTTTACGTGTTAATCAGATGGGAAACCTAAATCCTCGTTGAGCGACCTCTAAACTTCAAGCTACAGCGCCGTCCTTGAACGAGGACCTCTTTAATATCAAAACCTAAAGTTTTGAGTGGTAGGAGCGAAGGAAAAAAAAGTTCATTTTCGACACACCCTAAATGAATATGTTCATGCATGACCGAATTTTTTTTTTTTTTTTTTACAATTTCTATCAGACACTCGATCGCTGTACATTGCAAGTGCATCCTTTAAGATGCAGACACGTTTCGTGCATGTGCATCACACGAGTGATATTTCGTGAAACCTTGAACGATTTGCCACATACGCATATACTATATTCTTTCTCGTTCTCTCGATTCACAACAAGCGATATCTCTACATAAATATATATCTACAATACCGCAGCACTATAGTATCCGACTTTACAAAACAATTGTATCACGTCGACGAGGTATTTGCAATTCACGTAACGCTCGCGTTAATGAATTCTTACACAATATACATTTCCAAAATTTTTCTCGTATTTGCACGATCATCGTCGAGCAAATTATATAGTATAGCAAATTATATCGAAGGTTTCACGTATATTTTACCGAAGGTGAACAAAGATTTTCATCGCTGTGAGAATCTCCGAAGATTCGCGTATTTTTTCGTATATGAAACTCTGAAAAAAAAAATTACGAGAAAGCAACGTGGAAGGTTGTAATTTTTTTTTAACTTGTCATTATGCTGTCCTTATTTTCGTAACGATTGCCTTGAAATATCGAGAAATTCCCGAATGAGACAAATAGCATTTAACAAAAACATAATATATGTTTTGACCATAAATGCTATTTCGAGAAATTCCGCGACACTTTTAGGTAAATAAAAATACGTGTGCAGGCAATCGTCTTTCATTATCTCGTAATATGCGACGATGCTGACTCTCAATAATGTACCGACACAAATAGACCTGGTATATGCATACACAATCGTTTTCACATACACATGGCGGATTATGCAACGCAAGATACTGAATAAAAAAAACAAAATTATCCCGTAAAAATAGAAAGAATTTATCGGAAAGGAGGAAATAAAAAAAAAGTATAGAACGAATTATCACGAATTGTTGTTAATTAAATGAATGAATTAATTCATTATTACAAATAATTATTATTGAGTACTTTATTATTATTATTATTATTATTTTTATCTTGAGTTCGCGTCTTAATATTTTATTGAGTTTAATTATCACGAACCTTGTAGCACTCATAATATACAGAGGGTTGGAAATTCGACCGACCATCGCTATGGGTGAAAGAGCTTTCATGTCCATGAAACCACGAGTGCCTTCTTATGACACGTGGGCAAACACGTTTTTCCACTATTCACGTTCGATCACAGCGTGCCCATACATACCCAATCCAAATTCCCACTCATTCACCGTCATTTCGAGCTCACGTTTTTCAATTACGACTAGCCTCCCCCCCCTTGCTCTCCCTTTAATTTTAACTCTAGTCGCTAGTTTAACTGACCATACAGACTTATCACTCAGATTATTCATGCATCTCTCAATAGATTTTTCTTTCAACCACGTATCTTGCAGAGTCACAATCGAATTAATCACCTCTCCTTCTTCCATTTGAGCGTCTCTGGGATATTGGATAATTTTCTCTGTTGCGATTTTCTCTCGACTTCCTCATTTATCCACGTCTCTTCGACGTCTTTTCGTCCTTTTCTCCGTATATTGCTCACTAACCTCACCAAAATTTTCACCTTCATTTTAATTAATTAAAATGTATATAAATTACTTGAAAAACAAAATGAAAAAAAAAAGCATAGAGTGTGCTTTTAAAATAAACCATATCGGCAAATATGGAGGAAAAAAAAATTGAATGATGCTGAAATGTTTCGATACGAGCATACCTGATCTCTATATTTAAATAAAAATTAAATTAATACTGCATCAAGAGAAATGATGTTTAGACTAACCATGTATGGTCTTTTCGGCAGAGTTAGAAATGTTCAAGTTTCAAGTTTCATCTGATTTAATTTTTTTTAGCGTGGTCGTAACTATTTTTTGTTGTTCCATGAGTGACAACGATTCGGGCCTTATTACTGAACGTTATCCAAGATTTTTTAGCTGCCAATCAAGCTATTGTGTTCCGATGGTTAATACGCGTATACATACAAATAATCTCGCATTGACATTGAACAATGAAAACAGATGCAAATGGTAATGTCCCAACGGGATTTCGATACTCGTTCGATGATTGTACATCGATCTATATGTATATATATATTATACACATGAGAGTACATATTTAATACGCGAGATGCCCCGATATTAAATAGCAGCGTTGACAGAAGCCTTTTATAACGCGACATTGAAACATATTTTTTGTCCGAATAATTTATATCGTCTTGATGCGAGCTATACTTGTCTCGTGATTCGTGTTGATAGCTTGAAAATTTTTAATATACGCGCTTCATACGAGCATACCCGAGTGTTCTTATCCGAAAAAAGATTTAACTCCATACAATGATTGAGCAAAGAAAATTTTCAAATTTACGACGTAATCGCGTTTTCGTATTTTCCTGCTTGAAAATAATTTTTCGATAACCGCGTATTTTCGTCTCGGTGAATTATATTTTTCGTCAAAATAATAATTTCTCCGAGAGATAAAGAAATGATACGGCATTTCATCGCAACGATTCGGACAAAGAACTGTCCCAGGAGAATCGTAAAAAAAGAATCTCCCCCTCTCGATTGAAATACCCTTTTTTGCAGTTTGAGAAATTTGAAAAGAGATTCACGTACAGTAATGCTTGGACGCAAATATAATTGTCCAGGCACAGGTCTGACACGTGATTTCTTCGTGATTGTACAGCAGCATATTTAATATCTTCTCGTGACATATATATATATCGTCGCGGAATATCCTCTTTATATTCTTTGTATCGTAAAACACGCTCGAGTGCGCAATCGCGGCCAAGTCTCGCGAGACTCCTATACAATTATTATTGGACAATTATTATTAATTGATTCCTGACCCCGCGCGCGTTATCGGAAAAATTACGATTTTAATTTCGAGCAAGAATACATTATGCGATGTGTTTGCTTCTTTCATCTTATGCTGCGTTATTGTTTTCAATTAGCTTTTTCTTTATCGAAAATAAAATACTGAGCCCCTAGATCGATAAGCGCCCAGTACACACTCTCGAAACTTATTATTTTCATAAACGATTTTTATTTTTCATTCACAAAAATTTTTATCCCATTGGATCGAAAAAATAAAATATACTTTTCGTTCTATACGAAATTTTTTTTTGCAATATCTGTTTCAAAAAATTATCTACTAGGGCATACACTTATATAATTGAACAATCTTGTTTTTTTTTTCTCTTTTTATATCAGTGCACGTGGAAAACAGTTACTATTATACGCCATCGAAATACGTTTTTTTTTTTTTTTTTTTTCAAACGCTCCCTCGCCAGTTCCCTCCCGTTATAAGAAAATTAAACCGAGTGTACTCGCTAAATTTAAAAATAATATACCGAACAGTTGTCATAAAAGTTGTTCGAAAAGTTGAAATAATCATGGAAATTCGAACTCGATTTACAGGGTGTCCAATAGGAAGGTGTGAAAACTAATAAATTGGTATTTTGCAATAAATAAAGGAACCAGATCAGTGGAATTTTTTTTTAATAGAAGAGAGTTGTCATTTTTATTTTATGTCAATTTATTACAAAAAAACGATGTTTCCATAGAAAAAATTATATATTTAAGCAAATACTAAAAAAAATGTCAAAATCAATGATAAATATTTTCAAAATGTGAGCCATTTGAATCACCACATTAGAATTTTCAAAAAATGACGTAGAATATTGTGCAACGACGATTTGCTTATTTTTAAAGCTTGAGCGGCTTTACGGATTGAAGACTGAGGATTTTGTTCAAAATAGTCTTTAACTGCTTTTATCGTTTCCTCTGTAGTTACCGAGGTGGAAGGGCCTGACCAATCTTTTCTACGGTCCTGTAATGTTCCGTACTCTTTAAAATTATTGATTACTCTGCAAACGGAAAAAAAAATAGTTACAATCTAAAAAATTTTGACACATGAGATCTTTAGATCTGATTGTTCATAAACCTTGATATAAAAAATATTCAATTCTTACGTTCTAAGAGTAGTTTCGCTTCTGACTTTTTTACTTCCATACTTCGTACGAAAGCCTCTGAACGCTTCACTATAAATTTTCCCTCTTGAATAATAACATTCAATGAGAAAAACTTTTTCTTCGATAGTTAGCTCACTCATTTTTAAGAAGACTGTCCGCTTTCTACCACAGCTAGAATATAACTGACAGGTCTCAGGTACAAATTTCTGAAACGCAGGGTTCCTTACAATGTTAGAGAGGGAGGGGAGATTCGATTAGTTTTCACACATTCCTATTGGACACCCTGTAAGATTGTTCAAATGGATTCATCTATCGGAGAAGTGGGATTTTAATTTTGAGCAAAAAAGTTAATGGTCATTGTCAGATTCACTGTTCGTTTGATAAACAGGTTTTCTCGGTTGGAAAAAAAAAAAAAACAATACTTAAAAACACAATTCTCGACGATTCACTCTGTTCGCTCTTCCTCGTCTGTGCATGATGCATATAGAGAGTGCAGCGACCCATGTAGGTTTTGCCGATCGAGCGGTAACGGCCAATGCTCGGACCAATGTTGGCGGGTCGATCATCGATTACCCAATTGTCGGCCAATGCTCGGCTGAATATTGACTAGCCAATCATTAGTTCACCGATACAAGGCCAATGTTCGGCCAAATATAGACTCGCCAAGCATTGGCTTGTCGATACGAGGCCAATAGTCAGCCGAGTATAGACTCGCCAATCATTGGCTTGTCGATACGAGGCCAATGTTCGGCCGAGTATTGACTCACCAAGCATTGGCTTGTGGATACGAGGCCAATGCTCGACCGAGTATAGACTCGCCAATCATTGGCTTGTCGATACGAGGCCAATGTTCGGCCGAGTATTGACTCACCAAGCATTGGCTTGTCGATACGAGGCCAATGCTCGACCGAGTATAGACTCGCCAATCATTGGCTTGTCGATACGAGGCCAATGTTCGGCCGAGTATTGACTCACCAAGCATTGGCTTGTCGATACGAGGCCAATGCTCGACCGAGTATAGACTCGCCAATCATTGGCTTGTCGATACGAGGCCAATGTTCGGCCGAGTATTGACTCACCAAGCATTGGCTTGTCGATACGAGGCCAATGCTCGACCGAGTATAGACTCGCCAATCATTGGCTTGTCGATACGAAGCCAATGTTCAGCCGAGTATTGATTCGCCAAGCATTGGCTTGTCGATAAGAGGCCAATGTTTGGCTGAGTATCGACTCGCCAATCTTTGGATGCCGATACGAGGCCAATGTTCAGCCGAGTATCGATTCGCCAATTATTGGTCTGCCGATACGAGGCCAATACTCGGCTAAGTATTAACTCGCCACTCATTGGCTTGTTGATACGGGGCTAATGCTTGGCCGAGTATAGACTCGCCAATTAATTTTTAAACTATACATGGATCTTCAGAAATGTAATTGTCAACTAAGGTCCACTAACAATAAGTAAATTGGTTACATGAATGTTATAACTTTTCGACACCATCTTGTCCCGTTCACACTTTCCATGTTTCACACATGAATTTTATAATTTCAATGGTCCTAGTTCTTATGAAACCCATTTGTTAACTAACAATTGAATACATTTTTTCACTGTATATCACCTTTTTACTGAATATCACGTTGTTCTATCCAGCCCGTTGAGACAGTATTTTTTCATTAGAACTCGTCCACTAATATAATTTAAATACGATAAATTCATAAGGAATCAATGGCGTAGTGGTAGAGTGTCGGTCGTTAGGTAGGTCGTTAGGTAGGTCTCAGGTAAAATCTCAGGTAGGCTCAAAATTAATTTCGACGGAAAAAACGTCCGGACTACGAAGCCGGAAACATTCGTAAAAAAAAATAATCTCCAAATCAATAATTTTTTTTTTAATGATTATTTAAGGATCGAAAGTGCTGAATTCGTTGACTGCGGAGGATCGCGGGTTCAAATCCCGGTCAATGACTTTTTTTTTTTTTTTCATTTACAGGGTTTTCAAAAATAATGGAATAACCATTTTAAATTCGTTCATAGATCATTCCTAATTGCTAATTTATTAATAATAAACTAAATTCTCGAACGAAGCTCATGCGCGATGCTTGGCTGATTCTTAGAAGCCAGTCTAGGGCCAATATTGATCGCCAATATCGAGCCACACTTATCATCCAAGGCTCGGTCGATGATGGGGCCAAGCTTGAGTGCCAATGTTGGCAAGCTCGGCGTCGAGCTTCGGCCAATCATTGGCCACTACGGATCACCCTACATGGGGATAAGGCACGTAGGCCACTCTGGAGCAACTTTTTTCCGGGAAAATTACGGTGCATAAATCACGCGTAGTACGTTTCACAATTTGGTTATCCAAACTGCTGGTTCTGATGGTATTTTAATGTCTCGAATGTCGTCCGTCACGTCCGCACGCAATGCCCGCTCATTTGTCCTTTCTGTGACCTATTTTGATAGGTTTCAAAAAAAAAAAAAATTTCCGTCTTTGTCCGGTCGTAAAAAAAAAACAAAAAAAACTAAACGTTTGAAAGCCCTTAAAAAGGTTCTTAACATCAATTGGGTGCGGCAAGGGGACGTGAAGGTGCGGCGCGGGCGACGTGCGGGGCAGGTTACGTTCGGCATTTGTTTCACCAAATACGTTTTCATTTTATTAATTTTTGCCATTACTCACGCTCAATTCCGTTTACAAGTATATTTCACAATCGGCACGGTGAAAAACTTTCTTTATGGGCAAATTATATCTATGAAGGTCTAATCTCTGTCGTTTAAGCGGTTCTTCGGGGAAACGTTACCGTTTTTTTTTCACTCCTAAAATAATCTCCGATCATAGCTTCGAATACTTCTCCCATAAGAGCCCCACGTATAAGCGCCATATTTATTTTTTTTTTTTCGTCCCAACTACGCGGTCAAAAAATCTGAAATAATTACGGTGTATTCCTAGTACCAGCACAAACCCTCCCCTCAAATTTTAGAATCATTCTTATCATTTTTATCTGGGTTAAGAACCTCCTTAAGGCCCATCCGCGTGTTAATGCGTATTGCTCATTTATGCAGCATTATTACGTATGGGCTTTTATTGTTACCGAGGTGATAAGAAAGTGCACAATGATACATGATCGCTGTACAGGCCTGAGCATTGTTTTTTTTATTTTCTTCCTGTAACTATAAATAATGTTTTTCCATTAAACTTTAATTTGGAAATTAATGTCATGATAAATCAGAGAGAGAGTTGTAAATGGGATTTATACTTTTGTTATTCCCCACGCATGAGTTCATTTTTATTTCATTTTCTCCAAGAATGTATCTAGAAGAGGCTTATTATTATACTTTTTTTTTTTTACCACAGATATTGTTTATATCGTCATGTCACTCGGGTGCTCTTATCTTGACCCGGAAAAGCTTGACTTATATTCGTCATTGCACACTTGTGGGAGTATTCAATAGCGAAAAATGATACGTCTATATTTACATGCATACAAATGTGCATTCGAATATACGTATGCATAGGATCATATATAAAATAGAAAAAAGGGGAAAGCCCGGTATAGCGAGCTTTGCCAGAATTTTTTTCCTCGTACACAGCATTTTCTCCGCATTTTTCGGTCGTTCGTTCTTCTTCTGATTCCCACAAAGTTCGAAAATTTGAATAAATTTTCCGTTCATCGTCCATTTGATAATTCTGGCAATAATGAATTTCGCATAATTCGAAAATAGTCGTGGCAATGTCAGAAAATTATCTTTCGTAAAAAATTCTCACCTTCACATATTTTGGCTGATGCGTTGTTGATACGAAATTAAAATAGATCGAGATCCCAAGAGGCCGAGGCGATGATTTGACTTTTTACATACGCAGAGTGCTTTTTCCATTGCACTCCGACGACTTTATCAATTTTTGTTCGTTCTTTAACATTTTTCTTCTACACAACAACGAATTTCTGATGCATTTTAAAAGAATATAATTGCCACCGGATCGAGGATCATTCGTGAATTTACGAAAAAAAAAAAAAAAATCAACGAAAGTTCGGAACGAAACTGAAAACTCGCTACAAAGAAAAAACGAACAATCACGAAGATCGCGAGACCGATATTAATGATTTGTTCCAGCAGAGGTTCCCAGAGTATATATTCAAATTCAAAGTTAATGAAAAAATTCAATAAATATATTAAACAATGAAGAAAACAAAGATCGTGTTCGTGAATCACAAATAATGATTTTCGTGGACACATGTCTCGACAAAAACGCTTCGGAATCGCAGGAAACCTTTCTTTGTATACCGAGAGACAAGTCCAGGATCTCTCGTCTTTCGCGAGCATGAGCTGTGCGAAGAATATACATAATGACGCGTTAATGAATGAACCGTTTCCCGTCTAAAAGAGACGGGGGAAACCGTCTCGAAATGATTCATTTTTCGTTGGAAAAAAACCAATTGTTCTCAATTCCAAAAAATTTTATTTTGCCCACCCAAAATGCGCTCCGTTATGAAAATTCAGTTGTATCATCTCCGGTGCATTGGATCGAAATAAAGATTTTCAATACATCAATAATCACTCAAGACTTGGTGTGCTAAGAAATTATTATTCAAGCAATGGAAAAAAAAAAGTTTCGTATCGAAATGTTAAAAAGTGAAATTTATTTATGCCGTGAATTGAATTCTCAAAATGGTTCGAGGAAATTATTTGGACAAAGTTGAAAACATTTTTTTTCCCTCCTTTCCCGTCCTACTTTGATCTCGAGGCAAAATATTCGGAAAATCTTGTTAAATTTTCCTCAAGCGACAAGAAGTAGTATTGAGAATAAATTATTCCGAAGACACTCGCGAGATTTTTTAGGAACATGTATCCAACAAAACCGTCGAGTGTATATGAGCTTGAAGCTTTTCAAGAATACTGTAGGATCTGGTTACTGGAACACGTAAAAAAAAACAAGACGTTTTCAACGATTTTTTTTTTTTATCAACACGAGTGTATCCGTTTTTTAAAACAGGGCCGTTCACGAATAATACAAAAATTACAGTGAAAACTCTTTGATTTATTGCCCCCTCCACCCCCCCCCCCCCCCCCCCTCGGTTGTAGCCCTCTTTACGACCTTAAAAACAGCGGCTTTGTAGAGTAAGCTTTGTAATCTCGAAGAGCAATTATAGGTATTTTTCATAGAAATTTATTGCCATCGTCTGAATTCCAAACAATCTGGCAACGCAGTATCAAAAACAACCCTGACTTGCAGCGTAAAAAAAAAAAGAAACAATTACCTGGCTTTCTATGCAATTTTATAATATGCAAGCTTTTTTCTTTGCCGAATTTACTTGAAATAATTCTAAGGTATTTATTCTCTTTATATTTCAAAAATAACTTGAAATTTGTGGAATTTACAGCAATTCGGGGGGGGGGGGGGGGGGGCTCTAGACAAATTTTCCCGAAACAATGAATTAGCACGAAAAAAAATAAATTTCGTAGCTTGCAAAACAAACGAACAAAATTCTAGTCGATACTCCGAAAAACTCGTGACACACGCGTGTTATTTGCCGTGAAATATGAAAAAAAGCTCATCGCGTTTCACCCTCCTCCCGGAGCTCTCTCACGAATGAGCTTTATCTTCGGTTTTTATTGCTCGATCATCTACGAGGCAGAAGTTGGGGCAAACGTGTCTGATCAAAGTGGTCCAACGTGTGCGTTACAAGTGTGTATCTCATCTTTTTCCCACTCCTTGGAACGTTATAGACAGAAATAAAAGCTTATATGTATATATATATATATATATATATCTTTGAAGTGTGCCGATGATTCCCGGTCTCCGCGAGGGAGGGGGACAGAGAAAGAGAGACAACGCGGTACGTAGGTGGCTGATAAAAGCCTCGCGGCACGAGCCGGCACGTAGATCACGTTCAACATTCGAACAAGAAGGAGCCAACTCGCGGTTATATATCGCAAACTCCATATACGCGCGAATACGTGTCTATATGAAAATGATAAATTTTGAGTAATTTTTTTTTTTTTCTTTTCTTTCGTATCTCGAGTGCGCCGAATAATATCGCGTCAAGAGTATGACCGATTATTCTAAATTGAGATCGTTATAAATTGACGGTGATACACATACATATCGCGTCTTTAAAATTACAATTAACGATATATGTAATTGTTGCGAAAAACAGTCAAAAGTGTGCGATTGGATTGAAATACTTTTATTGCCTCTATAATAAGAGCATTCAAGACGATTATCATTTCGACGGGAAGTTACGTGCCTATCGCTGAAGCTGGATTCAGAGTTTTTTGCTTTTGGTTCAGGGAATCCTATGACTTTTCGTTACGCGAAAAGCCGAAGAGAACGCCGAAGAGCGTCTCGTCTTCCGGTACCGACGCTTATTATCTCAGTGAACGAAGACCCCAGTCACGTTGAAAAATTCTTTTTCTTACCGCCGTTCATGAGATAATTCAAGCGAGAAAAATAAAAACAATTCGCCTGTCCATATTGCGGTGGATATTGTATTTTTTTTTTTTGTGGTGCGCGTCCATATTTTACGCTTTGGCATAGTGCGAGATTTATGTGACAATTCTGTGTCCAGCGATCGGATTATAAAACGAAATTCGAGGGGGGGAAATAGAAAGATAATAATTCAAAGACCTTTTGGTGTTTGAAACAATGGTTCGTCAGTCCACAAGTGAGATCGAGACTCGTACTGTCGAGGAGTCCTCCGGACATTTTCACTATCTGCGAACACTCGCTGATCTCGCAGACATGGCCAGTATAATGGCTGTTCAGGTATACAACATGTTTCACGGTTAATTACTCCAAACGCAAAGAATCCAATCATTCGAGCCCCTATTTTATATTTACTCGAACCCTTGGCACGAGCCGAATTTTCTTGCATATCGTTGCAGAAAAATTAACGATTTTATATGATCGATTTAATTCTAAAAGCAGAGAAGAAAGATTACTTTTCTTCGTAAAGATTCATTCTTCAATGATATTCGCGACAATTTTCGTAAATAAATTGTGAGGATAACCTTGTTATTCAACTATACTTCGCAAATTTACGACGAAGATAAAATATTTTTTTCGACAGTGTGTTTCAAACTATGTGTGTATATTCGTGAAATCGTAAAATTCTTACGAAATAATTTTCATACGAGCGAGCATATAATAACAATGCAACAAGGTCTGATGAAACGAAACAGCATTTACAAAAAGACCCTCCCTTGAAAACCTCAATGACGAAAGATCGAGGGACAAAGCTCATGGATCTTGATGCGGCAATCGTAAAATTTGTTTAACCGTAAACACATCCGAAGAATCGTTCGCGTGCCAAAAGACTTTCCTCGATCAAATAATTTCGTTCTCTAGCAAAAAAAAATGCATGTTGCATAAATTTACACACTGTCGTATAATCCTAGATGCTACTTTGTCACGACTCGGCTCCCTCGTATATAACAACAACAACTACAATAGCAATAATAAATTTTATCATTTTATTCTACTACAGGGAAAAGTTTTTCTACGCAAAATTCAATCCTCAGACTTTTCAAGAGTATAATCGGTTATGAAATCAGCAAAAAAAAAAAAAAACCTAACAAAAATAATCTAAAAATAAGTCCAGTTGCAAAAAATATGCACTATAATTGAAGAAAAAAAAAGAGACATCATTGTATTTTACTTTCATATCGATTTAATTCTTTCTGTACCTCGTTCAATTTTTTCACCAAAGTTCAGCGAGTAATTGTGTAAAGAAAAAAGGAAAAAAAAAACCTGATGCTTCTGTGTGAGGCGCGCGAGCGCGTGGATGACATTATGAAGCTCAGGGCCGAGGTTAAAATCGATCGAACTTGGTCGCGATAAAAAAAAAAAAAAAGCGTCGAAGTGCCACAATTGATTCGAATACTTTTTTTTTTTTCGAGACAAAAAGAAATAAAATTAATCATATTAAAGATGACGTATCAATCGAAATACGCGACGACATAAATTCTGCATATATTTTACGCAATTAACATTGTCTTTATCGTTATCATTAGTTACCATTTTTGTTATCACACAATTCACAAGAGTTACACGTCAGACCGATCATCGAACATCTCCACTCGGTAATTTGCGATTCGTGATTAATGTATATATGTTATGCATATATATTAAGGTGTGTCGAAAATGAACTTTTTTTTTTCTTCGCTCCTACCACTCAAAACTTTAGGTTTTGACATTAAAGAGGTCCTCGTTCAAGGAGGGCGCTGTAGCTTAAAGTTTAGAGGTCGCTCAACGAGGATTAGGTTTCCCATCTAATTAACACGTAAAAAATATTGTTTTTCGTTAAAAATGATGTCAGGCAACCAACAAATTGGCGATGTCTGTGTTTCTTGGCTTATTTGAAAGCCCGACTCATCCCCTAAACGACGATAGGTCGTTTTTCGACTTACCTTGTTGCAATTTTTTTTACGCAACTTTACGACCACTATAGTCACTTTTTCAAGTTTACAGTCTCCAAGGTATCAATGAGTCCAAAATGAATTGCTACAAGTATTGATTGTTGATTCGAATATAAATAATCAACAAGCAATACTTGTAGCAATTCATTTTGGACTCATTGATAGCTTGGAAACATTGTAAACTTGAAAAAGTGACTATAGTGGTCGAAAAGTGGCGTAAAAAAAAAATTGAAACAAGGTAAGTCGAAAAACGACCTATCGTCGTTTAGGGGATGAGTCATGCTTTCAAATAAGCCAAGAAACACAGACATCGCCAATTTTTTGGTTGCTTGACATCATTTTGAACGAAAAAAAAATATTTTTTACCTTTCAATTAAATGAGAAACCTAAATCCTCGTTGAGCGACCTCTAAATTTCAAGCTACAGCGCTCTCCTTGAACGAGGACCTCTTTAATGTCAAAACCTAAAGTTTTGAGTGGTATGATGAGCGAAGAAAAAAAAAGTCCATTTTCGACACACCCCAATATATATACACAGGTAAATGCATACGTTTTTTATGCGCGTATTGATTTACGAGGGGGTCACGCGCCGCATCTCTCTATCATGAGGCTTCTCGAGATGACGATTCAATTTATCATGATGAAGAACACGATACGTGCTGTTTTTTTTTTTTTTTTATTCACCTTATCTCGTCGCACTCGACGAATATATATTATGCAGTAAAAATATGTACTGTATATAATATGACAAACAAGAGAATCTCTGTAATAGAATTTCGTTCTTTTCTATATTCACTCAACTCCCTTTTACGAGCGATTATTATCGGGAGACCAAAAAAAAATCAAGCAAATTGGTCGTTTTTTAACGACCACGCCAATATCGAACGAAAAAAAAAAAAAAAATTCCAGCGCGACTCATATTTACATTATACATCGAATCTGCGTTGTAGATTTCATGGGGGTTATCGTATCGTATTTCTTGAAATATATAAATTTGAACGTACATTTTTTTTTCTTTTTTTTCATGCGATAAAAACTTTTTGGATGTTTCGAACGAATCAATGTTGTGATTCCGAGCTATTCGGGATTCGATTTATAAATGTCTTCCGACACAGAACGTAAATATAAATTCTCGCGGATCTGAATAATACATGATTTTTTTCACCAAACGTGAAATGCAAATTCACGCAGCCTGACAATTTTATGCTTCTCTCGAGATATTAAACTTTACGTATATTATACGGTCGATATGCCAAAAGTTCGATTCTTATGAAAATTTGCGGTTTTCGTACGGACGGTTGAAAGATCTAAAAAAAAAAAAGAATCGATTATATTGACGACTTGCACACACGTTGATTGAGAAATATTGGATTTGACGGATAAAATAGCGTTGAAAAAAAATATTGACATTGCAGTTAAATGTTTAACGTTTTGTCTTGATATTGAAATTTGTACTCGGACAAAGCCTCCAAGAAGCCGATAATTCTGAACGTAACGAAAATTTTGACCCCTTTGTAGAGCGACGACGACGCGAAGTGATATAATTGTTTTTTTTTTATTATTTTTTCGATTGTACCACACATTTTATTTGTGGCCCTTATCGTGTCGAATCGATAAGTCGCCGATGATACTCTTCACGAAATTTATTTCCATTTTTTTTTTTTTTTTTTTTTTTTTCATCGTGGCAACGTCGCGAGTCCGAGAGCGATGCGGTGCTGTGGCTGCGTGTATTATTGAGCACGCGATACGCGATCACAGCAGTAATCGCGTGAAAGAGATGCTTAGATTTCTTGGAAAAAGTTTGGCTTCTTATCACGAAGAATCGAACAAAAATTATTATTATTTAATTGAATATTTTGTTTTGTTTTTTTAAGCCCTCCCAATGCATATATTATATTGGGAATCAACACGGAGGCGGGGCCTATCCAATATGGCCTCTTCTCTCCAGTTCGTTGCCAGTAGCCAGTTCTAGTTAGCATGGGGCAGCATAGGGAGCAGTTGTAAACACTGGATTATCGCATATTTTTCGGCAAAATGCGATTTTTGTAGTATGATTTGACAATAGAGTTTATTACCGTTGAGGATTATGCGTGGATAGAATCCACTGCGCAAATTGGATACGGATCAAGTGATTATCGCCATGAGGATTACAATGAACCTATATGACATCCCATGTTTAACCTCAAAATCTTTTTAAAAATTCCCGTCACTTTTCGGCTAAATAAATGCGTTCGAACAATAAATTATTAGTTAAAATATCACACTATCGCATGAAAAATGTTTTATGTATAAATTATTGTCCATATTTCATAAGTTATGAAATTGAAAGTCACGTCGCTTGTGTTTACACGACATAACTAAAACGATTATTCATATTCTGCGTGCGATGAAAATCTCATGCCCTCGCATAAACTATATCGACTATGTCTTCTCGATCTTTATTTATTATTTATTCCTTGTAATAAAGCAGTAGATTTTGAATTATTGTTAAAAAGTGACAAATTCGCATGATAATTAATGGTAACCATCAGGCAGCAACTGGAGAGAAGTACTTGGGAAGTTGGCCGCCAGAGGTCAGGGTGACATTTGTGAGTTCCCAATAGCGCATTCAGGTCTGCCAGCGTCGGCTGCTCACCCGTATACGATTACGAGAAAATTATATATCTATCTGCGTAAAAAAGCTATGCACATATATCGAACAAGACGTATATTGATGACGTGTCTTTGGATACTCGAAGACAAAGATCTTATTATTATATCGAGTGGATGGCGTCGTAACGAGGAAATTGCCCTGACCTCGATTTTCCCCCACATCGGGAAAGTTTTCCTCTTGCAATATATTCCTCTCGTAACTTTGTGTGTACATGGCCCGATTCCGCGAAAAGAAAGAAAGAAGAAGGGCGATGTTACTCGCGACAAAAGATTCATTCACTCGGTTCATGTATATATATGGGAGTCTCTATAGGAGAGCGTGTTGAAATTTCATGTATATGTCATGGACTTTCGGCTATGTACATACAAAATCTTTATGGGTCGCGTGGTGAAAAGATAAGAGGAGTTAATGAGATTAGACTGTCCGAAGTGAGGTCGACCAAAGCGCAATGAGAAATTATTTATTCAGGATTTTCGGGATTTTAATTCGTGTCAAGTCAATTTTGTCCATACAATTTTTTTATCTCTTTAGCTTTTTTATTTCTTCAATTTTTTTTTCAATTTCTTCAGCTATTTTAGTGGCGCAAAGATACGATTTTTCTCGTGTGCATAATAAGTTTTTTTTAACATTTCGCGTCGAAAGACAGAATTTTCGTAAAGTTTCCCTCCAATCAGTTGATTACGCGACAAAGGATAGTAATTATCGGTTATTCAATCATCAATCCCTTCGAGCAAAGTCAATTCTTTGTAGATAAAATTTTAGATGACGATGTTTCATGCCTAATTAGTCGCTATAATAGTGCACGGTTAATCAAACAAGTCTCACTTTCAACGTATATCTTGGTATGAGTGTAGAATTACGTGAATATGAACTTGATGATCACATGAGATGCAATTCACACTCGATTACGTTCGAGATATATTTACCTTTTTTTTTTTTCGCCCTCGAATTTTCGAATACGGGTCAAGGATATGCTGCAGTGTACACGAAGAACAATCAAATTTCATGAAAATTTACGTACATCCGAATTAAAAATAAAGAACTTAACAAATTTGAAACATTAAAGTTACTAAAAAAGTATCGAATTCAATTGTAGTAATAAAAATAACAAGATATTAACTTTTTTTTTTAATTGTTCATCAAATAAAGTATAACATTTCTGTCGTTAGAATAAACTGCAATTTTTAATTACCCACACTTTTTTGTGTCCGAATTCAAAGATTTTTAATCGTCGATAAATTCACGCGGTTGCACTCATCAGCTGGACGTTAAACCGACGAAAATTGGACGAAAAAATTGCATCGTTGAATAAATATAAGCACGTAGATTAATCGATCATTCGTTAATGAGTGTCTGCGTGAAATCGTTTCTCATAATAAATATTCAAGTGGGATAATTTTGATGAAAAACAGTATTAAAGAAATGACAAAAAACAAAACGCTTTTACCAGATAATTATGCAACTCGAACAGATCATCATTGTTTCTCCGCCTAATCTAAAGGAACACATGGTCAACTACGTCACGAATAATGTCGATGAGCATGTTCACATTACGACTCTATATAAGTCACTTCCGACGAGACCCAACCCAGTTCCATAAACTTTAAACGTCATACTCCTGCGGTATATATATATATATATATATGTCGCATTCCACGTCAACTCAGCCACCCCGTTTTTTTTTTGGTCTCGAAAAAATTATTCAGTGTAGGCATTTCAAAGTACAATATATCCATGACATTTTACCAAAATTTCGTCCCCCCCACTATTGTTGGTTCTCGAGATAATGATTAATAAATTCTCAATTTTGTGAAAATCATAACTTCGTAAAGGCTGATCGGATTTTAACGACTAAAAAACGAATCTTTTTTATTTTTTTTGCCCTTTTTGAAAAAAAATATGCCGTCATTGGAGAAAAGTTCATTAGACAGTTTTCGGGGAAATTTTTCGATTTTTTTTTTTTTTTTCCACGAAAGGGCCAATCGGAATTCTACTCAGTATTTTTTTTTCTGATAGAGGGAGGCGATACACAACTCCGCAAAATTTTTTCAAAATGGAACAAGGCATCAGTGACGAGGGAAAAATTGTTTTTTGTTAATTTACCCCGAAAACTGTCTAATGAGCTTTTATCCGATGATGACATATTTTTTTTTTTTTCGAAAAGGGCAAAAAAAATAAAAAAGATTCTTTTTTTTAATTGTTTAAATCCGATCAGTAGTTACGAAGTTATGATTTTTACAAAATTGAGACTTCATTAATCATTATCTCAAGAACCAACAATAGTGGGGGGATGAAATTTTGGTAAAATGTCATGGATATATTGTCCTTTGAAATGCCCATACTGAATAATTTTTTCGAGACAATAAAAAAAACGGGGTGGCTGAGTTGACGTGGAATGTCCCATATATATATATTTATTTATTATCATGACGTTTGCGATAATAACCGAGAAATCGCTTCTTCGAAATTTCATTCATATCACGCGTGTCAATCGGCGTCTCGTAAACTCGACGAAAAGGCTCGACGTTGCGCGTATAAAAATAATACTCACACGTATTATTTATTTCTCGAATCAGAAAATTCACACGAAAATTTAGAGTTCCGATTATAATTATGATAAAAACATTTTGTTATCGCTAAAAGCATCGAGCATTAGCCGTTCGAGAATGAACACCTGAAAATTCTCGTGAATTTCATGAAATTTCATTGCAATCCGCGAGTACACACTCTGCATACGGTGTGAAAAAAAAAAAAAAAAAAAAAAAAAAAAAACTTGTCGCCAGAATATCTGTCTATCTAATCTCCGCGAATCTCGGCCGTTGATCCTAAATTTTGCATTTAATTATTAAATCGCCGGTCTATCGTATCTCGCGCCACTCACTTTCACACCATCGTCGTTGTCTCTGTTTTATCAGCAAACGTAAAAGAAAAAAAAAAAAAAAAAGAAAATTGTCCCTGCAGAAAGATGAGAGCAACGATAACGAAAGCTCGACCGGTATTATCTTCAATATTTCCCGAGAGGATTCGAAAAATATCTCGAAAAAAAAAAAAAAAAAAGAAATCCGTTCACGAGAGACAACGAAGATTTTCAACTTTTATTGCAACAGGATTGGCTGACTGAAAAAAAAAAAAAAACAATGTACTTACCCGTGTCGACAATGTTTTTGCTTACGACAAATGAATGCATTTTTTTTTTTATTTATGATGAATTCGTATTTTTGTGATTGTAGTTCAAGAGAATGCTGAACAAGGAGCTTTCACACTTTTCGGAATCGTCAAAATCCGGGAATCAAATCTCCGAATACATCTGCAGCACTTTTCTCGGTGAGTCGATAATTTTTTGTGAATATTAACGCATGGATATATAATTATTTTTGGGTGCTCTAATGATTCACGAATTTCGCAGTTCTCGTTGAGTATATATATATTGTATATATATAGCGTGAAGGCGTTTTTTTTTATCAGCATGTATATATATACAATGCTTCGTGACAGCATGTACGCATAACGTCGCGTGCGCGGTGAAAGTCTCGTTGGCCTTCTTTTTTTTTTTATTTAATTAACGTTGACGAACAGTCCGGTGGACGCACGCGATTTTCCATCGACGAGCATATAGGCGCTTCACGTGCGTTCTTGCCGATCGGTAAACCATACTTGTCGATTTTTCTCGTGATTGGACAATCGTTCGTTCAATTCTTAAGGATTTATCGGACGTACCTTCCCAACCAAAAGTGACTTTCGTCGAAAATATTGCATACTTCATGATGAGATAAAAATCGGAAAAAATTCAATCACAATAAAGACGATAAGAAGATTACTTTTTAATAATAATAATGCCCGAAAGTTATCAATAAATTGTTTAAACAAAACATTGTTTAACAAATTTTTAGGGAATGTTTTTTTTTTCTCATGTGAAATGAATTCGTTGATTTTTCTGACTACGCGTGAATTTTTTTTTAATTTTCTCATTATTTTGAAATTTCGGTTTTTGGAAATTTGTTAAGGTTGTATTTACGAAACTATTCGTTCAATGCCCTGGAAACTTCTCAATTGTAATATACAACGTTTTTACGGCAAGCATATTCAAAAATCACGATTTTTCCTTCATTTTTCAAAATTAAAAAATTTTCAAAAACCGAAATTTCAAAATGATAAGAAATTTTTTTTAAAAATTCATGCGTAGTCATAAAAATCAACGAATTCATTTCACGTGTAAAAAAAAAACATTCCCTGAAAATTTGTTAAACAATGTTTTGTTTAAACAATTTATTGATAACTTTTTGCCGTTATTATTATTCAAAATTAGTCTTCTTATCGTCTTTATTGTGCTTGAATTTTTTCCAATTTTTATTTTATCATAAAGTATGCAATATTATCGACGAAAGTCACTTTTGGTTGAGAAGTTACGTCCGATACATCCTTAAGGTAGTCCTCGTGAAAATGCGTTCATGATGAGAATTGGTTGAAATTTATAGCGGACGAAGAGAATGCTAGTACCCAACTCCTCGTGAAATTTGAAGCAGATCGATCGTTCCCAACTCGAGATATTCAATGTCAAAGTTAGCAACCATTGCGTGTTAGCAAAAGCATTGCTGTACAACCCTGATACTAGCACGGTTTTTTGAATATTACAACTAAACGCGTAACCAGATTTTGATAAAAAAAATTGTAGACGGGAGAAGACTATTATTCACATGCTAGGAAAAAAGAACAAAATTATTAATTTCGTTTCGTTTACGAACGACCATCACAAAAATAATTCAATATGAATGAAAATTCGACGCGTAAGCTGCATATTCTATGGTGTGAATGTATCTGAATATTCACGGTTCCATGTCCAACAGCCATTTATGTACAGACTCAATCAAAAGTTCGCTGCATATGACCACTAGCGCCGCGTATATTTTATCATGCGGTATACATAGGAAACTTTCTCGCGCACTATTGTAGCACGAGGACTAACTTGAATAGCTGTAATCACGATCGAAACTTTCGAGGGGCCAGTAATTTGCTTCGTCGTATTTCCAGATACATCAAGTGTGCAAAATAATAGATTAAACGAAAAGAAAAGAAAAAAAAAAAACTCAAGTTATCAACAAAATATACTCAGCCAAAAACGTATACACTGAGAAAAATTTCTACAAAAAGTGTATCGTTAAATGAGTGAATATAAATAATTTATCGTCTCTGCAATTATTCGGGATGTTCCATTGACTATTTTTATGATTCGAATATATATAATTAATTGTTATAGCACAACCGAAATAACTGTTGCTGAAACCACGAATTAATTGTTTCACCATTTTTTTCACCATAACTTTTCTCTCGTCGTAGTCCATGCAGAGACATTGACCAGCTCAATAATTGACCTGTCGATCAGCATTGTTGAAAACTTTTTCGAAATGATCATATCAATAACAAATATTCATCATAATTCTCGTAATAATCCACGTAAAAATGCACATAATAACCATATATAAGATCGGTTGAAGATGATGAAATCACCGCAGGTGACTAGCTCACGTTCAATGTGCGCCGAGGAACTTTGCATAACATTACAAGATTGCGCTTATTATTATTTTTATTTAATCATTGAAAATGAGCATTTACCGTTTTTAATCCGCGTTGAAACACACGCGACGAGTGCATATAATCCATAACACGCGCGTCGATTCCTTTTTTTCTTTTTCGCTTTCGCCTCGATTTCTCTCGCGATGAAACCGGCAACAATCAGACAAGCAGCAGGAACTCGATTTGCCATCATTGCGGATCGAGGATGCCGTGGCAGCTGCGACGGGCACGGACGCGAGGGTCGTCAAGAAGAAGGAACGGGCCCAGCGTGGTCCCGCGGCGATGTCACACATTAGCGGTGTAAAACGTCCGTTAACGCACACGAACAGCTTCACGGGCGAGAGGGTACCGATCCACGGGGTCGAAACGCCACACGAAGAGCAGCTTGGCAAGGTAAGACGAAATAAAAAAAAAAATAAAAAAAAAAAAAACATTCATTCAACACAGATCGTCATAATTTATCAATGCAGGGTGCAGATTTGTCATTGGTATCATTTCTCGTCCGTTTTTGGTCATAATTTTTCAATGGAGACGCGCTCCGAATATGCAATCGAATGAACGAAACGACGGATAGGCGATTGACGAAAAATACGAACAAAAAGTAGCACACTTCCGGGATAAAAATATAATTAACGCGCCTCGCGTTGCCATTTTGGTGATTAATTTTTTCAATCGTACAAATCCGTTTCATGAAACCCTTACAATCTTCATACTCCGCGGTCCAATCGTATTTTTCTTTTTCTAAATTCTCCAACTTTTGCCCTTTTCCTACAATGTATTCTCGTTCATTAGCTTTTTGATTGCGTTGAATCGTCACAATATTCTGTGAAAAAAAAAAAAAAAAAAAAAACACAAAAAACAACGTACGAGAATTTATTTATTGCCTTTTGACTCTATTCATAGCGTATATATGATGGAACGATGACCTTTTTATCCTTGAACGCCCTCGCGTTGTTTTTGTCCAATACCGCGCCCACTACAAAGAGGTTTTTTTTTTTTTTTTTTTTTTTCCTATTGATCAGAGCGCCACGCTAGTCATTTATCTTCTTGTTCCTTTCTTTCTTCATGGGATGGATAAAAATACGAAACTGCTTTAGTGCCACGTCGTTGTTTACTTCTAGCCCTTTATTTATTTTTTTTTTTTTTTCGTTCGTGGTCACGCCACGTGTTGATGGAACGCGGTAATGTGCGAATATGTGGCGTTCGACGATCCGGTGATCCGATTCGAACGACAGCTTGAGCAGCTCGAGTAAAGTGGAAACGCCAAAAAAAGCGGAATCGTTCGAATCAATGAAACTGGGGATAAATTTTTTTTTTTTTTTCTAAAGGCAAAGCAATCAAATTCAGCCTGTCGAAATCGGATTGTTCGTATATTAAAATTATAAATAATAATCGATTGATTTCTTTTTTTTTTTTCTCAAACATTCAATCATGGATTCGTGATTTTTCCGTAGGAAAAAAAAATTCTATGCCCTATTTTGAAAATTCAATTGAAAGTTTGTTTGCCGTTTGTACGATGTTAATTCCGTGAGGTCAATCATTGGAAACCTCTCACTTCTTTCATTGCCAGTTAAACACGTTTTTACCACTCCGACATGCATACATATCGAATAAGGATGCATCGGACGTACCTTCTCAACCAAAAGTTGACTTTCGTCGACAATATTGCATACTTCGTGATAAGATAAAAATCGTAAAAAATTCAACCACAATAAAGACGATAAGAAGATTACTTTTTGATAATAATAATGACCAAAAGTTGTCAATAAATCGTTTAAACAAAACATTGTTTAACAAATTTTTAGGGAATGTTTTTTTTTCTCATGTGAAATGAAATCGTTGATTTTTTTGACTGCGCGTGAAGTTTTTTAAAATTTTCTTATCATATTGAAATTTCGGTTTTCGGAAATTTGTAAAAGTTGATATTTGCGTAACTATTCGTTCAATGCCCTGGAAACTTCTTAATTGTAATATACAACGTTTTTACGGAAAACATATCCAAAATTAACGATTTTTCCTTCATTTTTCAAAATTAAAAAATTTTTGAAAACCGAAATTTCAAAATGATACGAAAATTTTTAAAAAATTCACGCGTAGTCAGAAAAATCAACGAATTCATCTGACGTGTCAAAAAAAAAAACTTTCCCTAAAAATTTTTTAAACAATGTTTTGTTTAAACAATTTATTGATAACTTTTGGGCATTATTATTATTAAAAATTAATCTTCTTATCGTCTTTATTGTGCTTGAATTTTTTTCCGATTTTTATCTTATCATAAAATATGCAATACCATCGACGAAAGTCACTTTTGGTTGGGAAGGTACGTCCGATACATCCTTAAACGATCCCACAGCACAGACGATACGATATAAAGCGAGAAAAAACGTCGTTGCAAATATTCACGGCGTAATAAATGCGTAACCGTTTATCCGGAAATGCTTATCATCGATTTATCCGGGGCTTGAGAGGGCAAAAAAAATGTTTGATCAATTTTTCGTTAGGATTTTCGTTACTTTGTTTTTTTTTTTTTCGTAATTTAATTATGTCACGTTGCTGCGATATTGATGTGTCGTTTTTAAACGTGAAAGTTCAGTATATTAGAAAGTTCACAATCATTGTGAGACCTCGAGTATATCCGACCTCGTGAAAATAACTTCCGCGCATTCGTTCGCTAATAATAATTATATAATAACAACAACGAGGATTTATCAACGATCTTTTTTTTTTCATTCTTTCATTTTTAATTCTTGTTTTGTAATTCAACCGTCGGGCTATTAACGAGAGCTCGGATCTGGCTGCTCCTCCGGACACGTGTCGCTTAAGCCCTAAATTAATCATTCATCCTTCGCGACGCATCGCCAGCGGTTATATCGGCTCGCGCGATCCCCGCTTGCATCGTGATCTCTCCGTGTCGAGAGTTGAAAAGAGCGCGCGCGAAGCTTCGGGCAGTTTTTCCGCGTTTCGATAGCGCGAATCGATTAGACTTGGAAAAATCGTTTTTTGAATATTTTTCCATCGAAAAAATCAATTCAATTTTTGGCTTTTTACTGTTTTTGAAACTCACGTTGCGTCTTCAAAAGGTGGAAAAAGTAACGATACTTATAACGAATTTATTCATGCGATTCTTATGAATATCAAGGCGCATTTTGTTCGTTCAACGACATATATGCTTCGTGAAAATGTCACACGAAATTTGTAACTTTTCACAAAACAAAACTCTACCGGTACAGGACAGCTAATGTGCCCAATAACAATTCCACCAGAACGAGGCACTCTCGAACGTCTATACCGGAAATTATACAAGTCTACCGGATAACGACTCTCCAGCGTGGCTGATGATGAGTATACGCTTTTGCGGGACTGTTTTATCCAAGTAGTCCAGTCAATAGAGGATTTCACCTGGAATTAATTCCGGGACGCGATTTTCCTTTTTTATACTTAGGGGGGGGTGGTTGGTAGTGTAAATCTCGATTTTCGGGAAAATCCCCCTTGTGCGTTTGCCGCCATCTTGATTTAAAGAGAGATTTTTTGTTTTTCGAATAACTCGCTTATTTTCAACCTTAGAGTGAAAATGATAATATCCAAAGTTGTGGGAAATGTAATTTCCCACAAGTTTGGTGATTATACTTTTTCCCCTAGGAACGTTATTTATAGAGTTAGACTGCTAATAAGGGTAAAAAACGTTTTTTGTTAATTATCTCGTTTATTATCAAGTTTATCGTAAAAATGGTAATAAATAATCGCGTAGGAAATTTTATTTCCTTCAACTTTGGTTATTACCATTTTTACCCTAGAATCAATATTTTTGGACTTATACTTAATTTAAGGGTGAACTTTTTTTTTATGTTTAGTTATTTCGTTTATTATCAAGTTTATCGTAAAAATGGTAATGAATAATCGCGTAGGAAATTTTATTTCCTTCAACTTTGGTTAGTGCCAATTTTACCCTAGGATCAATATTGTAGGAGTTATAATTAAAATAGGTGTGTGATTTTTTAAATTTTTAAATTTCATTTATTATTCAATTTGTTATAAAAATAGTAATGGAAAACCAGATACGTAATTCAAATTTGTTCGACTTAAGCTGTGTTCTCTCGTCGTAAAGAGCCATGTCAGCAAGTAGAAACCTGTGGATTTTAACACCTGATTACTTCTTTTAACTTGAAAGTTACGTCAAATTCATACTAATTTTGTTTGCTCCGACAAGATACGTACCTCCAATTTTAATCCCACGTAGGCCCCCACGTAGGTTGTCCTATGCCAATTTTGCTCGTTTTACCGAGGGCCCTGCGATATTCTTATCTGATTATTTATTACCATTTTTACGATAAACTTGATAATAAACGAAATAACTGAACATAAAAAAAAAGTTCACCCCTAAATCAAGTATAAGTCCGAAAATGTTGTTCCTAGGGTAAAAATGGTAATAACCAAAGTTGAAGGAAATAAAATTTCCTACGCGATTATTTATTACCATTTTTACGATAAACTTGATAATAAACGAAATAACTGAACATAAAAAAAAGTTCACCCCTAAATTAAGTATAAGTCCAAAAATATTGATTCTAGGGTAAAAATGGCAGTAACCAAAGTTGAAGGAAATAAAATTTCCTACGCGATTATTTATTACCATTTTTACGATAAACTTGATAATAAACGAAATAACTGAACATAAAAAAAAAGTTCACCCTTAAATTAAGTATAAGTCTGAAAATATTGATCCTAGGGTAAAAATGGTAATAACCAAAGTTGAAGGAAATAAAATTTCCTACGTGATTATTTCTTACCATTTTTACAATAAACTTAATAATAAACGAGATAATTAACAAAAAACGTTTTTTACCCTTATTAGCAGTCTAACTCTATAAATAACGATCCTAGGGGGAAAAGTATAATTACCAAACTTGTGGGAAATTACATTTCCCACAACTTTGGATATTATCATTTTCACTCTAAGGTTGAAAATAAGCGAGTTATTCGAAAAACAAAAAATCTCTCTTTAAATCAAGATGGCGGCAAACGCACAGGGGGGATTTTCCCGAAAATCGAGATTTACACTACCAACCACCCCCCCCCCCCCCTAAGGATAAAAAAAGAAAATCGCGTCCCGGAATTAATTCCAGGTGAACCGAATTTTAGACCTCTATTGACTGGACTAAAGAGCATATATACTCATCATGAGCAACGTCGAAGAAATCGTTGATGTCTGATAGAGTTGTAATTGGGTAGGGATGTTCGTTGAAGCCTCCGTCAAAATATTTTCATTCTGAACCTATTGGTCAACTTTTTACACTGTCGATCGATAGTTTTTTTTTTTTTTTTTTCCCCGATCTGGAGTAGCCATTAATTCCTCCCGAACATGCGGCCGCGTACGAATGTCGATTGTCCCGTATAAAAGCTTGTCAAAGAATTGCTGACACTTTGATTGCTCACTCAATCAAAATCTTGTCGAGTTCCCCGGACTTGTTTTTTTTCTTTTCTTTTTCTTTATTTTTTTTTTTTTATTTTTCGTTCGTTCGTTCGAAGCCCACGCGCGGATGATTCAAACGACGCGTCAACTCGACTTGCTGTGGGAAACCACTATAAGCCCGGCGACTCTTTTTCATCCTTTTACGGACAATTTCTCGGAAATTTTCTTCCCGAGCGCCGATTCCAAATAATATTTTCCCGAATAAGGTCGCGGGGACATGCACGCGCGCGGTCCTCTGCCGCGATGACGCGCAGTCGCAAAGTCGACGGATAGTCAGGCCTATTTCTTTTTCGCTGTAGCTCGTATACATTTTAGGTACGGTTGTCGAAAAATGCAAATCATTTTTGTTTCTCTCTCTCTCTCTCTCTCTCTTCCAAAACCGAATTATTGATTTGGAAATTTAATGATCGTCTCGCGAAACAAAGAAACAAAATTAAAATAGCTATGCGAGGAAAGTTGATATGTATATACGAAACTATAATTTGAGTATATTTTTACCGATCGTTCGAATCTGCCGATTCATGAAACAGTAATTCCGTAATAATATTTGAATATACAAATTTTCGCGTTCGATTGTTGCATGAAATAATCTTCGTGACACTGAGATTGTCCATTATCTCGCGTTTTAAGTTTTAATTAAATCCGTTTTATTCGTAATCCGAGACAAATCGCGGCACGGATTGCGAGGAAATTTTCAGGCAACGGTAGGAAAGATTTTTCCATCGATATGCGATTTTATCCGCGAGCAACGCGAGAACGTATATATATATATTAATATAGCAAAGCGTAGTAAGAAAAACGAAGAAATATTATCAACGAGCGACACGCGCGATTCTCGTTACATCGATCGGTAACATAAATAGCGAAAGAAAAATATATAAATTGATAAGATATTGTGCGTTTGTTTTTATTTTAATTGCACCAGAAATATCGATCAATCGCGAAAAATCGTGCACCAATGAGGTCCGGTATTGTCTATTTTTCCTCGTCTCGCTGGGGCCCTCGAGCCGAAAAATAAATAAATTCTTTGATCAACGACGATGATTCGTGAATGCGCTCGTTTGTTTTTTTTCTCACATTGCCTACACGTGACCAGACGATGAAACGATCTTCATACATGCACACGCACATATATATATATATATTAGACTGTTTCAAAATAAATCGATAATTTTTTTTTTTGCTTTACACAATCTTAAACTATACTTGGACATCAAAAAATAATCCTCGCGAAAGGAAGGGCCGGTCCTTCAAGATTTAGAGGTCTCTCATCGGACTTTTGTCATTTTTATTTCGTTAATACGTGAATAATTAATTTGCATGGATGGAACAAACGTTTTTCTAGTCCTAAAATGATGAATATATTCCAAACTTATGTATAGATACTGAATATACTAGAAAAAACGATCTTGATGATCGCAGCAACAAAAATCAATATTAATAATCTCCTACTTTCCTTTTAAGGTACTTCCTACGTTTTACTTTCTCCTACAATTAAGTAGGAGATTATTAACTACTGATAAATAACGTTTTCAAGAAAATTTTTATAAAAATCGTAATTAATTGTTTTTTCATTTGCTAACATGTTTTTATTTTGTTCAATTAATCATAAAGTCCTGTTTGCTAATAATAATAATTTGTACTCGATTGACAAAGTGGACTAAAAGAGTTGAATAATCATTAATGTTATTGAGAAAAACGATGCGGGGTCAGAAAAACAGGCGTGCAAAGGTACCCGCGCGCCGATACGACGTGCCGCGCTAGATAAATTGATTTATCTCTACCGGTAAACATAATTTCTCCATTAATAAAAAAATACGTTTTTTATGGAAAATTTGACGTAGAATACGATGGTTGTATTGAGAAATCGTTAAAATTTGGGGGCCATGGTTAAAAAATTGATTTAAACATTTCAATTGTTTATAACAATATGAAATTTTTTATAAATTTTTTTGGAAATATTTTTTTCTCAAAATTCACTCTTTTATCTTCAAAATGAAAAAAAAAAAACGTTTCCTCTAGCTTAAAAATAATCGGAGTTATGAATTTTTGAAAATGAGTCTCCAAGGCACAAATCACGAAAATCTCAAACTTTCAACCCCCTCTATTAAAAAAAAAAAACTCGAACGCGTATCTTTTTCTTTCGACATAGAACCCGTAAAAAAAAGTTTCAGCCAAGTAAAAAATGTGTCAGTCGGAATGGTGTTCGGTTTGTAAAAGAATTAGTCATTAATGAAATAAAAAAAGACAAAAGTCCGATGAGATACCTCTAAATCTTGAAGGACCGGCCCCTCCTTTCGCGAGGATTATTTTTTTATGTCCAAGTATAGTTTAAGATTGTGTAAAGCAAAAAAAAAAAAATTGTCGATTTATTTTGAAACAGTCTAATATATATATATATATATATATGTATGTATTTATGCATCAATCAATGGCTGTATTTTCAATAATTTGTATTTTTATCCCCCCCTCAACCGACTCTCTCGGACGAGATTAGCATTCACATAATATTATATTTCTCGCAAATATGAATAAATTAGCTGCAAAGAGTGACGAGAATTGTCATTAATCGGGGGACGAACGTTGGGTATAAATTTTTTCTGCAGCTTCTTTCGGACATCGACAAATGGGGAATCGATATATTCAGGATAGGCGAGCTAAGCAACAATCGTCCGTTGACCTGCGTAGCATACACGGCCTTTCACAGTCGTGATTTATTAAAATCACTCGCTATTCCGCCAAAGACCTTCGTCACCTTCATGATGACCCTCGAGGATCATTATGTCAAGGACAATCCCTTCCACAATAGCCTCCACGCTGCCGACGTGACACAGTCGACGCACACTCTGCTCAATACACCTGCCCTCGAGGTAAGGCCTCTGTTCTATTTCGCGTTGAAAAATCGAGAACCCCCTCCCCGATAAACGATTCTTCGGTTTCTTTATCTTTGTTTTTTTTTTTTTTTCTGCCAATTTGCTCGGGTTACGCTTGCTTTTTTTTATTTTTTTTTCTTTCCTTCCAAGACTCGCGACGTTAATTACAACGTGTCTATGTGTCTCTTTGTTCCCGCTTGCAGTCCGTTTTCACACCTTTAGAGATCACGGCGGCTCTCTTTGCTGCTACGATACACGATGTCGATCATCCAGGCCTCACGAATCAGTTCCTCATAAACTCCAGTGAGTATCCCCCTATCGCAGTATATACGATCGATCGCAAAATAAACCCCATTTACGAATTATAATTTTCATATAATACATGATAATCGATTGTTCGACTGATTCGCGTTTGTTGCGTTGCCCCCGTGCGTTTTATCGCATCAGGCTCGGAGCTTGCCCTGATGTACAACGACGAGTCCGTACTCGAGAATCATCATCTCGCCGTAGCGTTCAAGCTACTGCAGAACGAGGGCTGCGACATATTCGTAAATATGACGAAGAAGCAGCGTCAGACATTGCGAAAAATGGTGATAGACATGGTACTTTCCACCGATATGTCGAAGCACATGTCACTGCTTGCCGATCTGAAGACAATGGTGGAAACGAAGAAGGTCGCGGGCTCGGGTGTTCTTCTTCTCGACAATTATACCGATAGAATTCAGGTTCTCGAGAATCTCGTTCACTGCGCCGATCTTTCGAATCCGACCAAGCCCCTGCCGCTCTACAAGAAATGGGTCGGCCTCCTGATGGAGGAGTTCTTCCTTCAGGGTGATCGCGAGCGCGAGCAAAACATGGACATAAGTCCGATGTGCGATCGTCACAGTGCGACAATTGAAAAATCACAGGTCGGCTTCATCGATTATATCGTTCATCCGCTGTGGGAGACCTGGGCCGATCTCGTTCATCCGGATGCCCAGGATATACTCGATACCCTCGAGGAGAATCGCGATTGGTATCAGTCGATGATACCGCCATCACCGCCGTCCGACGATCAGCCGAGCAACGAGCAGCAGCAGCAGCAGCAGCAGCAATCCGACAGAATACACTTTCAGGTAAATTCATCGTTTGATAAAATTATAGGGTGACTGAAACCAGTGAATGAAAACACCTACCGGTGAATTAACAGGCTTAGGATTTTAATTAAACGTCAGAGATATGATTTTATTATCATGAAGAATTTTGTATTTATAATGAAGTGAAAATTCTGAGAAAACATCCGGTATAGCGATATTATTTGACGCTGCGAAAGATTTTCGATGCTATGGATTTTTTTTCGTACTTGGGGGCGCATATTCATAAGAGACAGCCATGTTTTGTTACAACCATCTTGCCGTGCATCGAATACCAGAATATTCCATATCACCTGGATAAATCTTTTCAAAAGATATGTAATAATTTTTTCAATGTTATACATTGCTAAACTTCAACTACATTAATGAATTTTTGGTCAAAAATCCAATAATGTTTGCTATGTATGGCCGTTTATTCACTGGTCCAGCTTTCTAAGCTACTTCCGGTGATCGAACGAGCGTTGAAAAGGCTTTTCATAACCTCAAAACGCACGAGTATGATATAATATTAGTAGTTCTATTGTACGTTCATTCACTGAAAAGATACCAAGAGTTCATTCATTGGAATTTTTGTTCAATGTTATACATTGCTAAACTTCAATTATATTAATGAATATTTGGTCAAAAACTCAATATTGTTTGCTATATATGGCCGTTTATTCACTGGTCCAGCTTTCTAAGCTACTTCCGGTGATCGAACGAGCGTTGAAAAGGCTTTTCATAACCTCAAAACGCACGAGTATGATATAATATTAGTAGTTCTATTGTACGTTCATTCACTGAAAAGATACTGAGAGTTAATTCATTGGAATTTTTGTTCAATGTTATACATTGCTAAACTTCAATTATATTAATGAATTTTTGGTCAAAAATCCAATAATGTTTGCTATGTATGGCCGTTTATTCACTGGTCCAGCTTTCTAAGCTACTTCCGGTGATCGAACGAGCGTTGAAAAGGCTTTTCATAACCTCAAAACGCACGAGTATGATATAATATTAGTAGTTCTATTGTACGTTCATTCACTGAAAAGATACCAAGAGTTCATTCATTGGAATTTTTGTTCAATGTTATACATTGCTAAACTTCAATTATATTAATGAATATTTGGTCAAAAACTCAATATTGTTTGCTATGTATGGCCGTTTATTCACTGGTCCAGCTTTCTAAGCTACTTCCGGTGATCGAACGAGCGTTGAAAAGGCTTTTCATAACCTCAAAACGCACGAGTATGATATAATATTAGTAGTTCTATTGTACGTTCATTCACTGAAAAGATACTGAGAGTTAATTCATTGGAATTTTTGTTCAATGTTATACATTGCTAAACTTCAATTATATTAATGAATTTTTGGTCAAAAACCCAATATTGTTCGCGATATATGGCCGTTTATTCACTGGTCCAGCTTTCTAAGCTACTTCCGGTGATCGAACGAGCATTGAAAAGGCTTTTCATAACCTCAAAACGCACGAGTATGATATAATATTAGTAGTTCTATTGTACGTTCATTCACTGAAAAGATACTAACAGTTCATTCATTGGAAATTTTGTTCAATGTTATACATTGCTAAACTTCAATTATATTAATGAATTTTTGATCAAAAACCCAATATTGTTCGCGATATATGGCCGTTTATTCACTGGTCCAGCTTTCTAAGCTACTTCCGGTGATCGAACGAGTGTTGAAAAGGCTTTTCATAACCTCAAAACGCACGAGTATGATATAATATTAGTAGTTCTATTGTACGTTCATTCACTGAAAAGATACCAAGAGTTCATTCATTGGAATTTTTGTTCAATGTTATACATTGCTAAACTTCAATTATATTAATGAATATTTGGTCAAAAACTCAATATTGTTTGCTATGTATGGCCGTTTATTCACTGGTCCAGCTTTCTAAGCTACTTCCGGTGATCGAACGAGCGTTGAAAAGGCTTTTCATAACCTCAAAACGCACGAGTATGATATAATATTAGTAGTTCTATTGTACGTTCATTCACTGAAAAGATACCAAGAGTTCATTCATTGGAATTTTTGTTCAATGTTATACATTGCTAAACTTCAATTATATTAATGAATATTTGGTCAAAAACTCAATATTGTTTGCTATGTATGGCCGTTTATTCACTGGTCCAGCTTTCTAAGCTACTTCCGGTGATCGAACGAGCGTTGAAAAGGCTTTTCATAACCTCAAAACGCACGAGTATGATATAATATTAGTAGTTCTATTGTACGTTCATTCACTGAAAAGATACTAAGAGTTCATTCATTGGAATTTTTGTTCAATGTTATACATTGCTAAACTTCAATTATATTAATGAATTTTTGGTCAAAAACTCAATAATGTTTGCTATGTATGGCCGTTTGTTCACTGGTCCAGCTTGCTAAGCTACTTCCGGTGATCGAACGAGCGTTGAAAAGGCTTTTCATAACCTCAAAACGCACGAGTATGATATAATATTAGTAGTCCTATATAATATATAGTATATATGGTATAGTATATATAGTATATACTATACCATGTCCATTCACTGGACTGGAAAGATACTAAGAGTTCATTCATTAGAATTTTTGTTCATTCACCGGGGAATTGGTAATTTCGTTCATTATAATTTTTCTATACAAAATCCTTGCGAACAGGGCACTTCAAATATTTTTTTTTTTTTAATATTCTGTGAACATTGTTCCATAAGATCTAATTATCTCATAAAGAAATTCGTAATAAGTTAAATTATACGGCTTTATCGAAATAGAAAAAAGGCTTGTGCGTTCATTCACTGGTTCAGTCATCATATTATTTGTTCGAGGAATCGGTGGATCCCTCTGGGATTACCGCGGGCCCCTCGTGTGTACCGAGAGATTTGGAACTTGAAAAATTTAGTCACATCTCCGTGACAGACGCGTCCTGTGATTGATTATTTTAGCAATAAAGTTCTCAGTTATACGTCTCAGGCTGCATTATATATTTATACTTGTGTACTTATATATTTGTTTTCTCGTGTACTCTTTAAACTCATTTGATTTTGATTCGAGTACTTTTTTTTGTATCAAAACATATTTTCACACTGTGCGATTCACTCTCAGGCTAGGCAGATTGGGGCAGAAATATCAAAACAAAGAATTCAAAATAATTTTAAAAAAAAATAGCATAGACGATTGTAATTAAAAGATTTATTTAGCTTCGGGTTTGAAGAAGAAAAAAAAAATAAAGTTACACGGATTTTTAAAAACGGAGCCATGCATTGACAAAACTTTAAGCTCTGGAGAATGGAATACGAAAAATTCGCAATTAAAATGTTAATTATAACGAATTAACAAGACTCGAAAATGAGCTGAATGGGGACGTTGAATATTGTTTTTTTTTTTTTATTTTTTTCTATCACGTTTGTTATTTCGTCTTGAAGGTTACGCTGGAGGAGGGTGACGAGTCGGGTGAGAACGTCGAGGGTTACAGCGACACGACGCTCTCGGCGGACGAGAGAGGCGGCGAGGCAGACGACAATCCGGCGGACGCTGGAATGTGACGGAGGCTGGCCGGTATTTGCAAGAAGCTTCACGAGAAGGTGCAACAATCATCATGGTGGCGCGTGCGTCAGTGACAGACGAGAAAAAAAAAACGCGATTTCTGCTTTTTTTTTTTTTTTTGCTTTCTTTTGATTCGGTTGATACGACTTGTCGAACGAATCGTGCCACGCGCGCGCGCGCGCGCTTCGTTTACCCAAGTCGTGATTGATGCTCGATCGGCAGGGCTTGAGAGCCTCGGACGTTAACGGTATTAAAAAAAAACGTTGGAGGGAGAGAGGAGCGAAAAAAAAAACGAAGAAAAAGTCAGAGATGAAGAGATCAAGGGACATTTGGACTTGAGTTTGGTTGGGTTGGATTCCCATCGAGGCTTCTCGTGAGATAAATCGTTAATGTGCTCCGGATTAAAAGTAAAAGGATCGAGAAAAAGTTTGTGCTGAAATCGTTCATTGTGTCAATGGCAGACAGAATTTTGACTGAAAGATGACCGAGACAGGTAAAACGAGAAGTTGAAGAGGAAGAGGAAGAAAAGGAAGAAGAAGAAGAAGAAGAAGAAGAAGAAGAAGAAGAAGAAGAAGAAGAAGAAGAAGAAGAAGAAGAAGAAGAAGAAGAAGAAGAAGAAGAAGGAGAAGAAGAAGAAGGAGAAGAAGAAGAAGAAGAAGAAGAAGAAAAAGAGGAAGAAGAAGAAGAAGAAGCAGAAGAAGAAGAAGACGTAGAAGAAGAAGAAGCAGAAGAAGAAGAAGAGGAAGAAGAAGAAGAAGCAGAAGAAGAAGAAGAAGAAGAAAAAGAGGAAGAAGAAGACGCAGAAGAAGAAGAAGAAGAAGCAGAAGAAGAAGAAGAAGAAGAAAAAGAGGAAGAAGAAGAAGAAGACGTAGAAGAAGAAGAAGAAGAAGCAGAAGAAGAAGAAGAAGAAGAAAAAGAGGAAGAAGAAGAAGACGTAGAAGAAGAAGAAGAAGAAGAAGCAGAAGAAGAAGAAGAAGAAGAAAAAGAGGAAGAAGAAGAAGAAGACGTAGAAGAAGAAGAAGAAGAAGAAGCAGAAGAAGAAGAAGAAGAAGAGGAAGAAGAAGAAGACGTAGAAGAAGAAGGAGAAGAATAAGCAGAAGAAGAAGAAAAAGAGGAGGAAGAAGAAAAAGAGGAGGAAGAAGAAGAAGAACTCGTGTGAAGCAATAACCGAAGAATCGAAGAAAAAGAAAAGCCAATGCCGAGAGTTAGGGGAGAGAAAATATTTTCATCGTGTGGGCAAAAAAAAAAACGAAAAAAAGGATCGATCGAACGAGACTTGGATCGTTGCTTGAAACAAACGAGAGCTTGAAAAAAAAATTGTTAAATCGACGTACGAGGATCGAGAACAAGAGAGAAAGAGAGAGAGAGAGAGAGATTGAAGAAAGGAGGAAGTAATCTCAAAAATGTACCTGTGCATGAAAGGCAAAAAAGTGTCCGAGCGTTGCTATTAACCGATGAAAATTCAGCAAGTTCAAAGTTTTTTTTTTTTTTTTAATTTCTCATTAAATCGATTTTTATCGTTTTGAGATGAATGCGAGATAAGCGATTCCTCCCATAGTCGTGCCAGGATCACTAAACGACATATCAAGAGTGAGAGAGAAACCAAAAACAAAAAAAAAAAACGGAAAAAAGAAACAAACAATTAAGAGCCCGTCCGATGGAACTTAACCGGAAGAACGGAAAAAAAAAAAAAAAAAAAAAAAAACAAACAGACAGGAAGAAATCGACGAATCGATCGTTCCGGAAGAAAAAAAAAAACAGAAAAAAAAAAAAGAATCTCTGCGCTTCCATGAGACACGAAGATCCAGGCTGGACGAGGAAGGGGGAAAAAAAAAAAAACAATACAGAAAAGCATCGGAGGGAGAAAAAAAAAATATACGAGAGAAATATTTGAAAAGAAAGCGAAAAAACAAAATCCTACGCATAAAAATGTACAAGAAAAAAAAAAAAAAATAAAAAAAAGACGAAAGCGACGATAGCTCGAGAGATCAATATCGACGAGACAGCGCTGAACGAACTGTTTACCTTTTTTTCTTTTTTTTTTTTTTCCTTTTTCGTTGCTGCCGTTTCTTTCTCTTGTTCGTTTTTTTTTTTTTTTTTCTCGACGAGATTATTCGACGCGAAGCTTGACCGAGGAAAGAAAGAAAAAAAAAAAAAACAAAACAAAGAAACGAAACGAACTGTGCTCAAGGTCAGGCTTCGAGGTCAAGAATTTTCGTCTCGATCCTCTCGCGACGATGGAAACCAAAACAAACAAACAAACAAAAAAAAACAAAGTGAACAATTTATCGAACTGCAACGACAAAAGTCGAGGAAATTGAGATCGACGATGAGGAAAAAAAGTGTCAATGCGACGGTTTACGACGAGAAAAGACCAAGACCGTGGAAGATTTCACAAAAAAACAAAAAAAAAAAAAAAAAAAAAAAAAACGAGACGAGATTTCACAGACGATAGTTTGGAATTGAAAAATTTTTTTTTTTCTCGCGGATTTTTGTCCATCCCTGGGAGGACTTTTTTCGTCTTCGGCTTCTCGTTCGGTCAGGTGAGTCCATCAAAGTTTCTCGGAAAATTAAATTCAGGCTCGAATTTTCGTGCGGAAGGAACGAGAATTCGTGAAAAAAAGAAAAACTCAAAGTACAAAACTGCTAATTTTTTTTTATCCACTCTTGAAAAAAAAAAGCAATTTCGCAGAATCACGTGGGAAAAAAAAAATTGCCACTTTAGTTTCGCTTGCAAATATGCAAATTTTTTTTTTTTCCTTTAAAAAATCAAATATTCGATTTTTCAAAAAAATTATCCAACTTTTGAGCTTCTCAGAGTCGTCCGAGCCAATATTTTCGACTCAATTGCCGGATTTTCGTTCGGGCTTGTTGACTATTCGTCGGTACTTTTTTTTTTTCGTACAATTTTTAGCTGGAAAAAAAAAAATAAAAAAAGGAAAAAAGGAATAAAAAAAATTCATTAAGTTTGAGCAATAGTTTTGTTCAAAATCGATTGTAATGACGAAAAATGACGGGGGCTTCGAATTAAATATACGATCATCGAAGTCTCTCTTTTTTTCATTTTTTTTTTTTCAGCTAAATTTTACGAAAAAAAAACAAACAAACAAACGAAAAATAATCCCCGAACGAAGATTGTGCAATAAAAATCGAAGAAAAAAGAGGCTCGGATCGCGTTCAGAGGCTCGAAAGTTGCTCAATTATTTGAAAATTCATTACAAATTTGAGTTTTTAAAAATTAAAAAAAATGGCGTACACTCAGTAGGCGAAATCATAGTTGTCATTTTTTTTCCCCACGTGACTCTGTGTTTTATTTATTTATTTTTTTTTTTTTCTCAAAAGTCGATAAAAGAACTGAAAATTTTGGTTTTTTTGAGTTTTTTTTTTCCAAATTCGCTCAAAAATTTGCCTCTAATGTAATTTTATAAGAATCTTCGATGAGCTGTCCTGTCCCGAATGAAGACGAAGATTAATAAAAAAAAATCCTCCCAATTAATACACAAAAATTTGTAAAAAAAAAAAAAAAAATCGACAAATTCCAAATATGACTTCTCGTTTTTTTCTTTTTTTTTTGTGAAATCTCCGATATACACGCGATTTTTCTTCTCTGAGCAAAGAAGAGAGAGAGAGAGAGAGAGAGAACAAAAAATATAAATTAAAAAGTAAAGCGAGAGAATAATGGGTAAGAAAAAAAAAAATAATCACCAGCGATCTAAAATTATAAAATTTGTGTATCGAATGATTTTTATGATACGGATGAAAACGATCGAATTGATTGCAATGCCAGGGCATCGCGTCCCCTTTCTCCATGGAGCTGGACTCTTTTTTTTTTTTTTTTTTTTTCTTCGGCGTGTTTTCCTGCATTGAAATCAAATTCTTACTCGGCGATGAAGCTCTTCTCATCTGCGATCTGTAAATTATAGAAAAAAAAAACAAAAAAAAAATGTACCATGTACATTCGCATCGACGATTCGGTATCGAGGACTCTTTTTTTTTTCATTTTTTATTCTTCAATTTCACGCGGCTGTTTCGAGGACGTAGAAAAAAAAAAAATATCGAAAAATAATTGAGCTTCGTTATGCTCGGGAAAAAAAAAAAAAAAAATAGTTCATTGACCATTGACCGAATGAAAATCAGCGGCAAAATTCAAAAATCGTACCGAATTGGTCCGACTACATTTTAATTGCCATTATCGAGAGAGAATATGCGTCACAAATTCCTGCGTGAGAAATATTTTCTCGCGGTTATTGGTGAAGTATTTTTCTTTTTTTCTCGAAAAAAAAAAAAATTATTTTGGAGTAATCTTTTCATTTAACCGAGTCGCGAATGAATATTAAAAAAAAAAAAAAAACTCTCAATTTCTACTTAAAAAAAAAAAAAAATACCTCGACGCTTCGATGGCTCGAAATTCGGACTCGTGTCTTGGATACCTCGAGTCGTTTGATGCGAATATTCATGTACGCGAAATGAGAAGAAGAAAAAAAAAAAAGAAAATCGTCAAGAACTCGTGGGAGAAGTGAAAAAGGATTGAGGGGGAAAAAAAAAGCCGAATTCGCGAATTTAAGTGATAAGTGTTTCTAACCAAAGAGTAATATTAATTAACGTAAGTTGGATTCGTCAAGGTGAATCAATAAGAAAAACAGCGATATGTTTCCTCTCGCGGTGTCTCGACGTTAATACGTAAAAAAAAAAAAAAAAAATAAAAAACGTTTCGTCATAAACCTTCCTTATCCTCGAGTTACCTCATCCACGATCACGTTTTCATGTTTTTTTTTTTTTCTTTTTTTTCATCCTCGCTCATCCGACAATCGTTTCATCTCGATTCTCTCTTTCTCTCTCTTTCTCTCTCTCTCTCTCTCTCTCTCTCTTTCTCTCTCTCGTGATCTTGTCAGCTGGGATTAAGAGACGAAGATTTGAAAAATCAAAGAAAAAAATTTACTTTTTTTTTCGGGAAAACCAAATTTCTTTTTTTTCCTGATATAGAATGAACAAATTATCTGACTGTGCCATTAAAGAAAGAAGAAAAAAACCAATGATCCGAATGATTTGGGAAATTTGGAGAAATGAAAATATGAAAATAAGTCACGAATGACGTTTGAAAAGAAAACAAAAAAAAGGAGAGATTCACAATATATGAGAGAATAAGGAGAAATTTTTGTAAAAGTATTAACGGAATTCCGGTCGATGCTATTTCTCATTTTTTTTTTTCAGTTGTTTAACTTTTTTCTTTAATTTTTTTTTTTTCTTTTCTTTCCTTCGTTGCATGAAAATTAAGGACGTTATCTTCCCAACCAAAAGTGACTTTCGTCGACGATATTGCATACTTTATGATGAGATAAAAATCGGAAAAAATTCAATCACAGTGAAGACGATACGAAGATTAATTTTGAATAATAATAATGCCAAAAATTTATCGATAAATTGTTTAAACAAAACATTGTTTAACAAATTTTGAGGAAATTTTTTTTTTTTGACACGTGAAATGAATTCGTTGATTTTTCCGACTAGGCGTGAATTTTTCAAAAATTTTCTTATCATTTTGAAATTTCGGTTTTCGAAAAATTTTGTAATTTTGAAAAATGAAGAAAAATCGTGAATTTTGGATATTTTTTCCGTAAAAACGTTGTATATTACAATTGAGAAGTTTTCAGGGTATTGAACGAATAATTTCGTAAATATCAACCTTTGCAAATTTCCGAAAACCGAAATTTCAAAATGATAAGAAAATTGATTGAAATTTCAAAATGATAAGAAAATGATAAGATAAAAATCGTAAAAAATTCAACCACAATAAAGACGATAAGAAGATTAATTTTGAATAATAATAATGCCAAAAAGTTATCGATAAATTGTTTAAACAAAACATTGTTTAACAAATTTTCGAGGAAAAGTTTTTTTTTTTTTGACACGTGAAATGAATTCGTTGATTTTTCCGACTAGGCGTGAATTTTTAAAAAATTTTCTTATCATTTTGAAATTTTGGTTTTCGAAAAATTTTGTAATTTTGAAAAATGAAGGAAAAATGGTAAATTTTGGATATTTTTTCCGTAAAAACGTTGTATATTGCAATTGAGAAGTTTTCAGGGTATTGAACGAATAATTTCGTAAATATAAACCTTGGAAAATTTCCGAAAATCGAAATTTCAAAATGATAAGAAAATTGATTGAAATTTCAAAATGATAAGAAAATGATAAGATAAAAATCGTAAAAAATTCAACCACAATAAAGACGATAAGAAGATTAATTTTGAATAATAATAATGCCAAAAAGTTATCGATAAATTGTTTAAACAAAACATTGTTTAACAAATTTTCGAGGAAAAGTTTTTTTTTTTTTGACACGTGAAATGAATTCGTTGATTTTTCCGACTAGGCGTGAATTTTTTAAAAAATTTCTTATCATTTTGAAATTTCGGTTTTCGAAAAATTTTGTAATTTTGAAAAATGAAGGAAAAATCGTGAATTTTGGATATTTTTTCCGTAAAAACGTTGTTTATTGCAATTGAGATGTTTTCAGGGTATTGAACGAATAATTTCGTAAATATCAACCTTTGCAAATTTTCGAAAACCAAAATTTCAAAATAATAAGAAAATTTGAAAAAAAAATTCACGCGTAGTCAGAAAAATCAACGAAAATTCATTTCACATGAGAAAAAAAAACATTCCCTAAAAATTTGTTAAACAATGTTTCGTTTAAACAATTTATTGACAACTTTTGAGCATTATTATTATTAAAAAGTGATCTTCTTATCGTCTTTATTGTGGTTGAATTTTTTCCGATTTTTATCTTATCATGAAGTATGCAATATCGTCGACAAAAGTCATTTTTGGTTGACGAGGCCAAAGAGAGAGAAACAGAAAGAGAGAGAGAGAGAGAGAGAGAGAGAAAACAAAATTTTCAAAAGATCAAATCTGTTCGAAATGAGCAAAGGCTCCCCCACTCCGATGTACCTAATAAGTTTAACGTAATCGTACTAGTTGAAAAAACGAGCAAAAAAAAAGAAAAGAAAATACCACGAGAAGACGAAGAAGAGGATAAAAATAAAATAATATGAAAACCTCTTGGAGTGCAAAAAAAAAAAAAAAAAGAAAAAAGAAAACTCTGTATCTGTGTCGTAGGCGTTGATTCCTAAGTAATTTGCGAATGCCTCTGTATGAGTGTGCGTGCGTGAGTGTCTTTGCCTGTCAAAGAGCGTGAAATTGTGAGAATGATATTTTTGGTGCTGGCCACCAATTTTAGGCGAACTAAGGTCTATCGATAATAAATAAAAAAAAAAGAAGAAAGAAAGAAAGAAAGGAAGAAAGAAAGAAAATAAAAACAAAACAATATTCATTAAAGATTGAGCTAATTTAACGAACCTCTAGCGCGTGAGTGTGATAATAAAAGTTTAAAAAACAAAAAGAGGTCAAAAAAAAACAACCTCCACAAACATTTGAAGTGAATCGTAAGAAAAAAAAAGAAGTAAAAAAAAACAAAAAAAATTTACAGCTTGTATATCGGGGTGCTCCCCGAATTCACGATCGACCGAGATCCGCGATCGATTATTTCGTGAGTTTGTATGTGCCGCGAGTGTCCACGAACTAACGAAGAATAAATTACATGCGAAATTAACATCCGTCGCTGCGAAATCACGAAAGTTGATTTAAAAAACGTAAAAAAAACCGAAATTCGTGCAAGGAGTAAAAGAATTTAAAAAAAAATGGAATTGCATTGTTCGTAAAATAAAAAATAAAAAACCTCGTTATGGCTGATGGAACGAATTTTTCCGGGGTAAATTACCCAGCGAGAGAGCATGGCCTTGTAAAAATTGGCAAAGACGACGAAAAGAAGAAAAATAAATTGTAAAGTTTGAAGAAGAAAGAGAGACAGAGAGAGAACTGACGATATCCGGGCGATTAATTTATTATTTAAAACGCGAGTTTTCTCGCCACGTGACACCCATCATCGTGCAACGGAGAATTCACTCCGAGGAAAACGAAACGAAAAAAAAAAAACAAACCAAACAAACAAACAAAAAACGAAAAACAGTTTTACAAGCAACGACGATTGCACTGATTTACTGAAATGTGAAAAAAAATACTAATAAAAGAATATAAAATAAAAAAAAAATTAAATATATATATATATATAAATATATATATATATATATACTTAATTTATATGATACAACGTGTTTGATTGCTGGACAGTTGAATGAGCATGTATTAATATCGTGTAACCCTCGTACGAGATTTATGTGTAATAAATGCAAAAAAAAAAAAAAACATATTTACCGTCGAAAAGGTGAGATTCAATTATTGTTCTTTCCAACCCAATCACAATTCATCAACCCAAACAATTGTTGTTTTCTTTTTTTCTCTCTCTCTTTCTCTTTCTTCTCTGGCTTGTCTGCTCTCGACTTTTTTTTACTCTTCAATTTTTCAAGTTTCAACGAATTTTTTTTTCTCGAAATATCGTAAAATTCAAGCAAAAAAACCTCAACCGTTACGTCTTTTCTCCCCTGAATGATTTTCATCAAAATTCCCGCTACGTACGAAAAAATTACGGGATGATCGTTCGAAATCTGTCGAAGTTGCAGCGTCGAGGGAGATTATTCAAAAAAAAAAAAAAAATAAATAAAATCATAATCTCAGCAAAATTCAAAGCTCTTTGTCTATCGAACTTGATGTTGGGTATTCTGAAATTTTATTCGAATTTCTATGCCAAATATCAGCGTTAATTCGTAAAGCTCTCTTGAGTCCAAGGCGTGTTCGTATACAAGCGCTGGAAATAAAAATTAATATTCGCTGTGTGCGCAGAACCAAGTGGCGCCGCGTGCCGGTGTAATATGAAAATTCTCTACGGACGAAATATATTACACGCGCAAACGTACGAACATTAAAATTATTTATTTACGTTCGATAATTTGAATATTTTTAATAAAATAGTTGTTTGAAGGTAAGTTGAACGACAGCAGTGCAATATAAAAAAATTTTGTTTACCGTACCAAACATTTAAAATACGTTTTTCGCTATACTTTTCATTCTGTTTTGGGGTTAGGTGACAACTGTCAAACTTTCGTGTCAAACTTTGCGCGGCTTTTCCATTGCTATGCTCTATATTTACCGTCCGTTAGAATGTGCGAATTCCGGCCACCATGAGCGCCCTAAGTCCTAGCCAGACGCTATATAGTATGGCATCGCACACAGCGAATACAAAGAAAGAAAACCTTCGTGATCCGGAGCGTTGCATCGATAAAGAAAAATCGCGTCGAGGGTAATGCGTGTAAAGTTGTGACAGCATTTCCCCCAGCATATCAAAAATTCGATGTAGTTCAATTATTTGCATCCAACTGAGTTCTATTCGCTGTGTGCGAAAAAGCCAAGTGGCGCCACGGCCGGCTGTACTCCGCAAATTTTGCTGGAATAGCTCTCATTTATATTTACACAGACGAAACCTTGTTGGATTAATTTTAATGAACGAACGTTTATATTCGTGCTGCATAGAGTTTTTTGACGGGTGCGGAAAATAATAGGACGCATGGAAAAAAAATATGAGAACAAATAAATAGTTACAGCTAATATACGAAGAGATGCGGACACAAGCATAGCGCAAATTATGGTGAAACGGTTCATGTATAGTTGAGGTGTTTTATACTTAAAAGATATTTAAGTATAAAAAATATCATATCTGCGGGTCTTTTATAGGCACCAATTCAACATATGTTACGTGAATAATAAATGGTAATAGGCGAATCAATAAATTTCGTGTGGTACAGCCGAACCCACGGTCTGGCTGTGAAAATATTCGGTTATGACTGTAACTATGACTTATTTCTTTCGCCGTGAAAGATAACAAAGAAACATGGGTCTTAGCTATAATATACATTACGAAATTGACGTTATTCGAAAAAAAAGCGAGTATCTATTACGCTGGAAAATATGGGGAACAGCAGCAGGGCAAACCGGGACACGAGGCAAAACGATCAATTTTTTAAAAATGGCTAATTGCTTTTAAAATTTGTAAATTGCAAGTTCGTTATTACGTGGATATACCAAAGCAGCTGATATAATTTTCATAATATCGAACACTATAGAATAAAAAGTTCATTTTTTTCAATAATTTTTCTCATCACGATCGAAAGTATTTGTCTTTGAATAAGAACTGAGGAAACCAATTTCGATTCCAAAATTCTCAACAAAAATCTTTTTTTTGGCAATAATTTAAGTAACTTTAATTTATTTTCATTTTGAATTCATCGTCATACGTCGTATAAAATGATAGTAAAGGAAGAACCTTAAAAAAATACAAAGAGTGCCGTGAACAAAAAAAAACCAACCCATTGCAAATGATCGTCTTTTGCCCTACTCTATGGAATTCGCTGAAGGACCAAAAAACGGCGCAAAAAACCTGTGCCGATATAGTCAGTGCCTACCTACGTTTCTCGGTGGTAATGCGAGTAAACTGAAGAACCAAAAAGCACCTTGGAACATATTATCGTATGATTTATGAAATTTACGTAAAATTAGACATTTATTGAATGCGGCCCGCTTTGACTCACTGTCACATAACTCAAATGCAGACACGTATTGCAAGAATATTGTAAATTGTTTTATATTTTTTTTCATGAATATCGCTCGTAGATATCACATCTTCGTGTATTTGTACAAACTTTCCGGAGTCGAATATAAATTCACAAATAGTGGCTATTGATTTAGAAAAATTCAACACCTTTTGGCGAACTCTTATAAGACGAGAAGTGTCATGAGTTTCACAGCACATTCGTCGCGAACCTTAACGGACTGTAGTTCCGCTCTGAACCGCTCTGAATTGAATTAGAAAAAAAAAAGTTTTTTTGCATACAGCAATCATGTATTTCCAAGGTATCGCTATTGTTTGCTTGGCCATCTTGCAATATTTTTTATGCAATAGCGAAGTAAGATACATACATTCGATCGTTCAGCTTTTTTTTCTCAATATTTATCAACCTTATCGTATTCGATGTTGAAGACAACAATTATTTTATCAACAGATGGACACTACCGGAGATCAGATTCGACAGTTCTTGCAATTGGAGACTGATTCACGTAAATATATTACATTTGACAGGATTTGAAATTTACATTTGTTTCGATAACTAACTTTATGTATTATGCTGTGTCCAGGATACGTTGAATAGTGTTTTAAAAAATAATCCATATTCGAAAAAGGATTATTCAATTTTTTTAAATACTTTTTTGGACTTGATAGTTCATTTCAATTGTCTACCCAATGGCGCAATCAACGGATATTTTCGATAATTCTCAATGGTTTTTCTTCGTAAAGCTCGTGACAATTCAACGAGTTTTACAACGATATGATTTACTGCATTTGAAGCATCGTGCATTTATTTTGAGATTCACGAATTCAGAACGAATATCGTTTGTTTGCTACATCACCAGAGTTCGAGTTCCTCGACATTGAATTTCCCGACCGATTGCACAAAAGAGCATTTTCTGGGCCAACGATGCCAGCTGGGAGACGCATGCGAATTCGAACGCCCGATAAAAACATCACACTTTGGCTTTTTCCTGTAAACCCAATTTTGGTAACGAACGGCACCCCCGTTTACTATAGTCGCGGGGCAATAAGCAAACCGGGAAAAGTCAGCATCGAACGACAGGATGGCGTGAGTTTATTTTCACCAAACAAAAAACTGATGCTTTGGAAAATATGAAATCACAGGTTTTAAATTTGTTGGCTAATTTTTTTGTCGGGGTAGCTGATGAATGACGTGGGCGAAGCTTTGACGGATCCTGTCCATTTGGCTTCGTTGGTAATTGGCAGGGGCTACCGAGGGATACCGACAGTTGTAAAAAACTCTTTTTTACTTAGTATACAACTTCAAACATTTATTTTTATGTGTTTCATAACAGTCATTTTTTTGCCGCATATATGCTGAATTATTTCAATGGATTGTTCGTTTTTTTATTTTTTTTCAAATGCAGAATGGTGTAATCGGATCAATGAATTTAGTCGTTAGGTCGTTGCCCGAGAGCATTATTAACGACATGAGAAAGCGTCGATCGATCTCCAATTTCTCAAATTCGATGCATCACGTAGTCTACAGATCCAACGGCACTTTTGAAGAAAAGTATTCTCTAGGTGGTGAGTCGATTCTGCTCGAAGAATGAAATAATACAGAAAAAATAATTGAGTAATCGACGTTAAACTTTTGCTATCGAGGTTCGTATCAAGTGATTTTCCGAACAACCAAAAATTCATATTCTAAATTTATGAATTAGTATTGCCAAAAGAAAAATTCATTATACATTATTGAATTTTTCTTTCTCATAGACAACGTTGTCATTTCTGGAACAAAAAAAACTCCGTTTTCAATGCCAATGAGTTCAAAAAACGTTCAAAATATTTCATCTAATTTTTCAAATTCTGTGCCCATTAACATTTCATTTTTTTGTAAAAATCTCCATGCAACAAATCAGTCTGTCATTTATCGATTTTCATTTACTCGTGGAATACTTGAAAATTTCGAACCTAATAAGTTCATTCGTAAATATTTTATAACTAATAAGACAACATTTTTGTTGCATGTCGCAAAATTGTAAGAAAAAAATCTTTACCTTGCGCGGATTGTGAGACGGTTGATAAATTTTACACAATCTTAACTAGAATTGTAAGTTGTAAGCCGATTTCGTCGGCTTTGGTCTCATTTCATTTGGGAAACCGGAAATCTGTTATCCATATTTTTGTTCAGCCTTTAACGAAACGACGTTATCAGAGGGACAGAGACCTCCTGAAGGGCCGAAGAATCTGTACCCAAAAATTCTCGCAATCTTCGATTTCAGTATGTACAAGTAAGTGTTAGTCGCGAAAAAATAAAAAATATTTCTCATGATCGTAATATTATGAAGATTCGTAATTCTACGCTTTCAGTAAGCAGGGACAAAACATGATTACTTTCCTGGAATATATCATAGCATTTTGGAACAGCGTTAATCTCAAGTACCGTGCTTTCGTCAGTCCGCAAGTGAAATTGCACATTGCCGGAATTCTTATCGCGGTGGTATGCGTGTGAAAATAAATTGAAGTAAAAGAAACAAAAATCAATCGAAACATCACAATTGGCATTTGGGACAAAAATTTTAGGAAGCTACAGGCCTACCTTACATCTCGGACCGAATGCACGGTGATGACGCTTTTAGTGCAGAAGCAGCGGTACAAGTTTCGAGGTTTTTTTTTTCACAATATAAGAGATTCAATTCCGTTGGAGAGCTACGATATTGCACACACGACCACGAGGTTAGTCTGATGAAAAATGCAAATAACAGAAAAAGGGAAGAAAAATAATATGTATAGAGGTAAGAGAGGGCAATTGCAACACCAATTGGACTATCAATCAATGGCAGGTAATTAGTGAAAAAAAAAAACCATTCGTCGATAAACCGTGTGATCCATTACTTTCGAGATGGCAGGTATTGCGAGCCTTCATCAGCTGGAACTGCTTAGTACCATAAGCTCGTTTAAAAATCAGTCATGACATGCTGTTGCGTCACATTACAAAATTATCTAGTTTCAAACTAGATCGGTGATCTAGTTTTAATTGCGTGTCGAATGGAAAAAAAAAAAATGATTGGAGAAAAATTCAATTGAAGAATATTTCTGGCATACTTTTTGCTAATGAATTATCGTTGTATTTTTTAAATTAAATTTACGTAGTCGGAGATTTTACTTAATAAAATTTAAGCAAGGCCGAATTCATTCTTATTGGAGAGCATAATTTATAATTTCTATTACGTGGTTGAAAATTTCCGAATCTAGCTTTATTATAAAAAGTTAATCCTGCTAAATCTGATGAATAATCCATTGCATTGCCACTGTTAGATTTCTGCTGACAATTCAGGCACCTCGTTCTGAAATGAGCTAAGTACTAAAATTTTCACGGTTAACTCTGGACTTGTGCCAGAAATCATTTTTTTTTTTTACATCGTTTAATAGTCAAATTCTTTGCCATTGGGGTATTGAAAACCGTTTAAAACTGACTTGTTGCTCATAAAACGAGCCTTTCAATCATTTTGGAAATGTCTGCTTTATGGTCACTTCCCGCTTCCTGGTTATTCAGGGAAAAAAGTAGAAACGAAAAAGAAAATAAATAACCAGCGTACAAATAAATGTCGTACAGAGACTGTCGCCATAATTGCTCTTGACTATTGTTCGATACTTCAATATGCTTGTTCATGAATAAATAGAAAACGCATCGTTGAAATTAATGGCTAGAGGTCAAGCATCAATGTTCCTGCATGCCTAGTTTGTAGATAATCATCAAGTATACATTTTGTATTGCAAAAAAAAAGTAATAGCGGGAAATGTCGTTTACCCGAAAACCTTTTTCGAGTAAATGGACAATATCTCGAAGATTGTACACCGAGCTGAATAGCAAAATCTTTCGGTGTCACAGCATTCATCCTATCGGAGTTTTGCAATTGCCTTCGCCTGTTATAAACTTTCCCAGTTTGTATTTCTTCCCTTCAATGGCTAACTGGTGCCCGGTATTGCATGATTAACTGGAAAACAAATTATTACTAGACTCACTTTTGGAGTCGGGTATGCTGCGAGAATTGTAGGTAAGAAATTATTGTAACTTGGATCGGAAATCGTATTTTCAATTTTCAATGAGAATGAAAAGATTAAATTTACATCGATCCGCAGGTAAGGGAATACCCGGAGCTGTATGCAATAACCGTCCAAATCCTCGAGCTATGAGCGCAGTCGCGATCAGCCAAGACAACGGTGCATTTTCGGGTATTCTTATCGCCGCTCACGAATTGGGACACGTGTAAGAGTTCAATTCACAAGATGAGAAAAAAAAAAAAATTGTGTGGAAAAATTGATTTTTTTTTTTTCAACCGATACTTTTCATTCTCATTTATTAACGACAGGTTTGGTCTACATCACGATTTAGAACAGAGCAGTGATTGCCTATGGACGAACGGGTTCGTTATGGCAGCTGCAGTTGAATTCACGTCGAATTCGTCATCGTTCTCAGCTTGCTCTCTGGCAGAATTTCAAAAAATGTTCGAGTACGTTTCAATTTGTGCATTCGAAGAAATTGAAGACATTTCTCAATCTTCCTTGCCGTAACATTTTGTGTGCGTTAAAATTCAGTAATTTTTTTTTTTTTTTCGTAATTTGCAGCGAAGGAAATTACACATGTATGTACGAGAAACCAAGTTTACAAGGCGAGCCTTTGCATGAATTATTTCCTGGAAAAATGATAAATCTGACAGAACAATGCTTAACGCATGAAGCCGGACCACCCTGCGTCCCAACTTCTGACGAGGTAAATACAGCGAAATATGAGAATAATTTATATTCGATACGTATTGAATATAATTCGACGAAAACTTGGATACTTGAGGATGTATGAGCACTAGCTTCGCGATCATATAAAAATCTGAATTTTTTATATGGTGTAGCAGAAGTTTATAGGATAAAACCTGCAAAATTTCAAAGTGGGTCAACGACTCTTTACGCGAGTAATTAATTCGTGAAATAAAGATATTCATCCCACGCCATATACGAATTCTGGGCTGACGCAACTTTGAAACAGAAATTCGTATCTTTCACGATCAGATACGATCAATATTAAAACTGTTGAATGTTCAGAAAACTATCACGATTACATACGTTCCATAAAAAATGGGGGTTAACGAACCTTTTGACATACAATTATCGATTTTAAGGAAATTTTTCGCGTGTGTCGCATAATGAGCGGTCCGACTCTCTCTTGTTTCATGATGCGTGCCCCTCGCTCATCGCGCTCACCCGCGTCCCCGCCACCTTGTGCTCATGCATCCTCAATGTATATATTTTAGGATATATATACGAAATATAATCAACACGCACTGTTTATTTGCGAAACAACGAAAAGCCAGTTCTGTCTCGATCGTTATTATTAGTAAAAAAAATTTCCTATTCTTCAGGCTCCTCATTTTGATATCTGCAGTGGCTATTACTGCATGCATAAAGATAACTATTGCTGGGAGACTGGTTATGCGGCGCTCGATGGTACGCTATGCGGTGACCCAAATGAAATAGTAGATCGGGTAAGCGCCGTCGAATCGCCTAAACGGGATCGATTAATTTTTTTCACGCAGACATTTCCGAATCTTCATACTTTTTTTTTTACAAATTATTTACATATATTTATATTTTTTTTTTTTTCGTCCACTATTACAGTACTGCGTTCATAGCCAATGCGTACGTGTACTGTAGAATGCCTGGACCGAATGATTCGTCGTCAGGATTTTTCCATAAATATAAATACATGCGACGATGTACGTGCAAAATAAAAAAAATAAAAAACTATTGGCAGGGTGCGTGATGAAAGCGACATCTACCGCCCGCACTAATTCACACTCAATCACAGATATTTTGTATTACAAATTTCTTTTAAACATTTTTTAAAAAAATTTTATCACAGTACAAATGAAATCTTGTATCATACAAGAAAGTTAATGAAAGATACCAATTAAGGAACCGAAAAAAAAGTAAGTATTAAAAATTCGTTTAAATAGAAAACATACTTCATTTGTAATGAAATGAGGTTAGGTACAGCTGAAATATAGCAGTAATAATAAACGTAATAATAGTACGCATAAAATTTGAAAAATAATATCAAATTTGAAAAATTTATTGATAGGAAATCTAATTATTATTTAATGTATCTATTTAAAACTATAAAAAACCATTTATTCTTAGTAACGTTTATAAATAAAATGATCACTACACGTGTAACTGCTTCGTTTTGGGGTCCACGGTGATCCATCAGGACTAAAAATATCACTTTATTATTATTTTATTCAAAATGAACGCTTAAAAAATAATTGTTTAAGTTCACGTTTAGTACAGCGTTCTTAGTAAGCACGTTTCTTTGTACGAAATAAAGTTAGGTTATGCGTTACTGACTTTTCTTTTCACTGCATTAATCCATTTTTGCCTTTGTTCTAATTTCCAACTTGCTGTTGGAAAACTATAAAATTTACAATTGCTATTTCGACCTGTGTTCTTACAATTGACTATGCAACAACCGAATGTAACCGTTTTTCAATAATTGTTGTATCAATTCCGTCAAATATTAGTGAGATTTATTGCTCAGTTCGTCCACAGCGTGCGCTGCAGTCGATTCGGTTGTCCCCACCATATACTCTGCACCCTGCCAATGCGTAAGATACTGCTTGTATCTACTGACGTTAGCTGCGTAATAAATTAATAAAATTTAGGTTCACGGGTATTAGGTTCGTTGCATGTATAAATGTAAAAGATTATTATTCCCTTTGGAACATTGAATTATAATTGGCAAATTGTATGATCGGGGTGATATTTTTTTTTTATTTCATCTTTCCCATGTGTTTAAATGAAAAAAAAATCGTACCTATCGATTTATTTTTCGCAAGTGTGCGAATGTGTGATCGTGTTGAATTCGCAACGATATCCAGGAGAAAAAAGACAAAAAAAGAATGCCATTACCACTGTCACAATTTCCATTGCTAATCGGCACTGGGGGTATGGGGGTAAGGCTTTGTTGTACTATTTAAAAGGAGGGCAAACACGAACTACGAGGAATTCCATCGAATAATTGCTATGAAATACCTCATGGTCTGCCACCTGTTCCATCTTTCCGTTTGAATAAAGATGGCAACAAAATTTTAACACGCAGATTCAATTTTGAAAATAATTTTCACGAAATATCATTTGGATCGCTAAAAACTGTCCTCTCAGCTAATTAGTCTGTAACTAAGTAACTGGCCAGTTACTATAGTTACAATCGAATATACCAAATTGAATTGAACTGAAGAATGAAGGATCCGAATCAGAGGATTTACAATACCATAACGCGAACATTCACCTCATTTATATTTTATTCCGGTCATTAATATTTATCTGTAATGGCGAGAAAAGGGTGAGGCAGGATCGGAGATGACGAATCTACGTCCTATTGGCACGTATACACACACACACACACATACATATACGTGCAGTTTTTCTTCTCTGTATAAAGAAGGGAGAGAGAGAGAGAGAAAGAGAGAACAAAAAATCGAAATAAAAAGTAAAGCGGGAGAATAATGGGTGACAAAAAAAAATAATCACTAGCGATCTAAAATCATAAAATTTGTGTATCGAATGATTTTTATGATACGAATGAACGATCGAATTGATTGCAATGCCAGGGCATCACATCCCCTTTCTCCATGGAGCTGGACTCTTTTTTTTTTTGCGTGTTTTCCTGCATTGAAATCAAATTCTCATCGGCATGAAGCTCTTCTCACCTGCGATCTGTAAATTATACAAAAAAATACATGTACCGTGTACAATCGCATCGATGATTCGGTATCAAGTTTTCATTTTTATTCTTCAATGTCACGCGGCTTCTTCGAGAACATAAAAAAACAGGAAAATAATTGAGCTTTGTTCTTATGCTCGGGACGCAATCGAGAGCCTCGATTGTGACAAGTAAAATCGGTTTACCGTCTTCTGCAGATCACCGACCAAGTCAAGGATTATCCAACCGGATACTCCGATAGTTCGGTTTGTGGGGGGAAAAAAGAAAGAAAACAAAAAAAAATAGTTCATTGAGCATTGACCGAATGAAAATCAACTGGAAAATCCAATAATCGTAGCGAGCAGCTGCTGTCCATACTTGACTCAAGCGATCAAAAACTGTGAAAAAATTGTTTGGATCTACGCAGTTGTTGTTAAAGGCCCTTATTTGGTAACCTTCTAAGGCCCTAGTCGAAAAAGCGTGACCGTCCGTTCAGGGTGCCAATTGGGCTTCCAGACTTCCCAGTAAGTTAGGGAAATCCGATCGAGGCCTCAACCAAATTGACGCACGGGGTGTTATATATTAAAAGATATTGAAGTATATCAACGACGTCATATCTGCACATGCTGCAGGCACGAATCCAACATATTTTACGCGCATAATCAATGGTAATAGGCAAATTAATAAATATCGTGTGATACAACGGCACCCACGATCCAGCTGTGCAAGTATCCGGTCATTACTTTCATATTGAATAATAACAGAAAAAACTTGCGTCATAGCCACATCATAAAGTCGACCAGATGGTTTTCACTCCGTCTTTAGGTTAATAAATTTATTCGAAAGAAGCAAATATCGATTACATTGGAGAATATGGGGGACAGCAGGGCAAAATGAGACACGGGGCAAGATGGACAATTTTTTAAAAATGGCTAATTTCATTCAAAATTCGTAAACCCCAAGTTCGTTATAACTTGAGTATATACCAAACGGACTGATGTAATTTTCATAATTTTTTGCAGCATCGAATGAAACTTTCAATTTTGCCAATAATTTTTCGAATAAAAACTGAGCAAACCAATTTCGATTACAAAATTTTCAACCGAAATCTGTTATTTTTGGCAATAAATTGAATAGCATTTATTTATTTTTACTTTGAATTCATGCATCATATTAAATAACAACAAAAGAAAATCCTTAAAAAAAAATACAATGAGCGCAGTAAAAAAATCAAGCCCATCGCGAATTACTATCTTTGCCCCACTATATCGCATTCGCCGAAGGGCAGGAAAACTGTGAGGAAAACCTGTGCCGATATAGTCAGTGCCTGCCTCATTTTCCCAGGGTAATGACAGTAAACTGAAGCGCGAACACCAAAAAGCGCATTAGAACATTTTATCGTACGACTGATGAAATTTATATACAATTAGATATTTATTGAAAGCGGCCCATTTTACCTCACTCGCAGACAAGTCAAATGGAGACACGTATTCCAAGAATATAAATCGACTCATATATTTCTTTCTTATGAATATCGCTCGTAGGAATTATTCACGTCTTCATATATTTGTACAAACTTACCGGAGTCAAATTGACATTCGCAAATAGTGGCTATTGATCTCGAAAAATTTATGACATTTTTATCAAGCTTTATAAGACGAGAAGTGTCATGAGTTTCACAGCACATTCGTCGCGAACCTTAACGGACTGTAGTTCCGCTTTAAACCGCTCTGAATTGAATTAGAAAAAAAAGGTTTTTTTTGCATACAGCAATCATGTATTTTCGAGGTATCACTGTTGTTTGCTTGGCCGTCTTGCAATATTTTTTATGCAATAGCGAAGTAAGATACATTCGATCGTTCAGCTTTTTTTTCTCAATTTTTATCAACCTTATCGTATTCGATGTTGAAGACAACAATTATTTTATCAACAGATGGACACTACCGGAGATCAGATTCGACAGTTCTTGCAATTGGAGGCTGATTCACGTAAATATATTGCATTTGACAGGATTTGAAATTTACATTTGCTTCGATAACTAACTTTATGTATTATACTGTGTCCAGGATACGTTGAATAGTGTTTTAAAAAATAATCCATATTCGAAAAAGGATTATTCAATTTTTTTAAATACTTTTTTGGACTTGATAGTTCATTTCAATAGTCTACCCAATCGCACAATCAACGGATATTTTCGATAATTTTCAATGGTTTTTCTTCGTAAAGCTCGTGAAAATTCAACGAGTTTTACAACGATATGATTTACTGCATTTGAAGCATCGTGCATTTATTTTGAGATTCACGAATTCAGAACGAATATCTTTTGTTTGCTACATCACCAGAGTTCGAGTTCCTCGACATTGAATTTCCCGACCGATTGCACAAAAGAGCATTTTCTGGGCCAACGATGCCAGCTGGGAGACGCATGCGAATTCGAACGCCCGATAAAAACATCACACTTTGGCTTTTTCCTGTAAACCCAATTTTGGTAACGAACGGCACCCCCGTTTACTTTAGTCGCGGGGCAGTAGGCAAACCGGGAAATGTCAGCATCGAACGACAGGATGGCGTGAGTTTATTTTCACCAAACAAAAAACTGATGCTTTGGAAAATATGAAATCACAGGTGTTAAATTTGTTGGCTAATTTTTTTATCGGGGTAGCTGATGAATAAAGTGGGCGAAGCTTTGACGGATCCTGTCCATTTGGCTTCGTTGGTAATTGGCAGGGGCTACCGAGGGATACCGACAGTTGTAAGAAACCCTTTTTTACTTAGTATACAACTTCAAACATTTATTTTTATGTGTTTCATAACAGTCATTTTTTTGCCGCATATATGCTGAATTATTTCAATGGATTGTTCGTTTTTTTTTTTTTTTTTAATGCAGAATGGTGTAATCGGATCAATGAATTTAGTCGTTAGGTCGTTGCCCGAGAGCATTATTGACGACATGAGAAAGCGTCGATCGATCTCCAATTTCTCGAATTCGATGCATCATGTAGTCTATACATCCAACGGCACTTTTGAAGAAAAGTATTCTCTAGGTGGTGAGTCGCTTCTGCTCGAAGAAAGAAATAATACAGAAAAAATTAATTGAATAATCGACGGTAAACTTTTGCTATCGAGGTTCGTAACAAGTGATTTTCCGAACATCCAAAAATTCTTATTCTAAATTTATGAACTAGTATTGCCAAAAGAAAAATTCATTATATTTTATCGAATTTTTATTTCTCATAAACGACATTTTCATTTCTGGAACAAAAAAAAACTCCGTTTTCAATGCCAGTGAGTTCAAAAAACGTTCAAAATATTTCATCTAATTTTTCAAATTCTGTGCCCATTAACATTTCATTTTTTTTGTAAAAATCTTCATGCAACAAAGCAGAGTCTGTCATTCATCCATTTTCATTTACTCGTGGAGTACTTGAAAATTTCGAACCTAATAAATTCATTCGTAAATATTTTATAACTAATAAGATAACAACATTTTCGTTGCATTTCGCAAAATTACAAGAAAAAAATCTCTACTTTGCGCGGATTTTCAGCCGGTTGGTAAATTTTGCACAATCTTGACAAGAGATAAACTTCAATTGTAAGCCGATTTCGTCGGTTTTGGTCTTATTTCGTTCGATAACCTCAAATCTAATCTGTTATCCATATTTTTTTCTAGCCTTCAATGAAACGACGTTACCAGAGGGACAGAGACCTCCTGAAGTGCCGAAGAATCTGTACCCAAAAATTCTCGCAATCTTCGATTACAGTGTGTACAAGTAAGTGTTATAGTCGCGGAGAAATAAAAATATTTCGCATGATCGTAATATTATGAAGATTCGTATTTCTACGATTTCAGTAAACAGGGACAAAACATGATTGCTTTCCTGGAATATATCATAGCATTTTGGAACAGCGTTAATCTCAAGTACCGTGTTTTCGTCAGTCCGCAAGTGAAATTGCACATTGCCGGAATTCTTATCGCGTTGGTATGTTTAAAAATAAGTGAAAACAAAAGAAAAAATCATAATAATCAATGGAAACATGGCAAATTCGAAGTGAGTGATCTTGTGGGGAAAAAAAAATTCTAGGACGCTACAGGCCTACCTTACATCTCGGACCACATGCGCGGTGATGACGCTTTTAGTGCAGACACAGCGATACAATATGCGAGGAATTTTTTTCACAATATAAAAGATTCAATTCCGTTGGAGAGCTACGACATTGCCCACACGACCACAAGGTTAGTCTGATGAAAAATGGAAATAACAGAAATAGGAAAAAAAAAAAAAAGAATACGCAGATGTAATTGAGGACAATTGCAACACTAATTGGACTATCAATCAATGAAATTTTATTACTGAACAAAAAAACGTTTGTACATAAACTGTGATCCATTACCTTCGAGATGGCGGGTATTGCAATCTTGCAGCTCTAACTGCTCAGTCCCATAAGCTCTTTTGCAAATCAGTTATGATATGCTGTTGCGATACATTACAAAATCAGGTTTAAAAAGCAAGACGAGCTAACCTCAGGCACTGTGATTTCTACTTCTACAAATTGATTGAAAAATATTTGTGGCATATTTTTGCTAATCAATTATCGTTGTCTTTTTGAATTACACATTCATAGTCGGGAATTTCCTTTAATAAAATATTTAATTCTTTTCGAAATGCATAATTTGTAATTCGTAATGAGAATCCAGCGTCATTACAGAAAGTTAATCCTGCTAAATCTGATGGGTAATCCGTTGAATTGCCACTGACAGATTTCTACTGACAATTCAGGCAGTTCGAGCTGAAGAGAGCTTAGTATTAAATGTTTCACGGTTGACTGCGTGGACTTGTGATAGAAATCTTTTTTTTTATTAACTGTATATATATCTTTTATGCAATGATTTTTACACGTGACTGCAGCATTTCCACAAGCAATCTGCTTTATCGTTACCACTTTACCATTAGGATGTTGAAAAACGTTTCAAACTGATTTTTTGCAAATAAACCGAGTTATTCAGTCATTCCGACAATGCCTCCTTTATATGGTCGCTTCCCGCTTCCCTATTATTTATGGGAAAAAAGTAAGAACGAAAAAGAAAATGAATAATCAGCGTACAAACAAACGTCGTATAGAGATCGTCACAATAATTGCTCTTGACCATTGTTCGATACTTCAATATGCTTGTTCATAAATAAAAAGGAAACGGATCTTCATACTAACCGTTGAAATTGAAGGCTAGAGGTTGAACATAATACGTACTATGTTCCTGCACAGCTAGTTTGTAGATAATAATCAAGCATACATTTTTTATTGCGTAAAAGAAGTAATGTCGGGAAATTTCGCTTATCCGAAAACCTTTTTCAAGTAAGTAAATAGACGATATCTCGAAGAATGTACACCGAGCCAAATGGCAATCTGCTGGTATCACAGCATCCTTCAATGCGAAGTTTTGCAATTGTCTTCGCCTCTTATAAATGTTCCCAGTCTGTATTCCTTCTCTTCAGAGCTTAAGTGATTCCCTGTGTATTACACGATTAACTGGAAAACAAATTTTTGACTAGGCTCACTTTTGGAGTCGGGTATGCTGCGATGGCTGTTGGTAAGAAATTGCTGCAATTTGGATCGGAAATCGTATTTTCAATTTTCGATGAGAATAAAAAGGGTCATTTCGTATCGATTTGCAGGTAAGGCATTACCCGGAACTGTATGCAATAACATTCCATACCCTGGAACTATGAGCGCAGTCGCATTCAGCAAAGACAACGGTGCATTTTGGGGTGTTCCAACCACCGCTCACGAATTGGGACACGTGTGAGAGTTCAATTTTTAAGATATAAAACAAAAACAACGAAGTGGAAAAATTGATTTTTTTTTCAACCGATACTTTTTATTCTTATTTTTTAACGACAGGTTTGGTGTAGATCACGATTTAGAACAGAGCAGTGATTGCCTATGGACGAACGGGTTTATTATGACAGCTGCAGTTAAATACACGTCGAATTCGTCATCGTTCTCAACTTGCTCTCTGGCAGAATTTCAAAAAATGTTCGAGTACGTTTCAATTTGTGCATTCGAAGAAATTTGAAAACGATTTCTCAATCTTCCTTGCCGTAACATTTCGTTTCCAATAAAATGAAGTAATTTTTTTCGTCGTAATTTACAGCGGAGGAAATTACACATGTATGTACAAGAAACCAAGTTTACCAGGCGAGCCGTTGCATGAATTATTTCCTGGAAAAATGACGAATCTTACAGAACAATGCTTAATTCATGATGCTGGACCACCCTGCGTCCCATCTTCTGAACGGGTATGTACAGCTAAATATGAGAATAATATATATTCGATAAATATTGAATATAATTTCGACGGAAACTCGTATACTTAATATACAGGGTGGGGCATTAACTATTAGCAGTAGAAATATTTTCTACCTTGCCAGTCTTAGGCGAAAACTTTTCCTACAAAAGTTGCATGTTTCGTAGGGGGTCATCAAGTGGTGGCTACGAGGTTCATCTGGGTGGAGGCGCTTCGAGAATTTCAAGGTCACCTCCGTTTTTTCAAATGGATCCACTATTTTTTTTTCTTCGTAATTTCATCGAGGAACAATGAATAAGTTCACACGCCAAATTTCGTCATGATCAACCAAGATTTAGCATAAAAAATCGATAAAATGGAAATTTTAATGTTTTCAGCCTTAAATCGATTGAAAAAATGGTGCAACCACTTACTCTTATGAAAGGTGCTCAAAGTGATGGCCACCACTTTCAATGCACGCTTGAAATCTGATTTGCATTGATTGTATGGCCCTATTAATAACGTCAGTCTGTATTAACGAACAGGCTCTAATTATTCTGTCTCGCATATCTTGCACAGTAGTCGGCACTTCATTGTACACCACGTCTTTTAGAGTCCCCCATAAAAAAAAAGTCCAGTGGTGTCGAGTCTGGCGAACGAGCAGATTGCAAGCATGAATTGATAGTGGTGGCCATCACTTTGAGCTCATTTTATAAGAGTAAGTGGTTGCACCGTTTTTTCAATCGATTTAAAGCTAAAAATATTAAAATTTCCATTTTAACGATTTTTTATGCTAAATCTTGGTCGATCATGACGAAATTTGGTGTGTGAACTTATTCATAGTTCCTCGATGAAATTACGAAGAAAAAAAAATAGTGGATCCATTTGAAAAAACGGAGGTGACCTTGAAATTCTCGAAGCGCCTCCACCTAGATGAACCTCGTAGCCACCACTTGATGACCCCCTACGAAACATGCAACTTTTGTAGGAAAAGTTTTCGCCTAAGACTGGCAAGGTAGAAAATATTTCTACTGCTAATAGTTAATGCCCCACCCTGTATATTATATTTTTTAGGCTATACACGAAATGCACGAAATACAAGATGCACTGTGTTTATTTTGCGAAACAATGAAAAAGCCAGTTCTGTCTCGATTGTTATAATTAGTAAAAAAAAAAATATTTCCCATTTTTCAGGCTCCTCTTTTTAATATCTGCAGTGGCTATTACTGCATGCATAAAGATAACTATTGCTGGGAGACTGGCTATGCGGCGCTCGATGGTACTCTATGCAGTGACCCAAATGAAATAGTAGATCGGGTAAGCGCGATCGAATCGCCTGAACGGGATCGATTAATTTTATTTCATACAGACATTTATGAAACTTCATACTTGTTTTTACAAATTATTAACGTAAATACATATTTTTTTTTTTTTTTGTTCACTGTTACAGCACTGCGTTCATAATCAATGCGTCCGTGTACTATAGAATGCCCGGAACAAATGGTTCGTCATCAGAATTTTTCCATGAATATTATATATATGAAGATCTGTGCGCCAAGTATAAAAATGTACACATGATACTGCTTATGTATACTGACGCTGATGGCTGCGTAATAAATCAATAAAATTCAAGTTTATCGGTGCTCGGTCGTTGCGTGCGTAAGTGCAAGAATATATTATTCCCTTGGGAACATCGAATTATAATTGGAAAATTGTATCGTCGAGATAATTTCTTTTTTTTATTACTTTCATTGTGTTTCAACGAACAAAAAAATCGTATTTTTCGAAAGTGTGCGCCTGCGATCGTATTGAATTCGCAAAGATATCCCGGAGTGAAAAGACAAAAAAAAATCCATTCTCACTGTCACAATTTTCATTGTTAATCGACACTGGGGTAGAGGTAACGCTTTGTCGTAATATTTAAAACGAGGGCAAACCGAAACTGTGAAGCGAAGTACATCGAATAATTGCTATGATAAAGTATACCTCATGCTCTATCACTTCCATACTTTTCATGTTTATAAAAATTCCAATGAGTCTTATCTTTAACCTTCTGTTTGAATGAAGATGTTACGAAAATTTTAACGCAGATTCAATTTAGATCGCAAAAACTGTCGTCTTAACTAATTATAGTCGGTAACTGAGTAACCGACCGGTTACTTGCTACAATCGAATATACTAAATTTAATGGAACTAAATAATGAAGAATCAAAGTTAGAGGATTTACAATATACCATGACGCAAGCATACTTCAATTATACTTAATTTGAAATTGCGAGAAAAGGGAGAGACACAGAGGATAGAAGACGACGAATCTACGTACTATTGTCACGTCTTAAATATATATTAGGGTGTGCGGAAAAAAAACAATTTTTTTTTTTCGGTTGCATCCACCAAAAAAAGTTGAAGTAAGGTAAAAAAAAGAAGAATCCTAAAACGTGAGGCCAAAAAAAAATTATTTCGAACGGCGCATTGCATTTGAATATTTTCCATAAGAATGACACAGGAAAATATTGAGATTTCTGAGTGTGGTAGTGCAGCTCGTCAGAAAAAAATCACACAAAGATGTCATTAACATATTCTCATGGAGAATCGAATACCCTACAAAAAAAGTTCTTACGAAAAATTAGCTCGGAACAACCGTTCGAGTGGAATATAACGCGAATGAATATAGTGGAAATAACGCTGTCTGAAATTGAATTGATAGGAAAAAAAATAATTCAAAAGGCTGTAAAAATCGAATTTTTCGCTTTACGAAAAAAATTTTCGGGGGTTTTTTGTAGAGAATGTTCTGCTCCAACATACTTGCATGAAATTGTTCTCAAAATATTTCTCTTATACAAAAAAAAATCAAGTACAACAAGAAATATAAAAGAAACGACGTTCATCATTGATCGTGTTTCGAAAAGCTTTATTCAATGAATTTGGTTTAATAAGATAGAATAGGTTTTTTTTACATTATAATGCTTAATAATCATCGTTTCTTTTTTTAATAGTCTGTTTGTTGCAATTAGGGTATTTCTATCGATAATTTTGCACTATGCCCAATAAATATTGTAGCTGCTCTTCGTTTTTTGTTAACGAACCGTTATATGCTTCTATCAAAGCGACGTTGTTAGAGCAGAACATTCTCCACAAAAAACCCCCGAAAAGTTTTTTCGTAAAGCGAAAATTTCGATTTTTACAGCCTTTTGAATTATTTTTTTTTTCCTATCAATTCAATTTCAGACAGCGTTATTTCCACGATATTCATTCGCGTTATATTCCACTTGAACGGTTGTTCTGAGCTAATTTTTCGTATGAACTTTTTTTGTAGGGAATTCGATCCTCCATGAGAATATGTTAATGACATCTTTGTGTGATTTTTTTCTGACGAGTTGCACTACCACATTCAGAAATCCCAATATTTTCCTGTGTCATTCTTATGGAAAATATTCAAATGCAATGCGCCGTTCGAAATAATTTTTTTTTGACCTCCCGTTTTAGGATTCTTCTTTTTTTACCTTACTTCAACTTTTTTTGGTGGATGCAACCGAAAAAAAAAAAATTGTTTTTTTTCCGCATCGTATATATTTTATTTATATTTTTTTTTTCCGCATACGTATATATATATATATATATATATATATATACGTATGGGATGGTGAAGAATCGGGATAACATTCGTTACAAAGTACTGGTGTTGCGGAACGATGGAAGAGGTATATAGGGGTGCCGAGGGGCGAAGGAGGGAATGAAAACACCACAAGAGGGTTGTCGGGAAGATATTTCGAGAAAAGCAAGTAGCGAGAGATCTTCGTTGAGCTTCTCTTCGATACCTGCAAGGTCCCGTCAGTCAAGTTTATAATACCCCATTTCCATCTGTCGCCATGCTCTCTTCCCTCGAGTCAACTCTCGCATTTTCGTCTCTGATGCCTGCCTCGATTTATACTTCACTCTCTCTCTCTCTCTCTCTCTCTCTCTCTCTCTCTCTCTCTCTCTCTCTCTCTCTATCTCTATATATTTCTCTCTTTCTCTCTCTTTCTCCTGCCACGCCCATACATGAAGCACATGTATTTCATGATGAGGAACAGCAGAGAAATGAGAATATCTTTCATCAGGGTTAAATATCTGCGACGTTACTTCTCGAACATATTCGCACTTGTACAGATGTTATTAATATATATAGTGCGATGTTTCGTACGTCATACTGGGTATATATGTGAAGAAAAGCAGACACATCAAATCGAAATATGGAAATGTTGTAATATATATGGCTAAATTCAAAAGCAGTATGTCATCTTGTATTAATTTCATTTCAGTGACCTTAATAGTTGCCGAAGCATCTATACGGATTTAAAAAACAGTATTTCAACTTTCTCGCCTCCAATATATATCATGGTTGAAACATTTATTTTACACAAATAAACCCGCTAATTGGCCCGATGGAATTTTCTGTATGGAAATTTATGAAAAAATAATATGTGCAAAAATATATATAATATTTACCGATAATTAATACTGTATACGCGCTTCTACATGCGCTTTTGGCGATCTCACTTGTCCAGACTTCCTTGCCTTTCTCTATCGAAATTTCGGTTTTTTTTACATATTCATTATTTGCGCTGAGAAGTATTGGATCCCCCCCGTGCCGATCGGCTTTACAGTTAGACTGTACGAAAAAAAAGGCCCCGGGAGAACGAAAAAATACTTTTCCATTTCTGCCTCGGGCCGAACCACCAAAAGACAACAAATTCATTCAAATTACAGACGTTGCCTCCACCATTGCCCAATAACTTGATTCTCACTATTCCGCCTAACCGTGAAGCACGAGAAACAAAAATCCGGAAGTATTATTCATGTACAACTATGCAAAACACGAAGAAAGGAAGTAGCAAAGTTTTTTCACCATTCAACTCTTTGACTTTAAAACTTATCCTGTGCAGTGAGTTCTCGTAGGCCATTGAGATCATGCAAAGAGCGGTGAGGGAACTCTTATGACCTCGTTATAAGATAGGGAACATTGAAACTCGTAGAACATCGTGGGGCAATGTATCAATATCCCGAATTATCCGATTTGAAAACATTTTTCTAGATATTTTTTTTTTTTTTTTTTGTATATCGGGCTCCTAATTGAACAATTAGCACCAGTTAATTAAGGTTGTTGTACTGCTTACTCGGATCCTTTTTCTCTTTCATTATAAATATTATAAAAACGGTACTGTCAAAAATTCTGAAATTTTCACAGAATATCCAGGTAATGTCTCTTAAAACGTACCGCATTTTTCAGCTTATTGGCACCATATTCTTGTCAGATATTACGTAAATACTGCAAAAACTGTCAGAATTTTTATCTATCATAGGTGCAGTTAACCTACGAAACACATTAACTTTCCGAATTTTTTTTCTCAATAACGGTACTGTGAATCGTACCCAAGTTTCACAGGAACGTAGGCAAAATAATTACATACATTGTGGAAAAATTTGGTCTGCATGGCATCATTTTGAAGTATCATCACAACAATCTTAAACTTTATTAAAAAAAAGTCTTCTATACTGATTTTAATTATGAATTTATCGCATATTATCCAATATACGAAAATACTTGACTAAAAATAAAATAATCTGTTTTTCTGCAAATAATTCATGTAAAATTGTCCACAAGCTCAAATTCGTAATGGGGGCCGAAAAAAAAAAAAAAAAGAAAATCAGAGCTGACATGTATGCCCCTAAAAACATTCGTTCCTTTATATCGTTTCAGCTATAATATCTGCCCTTATATGGCTTGTCAAAGATCTGCGAGAATTTTTGTCCCTCGCTGCGCTTCCTGGGGTATAGGAAACAAATAAGGAACGACGAATCAAAATAAACGAGAAATTTTGGCTTATATTATTTGTAAATATATTATCGAATAACATCTATAATATAATGATGAAAAACCATTTATAGTATATAATAAGTGTACCATTGTAATATTTCGATTCATTAGTAAACATTCAGTATTTATAGATTTTTTGTTGTTTGCTGGGTTTTTTTTTTAAATTTTTTTTTATATTCGTAGCTGGTGATCACTAACCATTAAAAGCACGTGATCTTATACAACTCGTATTTTCAATATTCTTCAATATATATATATATATATATATATTTATCCGTCAATCGAAATTTCCTCTCGCGCATTTGAAATTTTAAACTCCGTTGTGCTGCTCCTGCTCAGGTAAATCTCGGCTTTGTCCTATGATAATTTTACATTATTTATTACAATATGCGTGTATATATACATGAATTATAACATGAAATTTTATCGATTTCACGATGCGATAAATTACTCCCTTTTCTCTCGCTCGTTTTCAGTACAAAAAAAAACCATTTTATCACATTACACGTGTGATCAACCCTTAAACTTACATTTTTTGTCATTATTGCAGAAATATCGATACGTTCTTCGCTCCCCTTAAATCTCGAAAGATAAGACGATCGATATTTCTCATATTTCTTCTTCTTCTTCTTCTTCTTCTTCTTCTTCTTCCTACTCTTTTTTCAATGTATTTTATACCAAATAATTTCTAGCTAATTTATTAGAGACGGTAAATAGTCGTTGTTTTCAATCTACAGGTAAATCGGGATTGTGAGATTAGACGATCGCACGCATCTTCAACGCGACTCGCGGTTGGACGTAATTATTACTATTGTTAGGTTTTTCCTTTTTTCTTTTTCAACCGATTTCGAGCACAGCCGAGAATCAACGATTCGCTGATTTTGCGACGAACTTGTCTCGTACAAATGCTCGCTATTAATCGCAGGAATTCCGTTACAATTTTTTTTTTTTTTTTTTTCGTATTCGAGGACCGAGGTAAAAATAAAATTCCATATATATGTATTTTTATTATTTTTTTTTTTTTCGTCTCGAGGAATATATCAATGTAACGCTTGTTCACGCACCTCGTGTGTCAAATGACAAACCATGCACTTTCCGTATCTCTCTATGCGTATTATCGTAATAATCTGTACAGCGCACCATGGATCAGCTTGATTTTTTTTTTTTTTTAAATTTAATATCGCCACTCAGCGATATAACTTTGGATTGTTCTCTTCGTATTTGCAGTATAAATATTTTCGATGACTCTTGTGCGTTCATATATATCATATATATGTATGTATGTATGTATAAGTGCTCGCGAAACTAAACGGTGTCTCGAAGATGGCAGATCATATCACATGAAAAAAAAAAAATGCCACTAAAGCATGACTGAATGAAATAGTAATTCATTACGATATAAATTATCCGCGTATAGCCCAACGGATACAAAGTTTTTTTTTTTTCATTCGTCATTCGTAAATAAGAATAAATTTATCGACAATTGAAAATTCTATGATACATAATCAATGTATTTTTTCGTTTGTACATATATATATATATGCAACTAATTAATCCTTTTTGTGTATAATTATCCCGAATTATATATCCCACTTGATAAAGGATCATTTAAAAATGAAAGAGAGGATTCTATACTGGAAAATTTATAGTAATTTGATGTGCCACAATAAAATTATTCAACACGGAACCGATTGACAGTATCCTCCTTATTATATTTATAACCGATTTCGTTCTACAATATTTACAATAGTTCAGCGACCTCCGTTGGACTTTAATTTCATTTCTTTATTTTTTTGTTTTCATTCGATTATCGTTATTTTTATTTTTCAAATCGAGGATCGATATCAACGAGTATCATTGTAAAATTCAAATAATACACGAGTTCTTCAAACTCGCGATTATAATATTCCTAATAAATTATCGATCGATACGATCCTAGGAAAAAAAAAAAAAAAAAATGATTCAGCCGAAAGCTCTCACGGTGAATTATATTATCTAATAGTGTGTACATTTCGTAGCCAACACCAAATATCGTGTACATAATATATTTGTTTTCATATGTCAATATTTCTTTCTCAATTTATATAGAATCGAATATTACACAACTCGCAGCAATAAGTCTGTCCTTTCGCGAAATCTCGTCGAGGATCATCGGCTTTTAAGTAAAATAGTTCGAGTCAAAAATATTTATACTTTGTCGGGGGTCGGGAGAGGGGGGTGGGGCTATGGGGTTTGCTAAAACGGAATGACCCGAGATTCGAGAGGCCCTTTCATTTTCATTGTTACGTTTCTTTTTTTTTTTTTTCTTTAATTTCTTTCTTCTCTTTTTCTTTTCATCCTCCCCCCAACTAATACATCCCAGCGATTATAATTAAACTGCAGATCGTCCTCGCGTCTCAATCACTCATGTTTCCACAGCTTATATTTGACACGTGATCGGGGGCTAGAAGAAAACGATCACGTATATACTCTCTCAGAGACTCTAATTATTTCATATCGATATGTCGTTCTATATAATACACAGAATAAAATAGCTTCTCCGCAATTATCAATTGTGGGCACGGATATACTCTTCTTGAATATTGGAAAAAAAAAGGTTAATTCCATTCAAAAGATTATGACAGAAGTGATTACTTTTTGTTACGGTGAAGAAAAATGCTCAACTTGAAATTAATGTAAGAGAAAATGCCTATTCAGGGAGAATAATTTCTTATTTCTAAATATCCGATGATTCAAAAATATTTTACCGAGGTCAAATGACCATTGGGGAATGGCGAATTATTAATACAAATTTTAGAAAGAAAAATTATGTTGATGGCGGTTGATTTAAACGTCGGTATAGCTACTTGATCTAAAAAAAAAAAATAAAAAATCAATAACAATAATGGTTGACAAAGTTTTGCAGCAATTATTCACTCAGCTATTTTTTTTTTTTTCTTCGAGCATTGTCAAAATTGAATCCATTTTGCTGAATGACAGCTCATTTTTATGATGAAACGATTCCTCGTCAAATGAAACTCCGAAATCGAACGAGAAGATGACACAAGGGGGCTCGAGTCACCCAAAAAATCTATTATACAAATAACAAATTTCTAACTGAATAATTACATGAAAATAATTCGTATTAATGACATTAAAACCTTGTGTTACGTTTCTGGAAAAAAAAAAAAAAAAAAAACTGACAATGTTAGATGAGCCAAACTGGTGTATAATTTAACGGTGCGAGAAGTGAAAACAATTGGAGCGTGTTTTTCAGGCTTTCTGGCCAGTTATGACTGTCCGCGCCCATTTAAATTGGAGATTTTTCAAAAAACGTAACATTTAATCGTCTCTATTACAAATATTTTTATGTGATTATCAAACAAATTTGTTGTACCTAGTTTTTTTTTTTTTTTGTGACTGGAACCCTTGAACGTCATCATTTTCAATATTATTTTTGACGCGAATGAACTTTGATTGATTAAAAAACAATATTTTCATTAATTGCATTTTGTGAATTGCATTGCATTGCATTCATGAAGAACCTTTCAACAAATGAAATGGTCCATCACTCATCGTGATCAGAACGATCCTCGGAGCTCGAGTAGTGCTTAATTTTTTGATTGCACAATTTTTATATGTTATTAAGAGTTTATTTTTTCCAGCCTCACATTAGCTATTACCAATTTTTCTTTGAGGAATTAAAAAAAAAACAAATATTGGAAGGTTATAATTTATGGGTCGCAGCTTTCTTCAAGAGCATTTCTAACATTCCGTATATGTTTTTCTCGACTATACGTCCGTTTTTTTTTTGCTTGTAAACAGATCTATGAGTAATAGTCACGAATGGCAGTAACTTGTATCACAATCTTTCGTTGTAAAATAAAAGATTTATTTTTTTTTTAGGCTCAAGTATATCCTTCAGGACCTTCGGATGGATCACATCCGTCGTTTGCTAGACCATATTTTCGAGAATTTACGATTAACACAATTTTTTCACCCTTTCATTCGGTCTCAATTATTTTGTTTTTTTTTTGTTGTTGCTTTTAGTCACATCGACTTTTAGAAAATTGATTTGAGGAACAGCAGCAGCAAATATGTCATCCGTGATAGATCCATCACTTTTTCTTTTTTTTTTTTTTTTTTTTTTTTTTTCACTAAAAATCATTTATCCAACGCTACAGTAAACGTCAGCGAGCCACGATAAGTTTCGTTCTCGTCGCTATTGGAAATAATTAAAGCTCAATGCGACAGATCCAACGATTATTTACGTATTATAGTTTACTCTCTCAATCTACCATCGACACTCGATTCATATATAATTGGCCCCTTGCACCCTTATTCTCTCGTTCTCATCTTCTCCCTCTTACATTTTCCTTTTTTTTTCTCTTTCTTCTTCGTTTACGACGAACTCGTCTCGTGTGTAATGCAAAAAATTCGAAATTCCCGGAATCAAAGAAAATTGCAAAGAGCACGGAGTATTTCGTCGCGTGTTATTAAAAGTTCATAAGTAATAAATATATATGTTACTTTTTGTGCATAAATAAATTAAATTGTGAAATATTTGTTGACTCGTTTGTTACAAAAATGCAAATTAAAAAATCGTTTATAACCGAGAAATCATAATCCGCTCAATTGAAGATTAGCATTAATTACTAAACGTTCGATTGAACGAAAAAAATTTTCGATAGAAAGTCAAAGTATCGATTGGAAAACATTGAGGAATCAAAGTTTTACAGATTTTATCAAATTTTTTGCAATACCGTTGACAGTTTATGGAAAACACGCTACGTTAATTTTCAAAGGGCAATAATGTTATATTTAACTCACACAACATTATGCCTATTATTTCTTTTCAATGCATTGAATCGTTTAATAGATTAACGAGGATCACCGAACTTTTTTTTTTTTTTTTAAACTAAATGTGTACTCTCATTGGCAATTTTATTAATGGCTATCGTCCAAATGTATTTTTATTCATTCCCCGCGAATTGGCATATAATATATGGAGGAATGCACGACACAATGACCAGTAGCTTCGACCCTCGAGCCAATTCAGTTACCGAATTTTCTATTTCATTTCTCATAAGATGTGATGACTTTTTTGCGATAGACTCTGCAACGTTTTTTTTTTTTTTTTTGACGAAAACGAATTATCAAAGTTGACCTCAGCACAGCAGTTTGTCTCGAAATGCACTGTCTGAATTTTTTTTTTTTTTTTTTTCAAATCCTTTATCAATAGAAATTTTCCAAAATTGAGAATATTGAGTATCCGAAAAACAGAATTGCGATTTTTGAGAAACACCGTCGCTGCCCAGAGTCATTATTTCTTTTGTAATTTTTTCTTATCAAATTTTCAAATTTCATTATCGTTTGCATATTTAAAATCGTATGAGATTAACGGAAAAAAAAAAAAAAAAAAAACGCAAAGAGCAGAAAAGTCGTGATTTTGATTAAACTTTTGCCAAAAAGTATTCTCATTTTATTCGTAGCGTGTATTAGGACGTTTTACTTTGAGGTCATGAAACTCTGTGATTTCGGGTTATAACTTTTTATTGCCGAAAACAAATCATCAAAGTTGGATCAAAGTTATCTCGAAATGAACTGCTTGAAATGTTTTTTTTTTTTTTCAATCTTTGATCCATAGTCTTTGATCCACAATCTTTGATCAGTAGAATTTTGCCAAAATTGAGAGTATTGAGTATCCAAAAAAACGGAATTGCGATTTTTTTTTTTGTAGAAAAATTTCGAGAAAAATTTCATCATTTCTTTCGTAATTTTTTTTTATCAAAGATTAAAATTTCATTATTGTTTGCATATTGAAAATCACATGGGATTAAGGAAAAAAAAAAATGAATAAAAAACGTCAAGAGCAGAAAAGAAATGGTTTCGATGAAACTTTTTGCAGAAAGTATTCTTATTTTTTTCGTAGCATGTATTATAGGATGTTTTTCTTGACGTCGTGAAACATAGTGATTTTGGGGGAGGGATTAAGACAAGGTGAGGATTCAGAGTCAATCAATTTGGCGTCGCAATCTCCATGTATTATATATATATGGGGCATTCCAGGTCAATTCGACTAGGGTCTGACCCTCGCTCTCTCCAATTTGAGTTTAACCGACCGGAGGCGTTCTGTCAGCTTGAAATAACATCTCCAAATTTTTTTCGGATTTTTACCAATCGCCCTGGCCCCTCCAGAGCTCCTTAATTAATGATATTTTCGAAAATAGTGATTGCGACATATTTGAAAATTATGAAAAAAATTACATAAATTTTGTAGCCTAAACCAATAATATTCCAACCGGAATGAAGATGGGCCGACGAAACGGGAATTTTTTATGAATTTTTTTATCAATTAATTTTTTTTTCTTCAATTTTCAGAATTGAATATATTCTCCAAAACGCAACAACCATCGGGAAAGTAATTGAAATTTAGGAAAAGATTTTGGAATAGCTTGGTTTCTTCGCGGAGGATGCCGGTTTTCGTATGGAAAGTTTATTTTTTGAGAGATTAATGAAAACGTGCTCAGAAGTACTCTAAAACATCTAAAAACCTCTACGTGTACTCGAGCTTGCACACAAGTCGAATTACCACCAAGGTTACTTGATAGTGAATTTAGCTAGAATCGTAAAAGGAATCGAATAGTTCTAAATATTTGCTCATTTGCCGGTTTATAAAACCACAGTTGTTATTGGTTGGTTGTTTTTTTACTTTCCGGTTGGCTCTGCTTGAAGGAATTTCAACATTCAATTATTCTATTCAACTGTTCAATTCCTTTTACGATTCCAGCCAAATTCACTGTCAAGTAACTTTGGTGGTAATTCGACTTGTGCGCACACTTGAATACGCATAGAGGTTTTTAGATGTTTTAGAATACTTCTGAACACGTTTTCATTAATCTTTCAAAAAATAAACTACGAAAACCGGCTTCCTCCACGAAGAAACCAAGCTATTACAAAATCTTTTCCTAAATTTCAATTACTTTCCCGATGGTTGCTGCGTTTTGGAGAATATATTCAATTCTGAAAATTGAAAAAAAGAAAATAATAATAATTGATAAAAAAATTCATAAAAAATTCCCGTTTTGTCGGCCCATCTTCATTCCGGTTGGAATATTTTTGGTTTAGGCGCCAAAATTTATGTAATTTTTTTTCATAATTTTCAAAAATGTCGCAATCACGATTTTCGACAATATTATTAATTAAGGAGCTCTGGGTGGGGGTCAGGGGGATTGGTAAAAATCTGAAAAAAATTTGAAGATGTTATTTTAGGCTGACAGCACGCCTCCGGTCGGTTAAACTCGAATTGGAGAGGGTGAGGGTCAGACCCTAGTCGAATTGACCTGGAATGCTCCATATATATACACTACCGTCCATAAGTATGGGGACACTCGCCCCAGATCCGAGCCACACAAGAAGTTGTATCGCTCTTTGAAAAATGAAGATATCTAAATTTTCCAAGCGGCGTTCCAAAAAAGACAGATTTTGCTTCATTTATCTTTTTTGGAAAAAAATTTTCGATTGTTTTTGAGCCCGGTACGCACTTTGAAAGATGGTCATTTTTTGGCTTCTTTTGGAGGGTGGAAATTTTCCCGCATATCTCGTAAAAAAATTTTTTTCAACTTTTTTTCCGTGAAAAACTTGAAGCGGGGAGTACAACCTTCAATCTCATTTTTTGGAAAATTTTTTGCAAAAAACGACCATATTTATAAGGGGTAGTCTCCCTCTGAAACTACGGGGTTTTCGTAAAATTACTAAGAGGGTAAAAAGTTGCATACAATCATTTTGGATGTATCACATTTTTTTCAGAATTAAAAAAACAAATTCGAAAAAAAAAAATTTTTCAAAAATTAAAAAATTTTTTTTTTCAAAATTTTTTCTTAAATCAACGAAATATTTTTTTTATCGTGAAAAATCGAGTCTCTTACCTCATCTACACGGCTTTTTCATCGAAAAAGCCACTTCTCGCTGCGATTACTTTCGATTTTTCACGATAAAAAAAATATTTCGTTGATTTAAGAAAAAATTTTGAAAAAAAAAATTTTTTAATTTTTGAAAAATTTTTTTTTTTCGAATTTGTTTTTTTAATTCTGAAAAAAATGTGATACATCCAAAATGATTGTATTCAACTTTTTACCCTCTTAGTAATTTTACGAAAACCCAGTAGTTTCAGAGTGAGACTACCCCTTATAAATATGGTCGTTTTTTGCAAAAAGTTGAATATCTTTGCGAAAAAAAATCGTAAAAAATTTTCCAAAAAATGAGATTGAAGGTTGTACTCTCCGCTTCAAGTTTTCCATGGAAAAAAAGTTGAAAATTTTTTTTTACGAGATATGCGGGAAAATTTCCACCCTCCAAAAAAAAGCCAAAAAATGACTATCTTTCAAAGTGCGTACCGGGTTAAAAAAAAATCGCAAAATTTTTTCTAAAAAGGGTAAATGAAGCTAAATATATCCCTTTCAGAACGCCGCTTGGATAATTGAGATATCTTCATTTTTCAAAGAGCGATACAACTTCTTGTGTGGCTCGGATCTGGGGCGAGTGTCCCCATACTTATGGACGGTAGTGTATATATATATATATATATATATATATATATGTGTGTGTGTGTGTGTGTGTGTGTGTGTGCGTATGAGTTTACAGATCATTTTATCTGTCACAGAACAGAGGATTGTTTATTTCGATGAGATTAATTCACGCCGAATTCGAATTTTTTGTTTTTTTTTTTCTCCATAATTTGTTAACAATTTCGAGCAGGCTAACTCCGTTCTCTGTCGCATTCGCATAAAGATCGCGAGGCTCGCCGACGTGATATTGGGCGTGCTCTCTCTCTCTCTCTCTCTCTTTATCTCTCTCTCTCTATCTTATACGTACTGCAATTAACTATATTAGTGTTAATATAATCATAAATATATGCACATATTTGTATAACTTACATGAGACTGTTTTTAAATGCTGAAAGCAAAGGTCGAAATATCCACTGACCCTTTTGCCCCCCCCCCCCCCCCCCATATCCCCCCGCCCCACCCATTTTTCGTGACGACGATCGGGGAGGAAAGATCCCAATCATCGCGTTTTACTTTCGCCGAATCGCTAATAAGCCTCGAGATTTATCGTATCAATAACTATATATATGTACAGAGTCGGGCGATAAAACTTTAATTATCATTTTTCGTGTGGCATCACCTCGTTGCATAACGTACCAAAGAAATTCCGACAATGAGATTGACGATACCCATTGAACTGCGCGACGTCCACGATGTCGAAGAGGACACGTCACCGCATTGAGCTGCGACAAGAACAGCAAGAATTACACGACTTTTCGCCTATAATTACATTGAATACTCGAAGATTTCTCTCTCTTTTCTTTTTTTTTTTTTTTTTTGCTCCTTCGTATAAATTTTCCTAACACGAAAAGTAAAAAGATCGCGACAAACGCGTACTTGAATACTCCGAGCGGTTCCAAAGAGCAAATCGTATTTACAAAAATTTTGGGTACAGGTGTGCAATAAGGCTGCACGAATAAAACGAACATCAAGATTGTTAAGGTAGTCGCCTCGTGCAAATGCGTTTATAATGAGAATTTGTTGAAATTTATAATCGACGAAGAGAATTCTAGTACCCAACTTCGCGTGAAATTTGAAGCGGTTCGACCGTTCCCAATTGAGATATTCAATGTCAAAGTTAGCAATCATTACGTGTACTACGAGCAACATTACGAGCAACTATAAACGCGTAACCAGATTTTGATGAAAAAAAAAAAAAATTGTAGACAGGAGAACCGTATTAACCGTTTCGTTAACGAACGACGATCACCAAAAAGAATGCAATATGCATGAAAATTCGACGCGTAAGCTGCATATTTTATGGTGTTAATGTATCTAAATATGCACAGTTCCATGTGTAACAGCCGATTCTGTACAGACTCACAGCGAATTCGACTCGTTGCACTGGTGCGCACTGAGTGCATTCTCATCTCTTTCCAAAGTTTATGGTAGAAAAGGATGAAAATGCACTCAGTGGCGCACCAGTGCAACGAGTCGAATTCGCTATCAATCAAAAGTTCGCTGCATATATGACCGCTTATAGGGCTGTGTGTATATTTTATCATGTGTGGTACATGGGGAAACTTTCTCGCACTGTTGCAGCACGAGGAACTATTACCTTGAGCGAATTTTTCAGATTGTAAGAGATAGTACTTTTCAAGAGAGTATCGGTGCAATGAAAAAAAAAAAAGATGGGGAGTACGATGAAAAATAAATGTGCAAATTGAAACGAAAATCATCGAGCATTATTAGAATTGTTTCTCAGTCAATGTATAGGTTTTACGTACCGTATGACGTAAGATTGACTTTCCATGCATGCTGCTGTTGCTGATGACGATACGAGGGCCGAGGACACGAGGCCAAATGGCCGGTCACGGTGAGTTCTCGAGTGCCGGATGTCGCTGCCGATGCACTGTAGACGAGACAGTAACGCCCGCTGTCCGTACTCGCAACGAGATACGCTGTATCGTTCTCCACCCAAGTACCGTGACAGAGATACTCTGAAAGATGAAAAATAATCAGTATGCAAAAGAGATGAATTCGGTAAGTAAATGAATAGGTGAATAAATAAAAAATTAAAAAAATAAATGAATAAACAGATAAGTAAACAAATGAGTGAATGAATAAATAAATAACCGAGATGCGCGGTGATAATATTCATGGATTGTAACACGAAAAATTGAATCGAGCAAATTGAAACGAATAGGACGAATTGTCATTTGCATTCAAGTAGAAAAAAAAAAAAAAAAACTTGAAACGATAAAGAAAAATGACAATTCACCGCCCTGTCAATAAATGTGAAAATAACATGAATCTTCGATACGAAGCATTGGCATTGCTTGTTGTTTATTGAATAAATTGTACGCGGTCAATGATATTTACCGGAAAGTGCCTCGTCGCTGCAGGACGTGGCGAATTTCATGCGATCCGATCTCTCGCAGCCGATATCGAGACCCGGATGACTCGTGTGATGGCACGGTCTCGGGAACGGCGTCGTCGACGTTATTCTTACTTCCCGCGCCTGTGCCACGTTATCACTTCTCTCCAATAGCATCTGTTCACTATCGGGAATGAAATTTTCCTCCGCGTATTCGCTCACGTGAGCTCGCATCACGTATACAACTTCGTAACGACCGAGATAGGGACACTGTCGGGTCGTGAGATCCGAGGCTGTGGAACGAGAAAAAAAAAAAAAAAAACATCGATCATTTGGATGATTGAGATTGAATGAAGATTGAATTTTTTAAATTTGAAAACTAAATACTTTCTGTCATGAAGTGTCCATATCGTTACACTCTCGAAGAGTCATGAATAAATTACTCAAGATTGAGTAATTTATCCATGATTATATTTTATATCCTAGTGTGAAATTCAGGATTCGAAATCACTGATTACTTACGAGGTCTGTAATATCTCAACATATTTAGTTTTAACATTTATAATTCAGTGTGATAATTTCGACTGTGATAATTGAAATTGCCACGCAGAATTTTTTAGCCTCTTTTGCTTAGTATTTATATTTGTTAATTACAGAATAATAGGTATTAATGTTGAGCGATCGGTAGGTGTTGATTCATCAGATGATTAATTTTATGAATAATATTAAGAAGATTTTTTTAAAGAAGTTACGACTATCTGGACAAACGCGACGTGAGGATGGCAATTTTTTTTTTTTTTTTTGATGGCGGTAATAAGTGCGTGATTAAGGAGGTACGACTAGTATGAAGAATCCAACTGACGGACTTGAATTTTTTATATGTTTTTGCCGAATACTTTATGCGCCTATTGCCAAAATTTGAGCTATATTAACCGTTTAGTTTATTCGTAATAAAATTGCAAAGTCCAGCAGTTTGAGTTACTAAAGCACGTCGTCTTATGGAGACGGTTAACCGGAAGTGCTGTGATCACGGTTTTGCTGCTCACGTATCCAACTACACCCGTTGAAAAACTGAAACTTTATAGATTAGATATAATAGATATTGTAAAAAATTGAAAAATTACTCTTCACCGTGTAGTTCTGGCACTACATCATAAAAAAGTTTCAATTTCCGGTTGTAAATGGTCAGAACGATCAAATAGCACCCACAGACTTAGCAACGTCGCGAGTAACAGCTGATGGGTTTCGGGGAACATAACCTAGCTTTGTTTTGATATTAGCAACGAGGATAGAGTCATCTTCGTTGGTCACGTATACCAACTTATAGCATCGCCAATGCGACGTTGCCAAGTGTTTACTTCAAATTCCATCATGTTATTTATGGAGTTTTATTATTTATCACGTATCAATTATATGTATAATTATCATTCTACCGATCGTATTAATTCCACTGAGGTAATTCAAGTCTATTTTAATAGGTTTTCGGCTGATTTTAAAAAATGTTTTTTAGTCCGTTTTTGTGGTAGACATGTCATTATTATTATGATGGAGACTACTATCGAGTCGTTGACAATCTAATTTTTCAGTTTTTATTAGTTCATGCGCAATAAATTAATCATTTACCACAAAATTTTTCACATTATAATCGATAATATGAATAATCAACGCAAATAAACATAAATCAGAACAACTGTGGGTAAAATAAATTTAGACTTTTTTTTGACTCCAAAGAACTAGTCGTACCTCCTTAATATGTTCGTGCGTGGCGAGCTCAAAAACTTGAATATTTCTTCTTCATTATTTACCTCGCTCACAAAGCTTCCCCTGTGAGCAAGTGGGGATTTCAGTTTTGGCTTCCTCATAGAAGCTTCATGCAGAGAGATAAATTAATGAAGAAGCAATGTGCAAGTTTTTAATTTGTAAAATTATTTAGTTTTTACTGATTTCCAAAAATTCATTTTTTTTTTTTTCACAAAATCTGAACCCCTTTACTGAATCTTTTTAAAACAAGCGTATATCGATTTTTCGAAAAATTTTAAATTCCATAATTTTAGAACGCATCGGTCGATTTTCTCCAAATTCAATGGCAATCATCATTTATTGATAATCCATTTTATAAAGTTTCAGACAGGTAGCTTGGATATTTCACGAGTCTCTCAACAGACATTTTTGAAAAACTTCAAAGCCTTATAAAATCCGAACGTCTCGTTAAATCTTCACGAAAATTATATCAGACGAGGGGAAGTGGTGGCTCTACTCGGGTGCAAAATTTCAGCCCAACCGGTCAAGCCATTCTGAAGTTATATAGAAGTTTAATTGTTTGAGATTCATCGCGTGCATGCACACGCACACAATACAGAAATGCACAAACATCCCTCCGGGCTTTTTTCATAAATTTGCTTATCTGACGTTTTGTCACATATGTCGAACAAGAAGAAAAGAATCGACCACTGTTGTCATATATTGAGGCTCCTGCGGAGGCCAAGAATTTATATTTCCATGAGACACTGCCTCAGCATTGAAAATGGCTGCCGCAGTTTTTGAATTAAGATACTTGAAATTTTTTTCAATTTTGGACAGCATAATAACGTAACCGCTCAACTCATCACATTCCGTGATCTCTTTTTTTTTTATTGTCAATTTTCCGTGCTCGTCGCGATCGTATAAAGCCGACGAAATTGATTGTTAAACTCTCGCAGCATTTTCAATCTTTTCTATTTTTCTCTCCCGCTCCCTCTCGCTCAACTCGAGTCACATGACACACCGTGAGTGGCTGCGAGCTTACGCAGACCGACGTAAAAGCTAATGAGGATTACGTACCGCGGTACCAACCGCAGTTTATTCCTCGTGCATGTGGAAATTTTTGCGAAAAATAAAAATACCCCTTGAAAAAGCGACTTTATAAATGATAATTTATCTTTTTTTTTTCATCGTTCTTTTTTTTCATTCTTCCGAACGGCTTATAACATCCTGGCATGAGGATTTTTACGGTTTAGCGTCTCGATGTTTATTCTTTTATTTTTATTTCATTTACTCACTGATGTATGTCTTGTAAGGAGCCGTCAGATAATTGAATTTGCTGGAATTGCAAGCCTCCTCCGGTACCTGAGTCCACGTCTTCGAGAGCTGCATCTCAATCACGGGATTGTCCCTCTTGTGCAATATTAGACAAACGTAGCCATTATCACTGGAAAAGAGCAAATTGAGAACGTGATCTTAAAAAAAGAATAGGACGAATGATTTCGTACGATCTGCGGTGGTTTCAATTTACGAATTTCCACGACACAAAATAAATGTGCAATGAATTTCGTATGATCCATCAGACGAGTCACGCGACGATAAAACATAAAAAAAACATCGCGTATAACATGAAATTTATAATTTGACAATAGGACAAAAATCAAAATATATCAGAACAACGCTACCGCGAGCAACGCTTCCGATGAACGATGCTTTTCTCTGATAGAATCGTAATACAGGAAAGTTTTGAGTTTGAAAAAAAAACAAAAAAAAATAAAATAATAAGATTCAAGGAATATATATCTATATGTAGATAGAATATATAAATATGTAACCGTGTCCCAGATCTCAGAAGCGCACTACTGGGACGAACGTTTTATTTTTATTGCAACGATTTTTGCGAATACGTGAGTCAAATTTAATGCGATTTTCTCTCCTTTTACGACACGTAAGGAAATCGAGAAATTCGAAATCTTTCTCTCTTCCTCGTCTAATTCCCTTCGTTTTCTCGCTACCTCTCTCTCTCTCTCTCTCTCTCTTTCTCTCCCTCTCTCTCTCTCTTTTTCTCTCTCTCTCTTTTTCTCTCTCTCTCTGCTCTCGCCAGCATCACATCTCGAGTGCCTCTGTGCTTTACTCCAGTCAAGTCGTAAATTATATACTACGATTCTCGGCTGTGCGAATGACGTCGTATATCCGTCGCGGATTTATATACAATATAACGTTTAAGTATCATACCCTACGGACGTGAATATTGAATTAATAAACATTATATTTTACCGAAATTGCTGAGAGGCGATGCGTACAGCAGAGATTCTCCGAGCAACAAGATCAAAGAGAAGGATCCCTAAAGAAAGATTCACGCACGTGTAATCCTCTAGTCATTTTTACCTACTCATTGTAAGGTGGGTAATTCTCGTATTTTTTTAGTGTTTTGACAATTGTCCAAGGAAGAGGAAACACGCTATCTCAGCAATGTTATTATCATTAATTAATGCTTTTGAAAAAAAAGCTCGGTCTGACGAATAAGAGCGGCGTGTATCCTTTTTATACATTTTTTTTTTTTCGTTTTACTTTTCAGTAGGATTGTGCAATTCAAAGATGCTGTGCGTTCCATCCGGAATCTTAAATATACATGCAGTCGTTCTTTTCAGAAAACGAAATGATATAAAATCTGCATATAAACACATAAATACATTGTACATATACGTATAAAATATCTACTGCATAATGTAATTATGCATTTGTGTACACAGATATACGGGTATACATTATATATACCGTGGCGTATAAGAAAATGTTTATACCGCACGTTATGATATACACGGGCCTTGCCGACTGCCTTAATTAATTAAGTTGCGCGCCCCTAGGTCATTTGCATTGCACATAGAATGTTTTATAAACTCGAACGCATTCTACATTCTCTGATGCATATATGTATTTATGGGTATAATAATGTGAGGAAGGAAAATTTAACAACAAGACAACGTGGCGAGGAATGACCACGAACGGGAAAACCGAGTGGCACACGGGAGCAACAAAGGATATCAGAAGCGTGCAACGGTGCAAACAGTCCCGGGGGTGCAATCTCGTGGTTCTTGCATGCTGCACGAATCCCACTGTAACTGTAACCGACAATTTGGTTGTTCAATGACGTGGATAAACTGTAGAAGGTCTATGCGCTATACATCCACACGCAAGCTACATTTATAATACATATATATATATGAGGAATTCTCGTTCATTTTTTAATCGCGCGGGCTTTTCATGCGAGCAAACCTTCGCTTATATATTTCCATGTGAGTTCAGACAGGATTCTTCAATTTTTGAAGATTTCTCGGGTCGTTGAGGTCTGTGTATCGCTTTATATCAGTTAAAGCTATTGATGCTCGTGTAATGTATTCTTTATTTGTCGCTCTGCAGGACATTTCGGCAAGGGAATTGAAAGCCCGGAATTAAAATTTGTATATAGTGGTATGAAATACGCGACGATGTTCGCACCATTATTTTTACTTCCGTATATATGCATGGGCTCGAAGTAATCGACTATACTGAAACGTAAATCAATCGCTTCTCCGCAATGACAAGCCTGTCAGCGCGTTACAATTTATTAATGGAGATGAAAAAAATAGTGTTCGAGATGGCTTGTAGAGACATTTGAAGCTGATTTTTTGTCTCAAAAGTGTCCCTGGTAGTGAGGGCAATAGCAAAATACATCAACATACCTAGACTAACTTCAAAGAACTTTGAGTGCTAAGTACTTGAGGCTACCGTGCTGAACCACCTATTGTTTTGAGTGTCAAGGATCACAGTTCATCGTTACATGATTTTAATTTCGGTCAATTAACCGCCTCTGTATCGAAAAAAAAAATACATGGCAAATCTCATAAATTGTTTCAATTGGCCCATGTTTGCTCCCCTATACATATGTATCCATGAATGTTTGTATGTTCACCTGTGATACGCGTGTTTGCATGCTCACGAGGGACGATTCCACGCATTATGTATAATGTATATAGTCGTCATAAGGGAATATATACCATCTCGTTTTGGGTGCAACGTCTCTGAATGCCCGACTCTCGTTGTCTCTCGTTGGAAATAGAAACGAATGTCTCGTGCAAACAGACATACGTAACTGCTCCAATTCATACACCCGAGGATCTGAATGCTCATCTATATACCGCATCGTTAAATATAATATCATCAGATGCACATATGTGTATCCTGTGCCATTACTGCTTGTGCCGAATTTTATGCCAAATCGACTTGGCTGCGACCCGTCCAATTTTATACCAATTAAAATATTGATTTAAGCCACAAAAAGACAATTATTATTTTCAGGATATTCTGCGAAATCGATTTAGCAAACAGTATAAAAAATTTCGACTTATAGAGTCGACGATATCGGTTCTTCTCAAGTTTTGTCTAATTTGAGATATAATTCTGCGTCACTGTATCTGTACTGACTGTCTCTCTCTCTCTCTCTCTCTCTCTCTCTCTCTCTCTCTCTCTCTCTCTCTCTCTCTCTCTCTCTCTCTCTCTCTCTCTCTCTCTCTCTCTCTCTCTCTCTCTCTCTCTCTCTCTCTCTCTCTCTCTCTCTCTCTCTCTCTCTCTCTCTCTCTCTCTCTCTCTCTCTCTCTCTCTCTCTCTCTCTCTCTCTCTAAACTTGTTATAATATTATTATTTTTTTTAAGTCTGTCTCTCTGTATTTTTCTCTGTTTATACTTTGGGGTGCCCACCCTGGTAATAATAAAAATACGTTCTATTATATTCTATTCTCTCTCTTTCTCTCTCGGTTGAACGAATTTTCGGACAATGAACTGATACACGTTTAGTTAACCTACATATAGATATTGTCTTCTTGTATTGTATTTCGAAAAAAAAAAAAACGAAATAAGTGAAACGTCAATCATGGATCGAAAGTGCAATTTAGTAAAATAAATTGAGGGACAACTGGCTAATTGGGGTTCGTCTTTCAAGATTTTCAATTAGGGACAATTTCGCTGTCAATCTAAGCGGGGTGAGAGGGGAGGTTTAATGGCTTACTCGTTAACGTGATAATCAAAGCTTTCCCTGCAATAAAATTGATTGAACAATTTTTCACCCGAAAGACAAGAAAATACATTCATTTCCTCATTGTATTATATTACGAGTGTACTTTGATCAAATTGTTACAATACGCTCTTTCATTATTTTTAAAATCGATATATATATATATATATATATATATATATATATATATATATATATATTACATTACATTTATTTATTACATTTCCACATTACACTGTTCGATAAAATTTCATTTTTGATTAAATTTTCGCATTGAAATTCAATGTAACCCACATGTCTGCTCGGAACGATATGTATCCACTTGCGTGACTGGGTATTAAAGGTGCCCCGATGCGCTCTTGCAGAAAACGAAAGTGACAGAGAGAGAGAGCGAAAAAGAGAGAGAAAAAGAGACAGAGAGAGAGAGAGAGAGAGAGAGAAGAAAAGAGAGCTTCGTTCCGTCTCTTGGGCTATCCATGCATAGTGAACCGGCGAGCGGAGACGCGAAAGAGAGCCCGGAGCCCCGAAGGATATTATTCCGCCTAGTCGAGTATGATTTAGTCCCTGGACGCTTCTGTCTCTGTGGTATATTCTCGCAAAAGTTTCCGCGGCCAGGTATAATATGTTCGTCTTAAGTGCCGTCATTTTTCCTCGGAAACGCTTCCACTCGTTGCGAAAAAAAAAAAAAGAAAAAACAAGAAAAAAAAAAATAGCTCACAAAATCCAGACATTCTTTACCCGTCTACCATGCTGCTGTGCGTTCTCATTCATTTGATTCCCGCTCCGTAGACCTCGCAGCGCAATTTGGATTTTTTTTTTTTTTTTTTTTTAGAAAAAAACTATCGAAAATTTAACCATGTGGTTGTAGTTCCGAATGATTTGGGGCGCTAAAGGAAATAGAACAATCAAATCGATCCAATCAATTTTGAACTATAAGTGATGGATCCGATCTTCTCGATATTCTGATAAAGAATCGTGGAAAAAAGTATTATCGATGTGCATGAATAAAATAAAGCCCCTAGACGGTTCTTGAGACTCGAAACAATTTGCTTCAGCTTTCGATATACTCGTGTCACGTATCCGTGCGATAGCATTCGACTTATACATTTAGCGTCCACATGACCGGAGTTCTTGAGAAATTCCTTCGTTTGGAGATTTGTCAAATAATGATACGCTTTGAAGAAAGTTCATGTAATATATCCTACTGAAAATCGGCGATAGATAGGACATGCTGTATTTCATTCATTATAATTTTTCTTTAAGCTCTGAGTATTTTCAAATTCATAATATACTATAGTTGGTCCAATGTATTTTCGTAAACATTCTACTCGCTCAAGTACTTAAAGTATTACGATGTCACTTTGGTCGTCTGAGACAGGGCAAAACGGAAAAGCAATATTCTGCAACTCAAATTAACATGAAAACTCTTACTGTCTAATTAAACATACTGGTACTGCTATCATAATTGTTCGGTATCGATTGCCTATATGCTATCTCTCGTCGAACGTTATGAAAAAAATTCGTAAAAATGAGCGAAAAACGTGTAAATGTGGACGTGAAAAAGACGATACGATGCGTGCATTATTCTTCAAAATTCTCAGTGACTGTTGAAGGACATTAAGCCCCAAAAAAAGTTGACGCTGTTTAACCAAATGTGTGTCCCGACAAACCCAGAAATTTATGGATAATTAATTCATCATTTATCCAATTCACTAGTTCGGGTGGTATTGAAATGATTTCCAAGCAAAATTATCGATGAGTAAAATCTCCGATGATGGACGAACGTAAAATTTTGAAAATTTCACGAAAACTGCTTGTATACGTCTGTCTGCATATGAAATTTATAATTCAACGGGAATATTATAGCATCGATTGATGTTATGAAACGTTCGTAATACGGCAAATGATGGAATATTTTATCATAAGAATTTATGCATCGCGTGTACGTACTCCAAACAAAATGGAATTTATAATCCATCGAAAGCGATTGATACGAATGATAATGTAATATGGATTCGTTGAGATATTATTTTGGGTATTGTTGCTATACGATGTATGGTTTGATATACAGACGTAAATCCCGACCGTAGTGATCGATTGTAGAGTTGGTTAATGTATATTTTTCGAAAGAGTACGTGATTTCGCTTTATTGACGATATTATAGGGCGAAAGGATGAGAACGTGCGAAATTCACAATGTTCGTGAACATTTTAATTATTCAATGCAACAGTCGGAGTGTGGACTTTTGTCAATGAATTAGTGCTGCTGGGTTGGTTATTCCATTATCACTACAGTCCACGGATCAATACCAACCGAATAAATATTATGAGAATACAATTACGACGAATAATGCTAATGAAATAATAAGTATGACAATTCTTAAACTAGAAAAGTAATCATTATTAGAGTATCTATATATGGTATTTATTGAAATAAAGTCATGACTCCTAATTTATTTTAAAAAAAATTCCCACATTTCTCAAGCGAACAACCGTCTTCGTTTTTCTGTGAATATCTAAAGAAAAGTTATAACAATCTTTTTAAAAAATCTTGGATTTTTTGTTTTTTTTTTTTTTTTTTTGTGGTTAAAGCGTTAACACCACGAATTATGGTATATTCATCAGAGAGCCAAACGTTTAGCAGGTGTCAAGCTATCGTAATGCCAAGCGACAATCGTAATTGTAACATTTTATGAGAAAGAAGAATTTCAGCTCATTAAGTGAGGCGCGTCTGCAGCGGCAATATATCAACGGTTACCTTTTGACATCGAAGGAGAGCTTTCACGCTTAGTACTATAGTAGGAAAAATCTGAATGGTTCCTTACGATAATTTGGTTCCTACCACATGTTTAAGGATGTATCGGACGTACATTCCCAACCAAAAGTGACTTTCGTCGACAATATTGTTGCGTACTTCATGATAAGATAAAAATCGGAAAAAATTCAACCACAATAAAGACGATAAAAAGATTACTTTTTAATAATAATAATGCCCAAAAGTTATCAATAAATTTTTTAAACAAAACATTGTTTAACAAATTTTTGGTTAATGTTTTTTTTGTCATGTGAAATGAATTCGTTGATTTTTCTGATTGCACATGAATTTTTTTCAATTTTCTTATCATTTTGAAATTTCGGTTTTCGAAAATTTGTAAAGGTTGTATTTACGAAACTATTCATCCAATGCCCTGGAAACTTCTTAATTGTAATATACAACGTTTTTACGAAAACATATCCAAAATTTACAATTTTTCCTTCATTTTTCAAAATTGAAAAATGTTCGAAAATCGAAATTTCAAAATGATAAGAAAATTTAAAAAAAATTCATATGTGGTCAGAAAAATCAACGAATTCATTTCACGTGTCGAAAAAAACTTTCCCTAAAAATTTTTCAAACAATGTTTTGTTTAAACAATTTATTGATAACTTTTTGGCATTATTATTATTCAAAATTAATGTTCTTATCGTCTTTATAGTGGTTGAATTTTCTCCGATTTTTATCTTATCATAAAGTATGCAATATTGTCGACGAAAGTCACTTTTGGTTAGGAAGGTACGTCTGATATATCCTTAAAGATTGCACAGATAAATTCAATAATTTTTTCTCTATTAATAAAATTATTGCAGTTAACTTTGCAAATATAAAAAAAAAATATGTTTACTAGAGAGAATATAGTTGTGAAGGTGTAAAGATGAGAACACAGATATAGGTGCATGGTATTGGAACGACATATATTAGAATCTCTGAGTTCAATGACCGCTAGAAGTGATAAGAGCACGTCATAAAGATTTTCTAGACTGTTTGCAGTCCCGTTAAAGATCCAAGAAGAATGTAAAGGCACACCCAGGGAATTAATAAGGGTGAACCTAACCGAATCCGACCCAAACAAGCTTGTTATTATTTCGAACGTATATCTCTTACAATAATAGGACGAGTTTTTAAAGTTCGAAGGGAATGCTCAAATGTCATTTAAAAATGCGATCACTGATGATCTTATCCTACATAGCTAAACGTATCTAGCCCGAAGATATAAAATTGTATAACGATAAATGAGTCCAAGGGCCACGCAAGAAAGGCCCTCTGAGGCTGATGCGCTGAGAGACTTGCCAACTGTGGTCTGTCGCCGAGGTATCGTTGTACTTCGGCGTAATAAAGTAGAAACAATGCCGTAAGTAGAAGCATTCGTATATATTTATATATACATACGAATACTTCTACTTACGGCACGTCGGCATACAGAACGTCGGATTTGTAGCCCGTGCCAACCAGTGCCATTTTCATCGTTGCATTGAAACACAAATTTTCATTATATGCAAAATCCGGTAATACACGTGTATTGTCGTAAAGCTGCGTCGTGCACAAATCGCGAAGACGATGAAGAACGTCAATGAGACGCTGCAGAGACGCGAGTGAATTTCATGTGAAATGAGAATAGCCGAAAATAAATTGGGAGCTTCTTCTCGTTATTTTCGTCAATATAAAAATGTCAAATAAAAATTGACTGGTAGTATATTTGTTATTCGCAAAGATTCTTGTTGTTATTCGGTACACACGCAGATATGTGCCTACATCATGGAGAACATGAAATTGACATCGAGACAAGAGATAGGGGCGATAAGAATATAGGTCGGCAAATAAACGCGCTGGCGTTGACGAGATCGATGATCAATACTAATTAACAGCAGGCTACAGTGATATTTCAATGTTATTTGACAAAATTGCACACTTATTACACTTCAAATTTCATTCGATTCAACGTTAATATTCCATAAGATTCGAAGCCATTTCTACAGGTACTGCTGAAATATCTAGTAACAAAAAAAAAGCATAAATATACATTAAGGCTCGAAAAACTTTTCGCATCCCTTTTGAATACCGGAAATCGGGTAATACAATTGTCCTTATTGAGTTTGTGGGAAAGTTTCTATGCGACGGGCATGTGGGAATTCTCCCTTAGGCGATCCCCATTTATCGGGCACAATTTCTATGTATTTTACATGTAGACCGCATCACGAGAATTCACCAAGGAGAAAGAAAATGAATTTGCAATGATTCATTGAAAGGATAACGTTCACGCTCGTTGAACAGAGAGCCTTTCCGTGATGCCGAGCCGTTTATTTCAAAAAGCATATAGTTACAAGTACGAGGTTTTTTTTTTCAAGTCACCAACGAAGGCCATGTTCTCAAGATGAATGCGTTTATCCCGTCTCCGGCGTTTTAATCGATTATCAAGAATGGAAAGTCACCGTACATGAAGAGTTTACAATCCGTATGTATACATAGATATGTACGAGAGTCTGAAACGTGCTTCATTATAAAAAGTGACAGAGAAAGAGAGGGAGAGAGAGAGAGAGAGAGAGAGAGGAGAGAGAGAGAGAGAGAGAGAGAGAGAGAGAGAGAGAGAGAGAGAGAGAGAGAGAGAGAGAGAGAGAGAGAGAGAGAGAGAGAGAGCAACAGTATTAAATAATCATGCGGTGGCACGTCAACAGTGTACGACGCGCGTGCCATGTTAGAACTCACGAGGAGTGCTGGGGTTTTGGGGGAAAGAGAGCACACGCTGGGACTCGAAACTTTGTCGTTCGATGTTTGGACGACACGTTTTTCCCAACTCTCGCTCCCTGCATCCCCTATTGCCCATCCCCCTTGTGCGATTCCGTAGTGAGGGATGAGAGCCCGAAAGGAGAGGATTACGAGGACGAAGAAGAGTGCCAACACGCGGGGCGCGCGACCTACGGCGACTTTCGAAACTTTATGGTCGGGTGCCACCCATAAATAATACCATCGACGGGCATTTCAACGACGACAACGACCGCTATATATATATACTATATCCACCGGTAGTGCTACCATTGCCACGTTGTGGGAATACAGCGGAGGGGCAAAAGTCTTTTTCCACTTTTCGCTCGTCTACCAGCAGAGAGCAAGAAAACAAAGTTGCTAACCGCGAGAATCCCATTACCATCATTCTCGTCTTATTCACACCCTCAAACCGCCCATCTTTTTCACTCTGCGCGCTTGTGAGTTCGTTCATTTATTTATTTATTTATTTTCATCCCCATGACGAAAGCATTTTCGGTAAATCAAGGTTCAAGGTATGATAGACAAAGCATTCTAAAGCACAGAATGAGGACAGAATTATGAGCTGGAATTTTTTGCTTCTTTTCAGCGATTAAGCTTTATGTATTCTCGGCTAACGAGCACTCTCCACCCGAAAACCCATGGTTATTATTATTGTTATTTTTTTTAATAACAATAATGATAACCGTAATGACGTGTATGATGTTTTTTTTTATCGGAATCATCAAAAATCTTAGACTGCAAGGTCTCTTTAAGATTTTTCGTTCGAAATTATTTCGTATTATTTTCCAAATTGACATGCACTTTTTATTCGACGAAAAAGGATGTTATTAAAATGACATTCCTATTTCACTCACCAGCCTCGTGTAGCTTTGGCTACGATCATCACTTGATTGTCCCGTCGATTCCCCATTGACTTTTGCTGATCCTCGAGCCAAAAGGATTTGTGACAGGACAGATGTGTCTCGTTACGATCGAGTATCGTTATGTTGTACGTCGATGCGAGCAGCGTCGAGGCCATTGTGTCCAGTGCGATCCAAGACTTTTGTGAAACTAGCCAGTTTGGAAAAGCGCAACGTTCCGGAACGGGTTCTAGAAGACAAAACAAAAAAACGACAGTAATTATAACGATAAAAATATGAATAATATTCATTGAAATGGTCTGAGAAATTTTTCACAGACAGGTCGAGAATATCGGTGTAATAATTTTGCCCTCGGAGTTTTCTTGGGTTGAAATTAAAGGAAAATATTTTAACAACGGATGAGAATCCGAAGAAATGCAAGGCAAAGCATGAAGATTGATGTAAGAAATGTGTTTTGTAAAAAAAGCTCGTCGAGTCGTTGCTTGAAAAAAAAATCGCGCACGACGTGCAGCTTCGTCTCGTTCCGCCCGGACTGGAAAATGACTCATCGCAAAAGTGCTCGAAGAGTCGTCAACCCGAGGGTTTTACTATACGCATTTACGGCAAAAGTTGGAAGGATACGAAGAGAGGAATTTAATCTGAATTGTGGAAAAGTTTAAATGGAAACGTGGAATACGAGATGAGAATCAGAAAGCCGGAAGACAGCAAAATATAGTCGCGAGAAAAAAAAAAAAATGCTTCGTGACTTGTATGGGTAAAATGACGATCGAGCGAAAAAATGAGATATTTTTACCGTTAATTATTATCTACGGTAGTTGGAGACACGAGCAATCCGTTGACTGGAAAAAAGCAACCGAGAAGGATTATTTACGCAGATAGAGAATAATTTCGTAAAATTCTCAATCTATAACAAACGGTTGGTCGGTGGAATGGTGTAAAGAAGTTTACGAACACACTTTTTGTAGAATTGACAAATTATTGTGAAGCCAGCACAATTTTTTTTTTTTTTTCCGAATATCGTTGAGTTTCAATATTTCCTCATATGTACTTTTTCACGTAGATTAGATAACGTAAACATAAATTTGAAAATACGCAGTTATGGGAATATATCATTGAGATATATAAAGTAATGTAACGACTCGTTCGTAGTGAAATTCAATGACAAATTTCGATGACGAAATTTCTACGGCAATGAAATATGTTCTTGGATGTACTCAATGTAGACAAATTTTTGTTAAGGTAAACGGTGCAGATAGTGAACGCGTCGCAGTTGTTGAACGATCCGGTATATATATATGTAATGATAGTTCAGATATATTTTATCGGATCGTCGATTCAATACCCGCAAGTAAAAGTTTAGTTTTCAACTTTCCGGCTGGAAAAAGTTCAGAGTAGTTATTATTTTCGATACATTACGAATTTAGCTCAAAAAATCGGCACTTCCATCTATTCCGTCATTAACTGAGACAACGAATTTAGGACGTGTCCGAGCTGTTGATTGATGTTCCATAACCTGAACAGTTTTCATTTTTCTCCAATCCCCATAGAAATTCTGCGCAATGTATCGAATTTTTTTTCATTTATTCAAAATAAATGTAAATGAAACTGAGTACATGTGAAATAAAAGTATAATAATTATTTTTTCGGATTGATTCCCCGACTGTTCATTGAATGGGACTCTGTAGAGTCATTATCTGGGCCAGCAAGTCGGCGGGTCGTCAATAACTCGAACATGAAACACGCATTTTTAATTTGCTTATTTATTCTGATTTTTCAACGTTTTTACAAAAAAAAAAAAAAATCCACTATTACATTCAGCATGAGCTAAACTGTTGATATGAAACCAAAGTTTTTGGATATCGTACTCAGATATGATTGAAAAATGTAAAAAGAACGTGGATCCTCTCCGTAGAATGTTCACTAACTGGGCGACATTCAGCTTATTTATACATCGAAAATATGATTAAAATATAATCAAGATATTTCACTGATGCATGTACGCTGGTATATTTTTCGAATGGATCCTAATATTTACCCTAGATCTAGTAAATTTCATCAAAAACGATAACGAAAAATTTTTCGAACATCCGAATGTCCGTAACAATGCCTGAACTAATTTATCAATGTTTTCGTGAATCATGAAACGATATTTCATCCAATTGCAATTTTTCTAGCCACAAATACTTATTTTATAGTTCTAACCAAATATTTCAAATGAATGCCGTATATCCTTTATATATTGTAATACTTATACTCGTAACATATAGTCACAATTATTATTACGATAATATTGTGCCAACTTCTCAAAACCCATGAGAGCTTTATTCAGATATAATACTTTGCGTATTTCGAAAATTTTTATACATTTTTCTTACAGTATATTGTAGATTATTCAAAATATTCTGTATATCCCACATATATTTGCAAGCCATGCATAGTACATCGAACGAAAAGCAACGTTATATTTTTAAGCTGCTTACAGAGCTGCGAGAGAAAATTTACAAGGAACCAGCCGACTTGACCTATACGATTTGAAGTATTAACATTCCATGAATCATGCCTATAGATAACGTGCCTTCCCTCCCTCCCGGACCACATCCACCGTCCATCTCGATTTCGCGTCTCTCAATTCTCACGCTCTGGGGGGGGGGCAAACTAAATTATAAATTACACCACCGAGGGACGACCCTGCACGACCCGGTGTCTCGTTCATATATTTTCGGAGCGTCGTTCTCCCGCGATTGTTCCACATATAGGTACACTTTTTTTGGGAATACACAGTGAGCTGAAATGAAGTTCTATGATCTCGGTCACAGTATGATTTTATCATTGAATTTTTTTTTTTTTTCAATTTCATCGTACTATTTGGAAACATAATTTAGTTTGAAAAATGTCATGCATTGAGATAGATCTAAAATACCATACACCTGAAAGCTAATTCAAGAAATTGGTGAAATGAACATTAACATTAATGAAAATGAAGGAAAAATACAATTTTAGAAAGAAAAATTAACAAATACCGTTATAGTTGAGTACTTTCAGTTACGAAAAATAATGCTTTCAACTTTCAACATTATTTTTCAATCCTCGACTGAATGAAAAGGGTAATATATGATTCTGATATTGAGATAAAGCTTTCGCTTTTGTGGTATGAATGTGCCGTACGTGCGCATTATCAATATCATGATAAAATCTCAAGGTTTGTAGCGGGCGACTAACCGGACGATAGCAGGGCCACCATCGACAATCGACGCTCCAATAGAAGAGGATAGATAGGTAACGTAGCAAAAATTCTCTGCATGGTAAATTTCACACGAGGGAAATTTATGTTTAGCAAATTCCATGTTCAACGAATTTTAATGGTCCATACAATATTTCAAAACAGTTTAAAGTAGCAATAAATCATCCCGGTATGCTGGAATCTACCGTAGCGATACGTGTATGCCGCGCTCGGCGTTTCAAGTAGATATGATCCACGTGTGGTCAGACAATGCATAGTTCGACTGAGTTATTGGAAATTTTGTGACTATACGTTTGCAAATCATCGATACGTCAAAACTTTGCTTAATATACGTATCCTCCAGCTGACACGATGCTCGTGTTCGAACCTCTAGAATATTTTCCCTAACAAAACTTTGTGAGTTTCGAGCTCTCTCTCTCTCTCTCTCTCTCTCTCTCTCTCTCTCTCTCTCTCTCTGTCTCTCTCCATCTCTCTCTCTCTCGGCTTCATGTAAAATCGATCGTGAAAAAAGCTTTTAAGGAAAATCGTTGCTGCACATACAGCGCAATACCGTCTCAACAAATTTTTTCAATTATGCTTATGGCAAAAATATCAAAACGTCTATTCACGCTTCATTTATGCAGAAGCACTTTGTTTTTTTTTTGACTAAATGAGATATGCTATTTTTTCTCCACGTGACTGCCATTCCAGCAATCTCCCTTTCATATATCACAAATAGTGAAAGATAATTTCGTAAGATATTTGTAAAAGTAAATTGTTATTTTTACGGTAACAGAATGATTCGTAATTTAACAATTTGCTTCTGCATTATCTTTGGCCCTATAGACAATGGTGAGTGTACGGAATTTATTTGTGACCGCAGAGAATTTGCAAAATTCATTTTATGAAAATTTTTCCAACATTGAAATAAAATTCAGTAAAATGAAAAAGTTTTTCACTCAAGTTAAAAAATAAAAGGCATTAGTACGGTGCAAACAAGCAATTTACAAAGTTAATAAAAACTAACTCTTCTTTTGAACTCTTAGGGAAGAAAATTTTCATGGATTTTGAAAAAATTTTATAAATCTTTACTTTCATCTTGCATCTATCCAATCTTACGTCTATTTCCGTAGACATATATTATAAATGTATATATAAATATACGTCTATATGGAAATGTGAACTCCAGTTGCATAACAGGATCTTCGGTCTTGATACAACGTCCCGAGCTCAAGAATTCGATTCAGTGTCCGCGAACCTCTCATAGTTCGGATGCTCTAGCTCTCCGCCCCTCTGCGCCCCTTTAACCCCCGTTCAAGGGTGCGAATTGCACGAAACTGACGAGCTACAGCGTCATAAGCGGCTTCCGGTTACGATGCAACCCCAAACGTTGGAGATATGGCTCGACTAACGCATCTCCCTCGCTCTCTGTATCGTTATACGTGTATACATATGATATGTATTTCTACGTGAATGCAGCCAACACGCTTCACGTGGTATTTGCATCTCGTGTCCTGCGAAATTCCCGTACCGTGTGCCATCTCCGTCGGATCTGTTGTATAGACTATATACACCGGGCGCGTTTCTAACACCAAAAACGAACTTCCCCAACCCGTTCGCCCCGCATACGGTTCGATCATTGTTCCGTGAAAACTTGTGCCTGGTAAGCCAAGTTCTCGGCGATCCGCGCTACACCACGTCGGACCTTCGATCGACCAAAGTTATGTTGATTCGGCTTTACCCCCAAAACTTTCTTGGATTTCGAAGTTCATCAATGTTTCTTTGACCCTCTGACACCCAAAAATTTCTACACCAACAATTGCACGGTGGATGATTAATTATTTAGTTACTGTTGAGTTTTTTTTTATCCACAAGACATACTATTATCATTGATAATTAATTGTTAATCAGTATGCATTGCTGTAAAAACTTTGCGGTAAAAATTATTTTATTCCAATTGATCGTGTCGTATTGGGGAGAGAGGTCAATTTTTTCCAGTAAAAACGAAACGGCAGGACAGTAGGGTTGAATAAAATGAATATACAAACTAAAAGGTTATGTTAAATTTTTTTTTGTGTAATGTGTTCAGAATGAAAATATAGAAAAAATTCAAATTCAACTCACCGAGATGGTTGAACTGTATACTACAGTTTTATCTTTAACATATATTATACAGCCGAGTGTTACGTGGAAAAAAGTTTGATGACGTAAATATAAAAAAAAAAAAAATTGTATTTTGAAAGTTTCAGTATAGTTGGAATTTAGGGTGAAATATTTTGGTCGACAATATTTGGATAATACGATCTTATCGGCGTTATTTATAACGCCGTGAATAATGAAAATTCAAACAGGAAATGGATTCCCGAGCGCCAATACATAATTTACATTGAATATTGACTTTACTATTCATAGCTCTAATAATGAGCAAAAAGTATTAATTTTTTATCTACTCATCGTATACCTTTTTTAGGTTCTTACTTTCTCTTTCACCTTTGTTTTCATTTCCATTCCATTCTTTGAAACCCCCTCTCGATCCCCCCCTAGCCCGCAGCAGCTCTTTTTCCTAATACACTAATGTATCGTATTTGCACGAGGCCACAGGGAGACTGTAGAAAACCTGATCAATACATTTAGCTACATTTTACTGAGTTAAGGCTGGTTATTTTACCAGTCGGTGGAACAACTGACCCTTACAGTTACATTTAAAAAAAAAGCGTATAATTTCCGCTTGAAATAGAAATTACAAAAAAAAAAATGTTTGCACAATCTAGAAACGCATATAGCTGTAATTTTTAATATCCGGTGAGTGTACGAAAATAGGTTTTCCCCATGAAAAATCAACATGCTGGAACGTCAAACGTATATAGATTAACTTACTTTGTTTCATTCTGAGAGTCCTGGCGCCGTCGGTGACGCTATCAAGTGCAGAACATGTAGCATCGCCGCTTTGTGCAAGATTCCACTCGTCGTTGGACGTTTTGGCGTACACGAAGCATCTGTAACGTTCCTCGTCATTCGAAAGTCTGCGTTCCGTCTTTCTGAAGAATCTACGAGCCACGAGATATTGGGTGCTGCCTTCTTTCCACGTTGCCATGCACTCCAGTTCCACGTCTGGTGTGAACGTGGGGGGGGGGGGGGGGGAGGGGGAAGCCCGTACAGGAAGAAAAAGATTTAATAACGCAATTCGCCAAGAAATTCTTGTGCCACGGTGTTATAGCTAGCTGGTATTTTTACGCTCGTGGCTGCTTGTACTTTCTTTACCCGCTTCTGAAATACCATCGATATCGAAGACTCGATGTACATACATGCACTAGCCGCTCGTCTGCATGCTTGCTTCAATACAATTCCAAGGTTTTCGAGAATTATTTGAGCATCAATGCAAACGAGGAAAATAATAATTGAAATAATAATAATAATAATAATAATAATAATAATAATAGTAATAAGTACTGTTAGTCGTTATTACGAATGTATTCTTTGCTTGGTAGTTTGATTTTTTATTTCCCAATTATTATCGAGAATAGTCGTTTGTTAAATCATAACGCTCGAATGCAAAGCGACGAAGAGAGAATTTTAAAGCGACTTATTTTTTTTTTGTGATGGAAAAAAAGAAAATATTCTGATAAAGTGATATACTGATAAACTTTCTGATAAAACAGGGTAAACGAATCAAGAAGCAATGATATGGAGCCTGGGTAACAAAAGCGTTGAAACGAATAATAATAATAATAATAATAATAATAATAGTCATGATAAATGCAATGTTTATCATTGATATTCATTGTTGGAAGTTTGAATTCGTAAACATTAAAACGTTAGCTCCTTCAATCAGAATTTTCAATAGCAAAGTAAATAGCCTGAGAATGAGAGAAAGATATTCTCGACAAACTGCGCAAATGAGAATGAAATTACGTTCCATACCTGTACTTTCGGTGTTGACGACATCGGGACAGGCTAAATAACGCAGTAGTAATCTCGAGTCCTGTGTACAAGCCTCGGCGAATGACGACGTGCTGGTGCACTCTTTACCGTCACTTCCTATGCTATAAGTAAATTCCAGAGGTCCTCTTATGGGACACGGCGACGGTGGTGCTCCCGAACGAAAGAGCGAATTCAGAGTCGCGTCACCGGTCAACGCATTGCAAACCTCACCAAAATTCGTGTCTCTTCTCAGGCAGTATGCTGTAGAAAAAATTTCAGTCTCAAACAACGAGCAAACTAATCGTTCAAGGAAAAAAAAAGTTTTAATACAAGCTTTGAAAAAAAAAAAAAAAAAAAACAAGAAAATAAGTGCTCATGATGATTTCCGTCTCGTGCCTATAGATCGACTATCATCGAACAGGATAGTGAAAGCCACGATTTATCAAGACAAATACTATCGTACCATTCGCAATTCTCATCAATATTTTATCAATTTTTTAACCAAGTTCTTTTTTAGACAATTTTATTGGCAACAAAAGAGGTCATTAAAAATATGTAAATAACATTGAGTCATAGTAAAATTCATTCTCATCATGTTACAAATTGACTTAGATATGCTGGAAGTTTCATAAAAGATGAAAATAAATTTGGACCCAAAAGATGGGCAAACGTTATTTCCCGACTTGTTTTCTCCTGTTTAGTTTTCTTGTCTGACAACCATTTTTTTGGTCAGTGAAAAAATTATCGGTTTTTTTTTTTCGTCGTTGTTCAAGATCCGAAGAATCACTACGAATTTTCATTCATTTCGACTGCTTCGAGACAACATAAAATTTATCTGCATTTACGTAACTCGAGAGGGGCTAAAATTTGGTGTTATTGGATGTGTATAGAATGTTTTTTCTCCCTACACTTTTCTCAATCGCAAAACTAAATATATATGTATGCTACATCGTAAAAACTGCAATACCAGACGTAATACGAAGTAGTGCGTTGTGGAAGAAATACTCACTCTCCTTGTATTGCAGAACATTCGGATGCTTCTCGTGGATGACGATGCACCGGAGGCAATCCCTGAAAGATAAAGCGTTCGAACGATTTAATTTTTATTCACAGCAGCTTTGAAACTTTCATGATTTGGAGAGAAAAACAGGAAAGTATAAGGAGACAGTGAAGATGATAATAATAAAAATTAAAAAAAAAAAATAATTTTTCACGGAAGTGTGCAGGAGTTTCTCGTCCTCGAAAGAGAGAATGACAAAAACAAAGCTAAAAGAATATATCGAGTAAGATAGAGGATGAATTTGGCGTTTTATCCGAGTCTCTCAACGACTGTAATTCATGACAATTGAGTTAATTCTCGTTGGGTCTAACACGCGCACCGAGAGAATCGTATTTTGCGTTCTTGCTTTGTGCCACCAGTGCGAAACGATCCAACGATTTTTGCCTCTTAGCACAATTGCGTCACGTCCGTCCGCATAAAATATTTATCACTAACTTTTTAATTGCAACAACGCGAGAGCTTCCTGTGAGAGGGAAGAGTCTTTTAATGGCGAAACGTGACTTCGTGTCTCGTTGTATGGCGCATAGTGGTCTGACAACATCGTGGATTATCCACTAGACGCTATCTTTCTCTTTCTTTCGAACCATTGTATCGATCTATTTGAGCGTATCCTCGCGTATGAGGCAGTATAATCCTAGAAATATAATGGAACCATCGATATCTTGGCAGGCTCAATCAATTTCATGGGTTCTGAAAAGCTCCTTCCTGGAACTTAAAACCCGATGGAAAAAATTCAAATGGACACTATGAAAAATAATTTTTTAAACGGTAAAAAAAATCTCATAATTGAAAAACTTATATTAATAGTTAAAATTTTTTTAATTTCCCGAATTGTATTTACTTTTTTTTTTCGTCGAGTCGAGCAGAATAGTCGTGAATCATCTTCACCGTGAGGACTTGTAATTGTCATGCCATAGTTTTCCTGCGAGCTTGAGTCTGAAACTTGCGATGGAGCAAGCATGAAAAGTTTTTCACAAAAAGCATCGTGGATGCCGAGAACTCGTAATAAAGACGAAGTTTGAGCTAAGTATGGGTGTTAGACTTTCCACGAGAACGCGAAGCAACGTTGCTTGTATAAGTACGTACAAGGTTTACGAAATGTAATTTGTACGAGCATATACTATATATTTCTCATCGATTGACGGAAGGATCATCGAGTTTGCTCTGTCAAGTTTTAAGGAGACGAGCAAAGGTTTCATACGGTTTTCTTTTTCACTGGTATACACAACGAGCTGCTCAGAGATTATTTCGTTTCGGATCTTTTTTCTTTTCATGCCATTCTCTCATCAAAACGCTTATTCTTATATTACTTAGGTACCAACAATTTCTAAAATAACCCTATATTATACACTCACAAAAATTTATAAAATTTTTACAGATATGACACGATTAAAGTGAGTATTTCTTGGCATATATTTCGTATCGGCCAGACAAATATTGGAGCTTTTTAAGAACTCCGCCAGAGGCATCTAATATAATAAGAGAAATATAGAGGATCTTATGGGCCTTCAGAATAAGCAATTTTAGAATAAAGATGACAGTAACCCGATAATCGCTGTTGCCGATTTGTGAAAAAAATTACCTAAATTGTCGGTAATTATACAAATTTTGAATTCCGTGAATTCCCCGCGAAATTCTTCTTTGTGCCTAAAGGGGGGTTCTTTCAAATAATTGCGTAGTAAAGCAACCGAATGAAGAATATTCTTCCAGGAGAATGTCACGCAGTATTTTACTGATTGAACGAATAAAATTTAGTGTATTACAGTGAGAATGAAACGAGAAAGTTGTAGAATTGGATGGATGGAGAAAACAATGTTTCGCTAATGATGAAAAACGCCGTAAGAATGAAGACAAACGAAGATGATCATCGTTCGAAAAGCTTTCGCTAACTTTCTTTCTCTCTGTGTTGCTTTCTCGCTTACTCCCAAGACCCCATTGCCAAGAACGTAATTGGGTTGACCTAATTTTGGTCTTCCAACGTCAGCGATCCGCTCGCTCTCGCGTCCGTAGCCATCCTATTATCTCTTCAGCTTTTCTACACGGTTTGATGGTAATATTCAACCAAGTCTGACATTAGAGCGAACAGTTTTTGTGCGCTACATTAGTGATTATAGACCGGGATGAAGGGGGGAGGGGGGGGTAAAGGGAGCGAGAGACAAAGAACAAATATAGTCTACTCGCATATTGAACAAGCCTGCGGTTCATTGCATATTGATATACTACACCTGACACTACTGGAGGGCAAAAAGAACAAAAACCTATTATCTGTGAACTTCCTCCAACGTCTACGAAAAGGTTCACGCTCGCCAATTTGAATTTCCAGTCGATTTGCGATCCTTAAAAATTAATGCGATATTTCCTAGTCTCGAGGATAATATATAGATACTATTATTGATTCACCATTATTTCGTCCACCTGCCTCGCCAACTCCTGTAGCTCATTTTTTTTTAATGACGCAATTTTGACGCATTGGTCCTTTTTTTAAATTTCATTCGAATTCTTTATTTTCTCTTTGTTGCATTGAATTTGTATTTCTATAATTTTTTTGTGTCCGATTTTGCCCCAATTTCCCGGACTTTTATCGTTTTCACTGACGGAGTTAAATACCGTTTCGTCTCATCCGCCTCAATATGAAAATACCAATTAGCCATTTTTTTTGTGGCCGGTCTTGCCCCACCGACTATGGTTTTGCCCCACCTTCCCCTACGAAAGTGTACACGAAGAAAATAGAGTGAGCGGAAAATCGCCATAGGCGATATGGGATCGAGTACGACGCAGGAGTGCCGTTTCAACCGTTTTCCCGGGAATCGTCGGATGTGAAAGCCAGAAGAAGGAAAGCATCGCGAAGTGGTGTATATCCGATTGTACGAAACGAATAATTTGCTCGCATGCCCCTTTCCGTCCCTAGCAGTCTCTTGGGTATACCAGAGGAATTTTATTCACCAAGCTTTCTGTCTGTCTCTGCCTCCCTCCCTCTCTCTCTCTCTCTCTCTCTCTCTCTCTCTCTCTCTCTGTCTCTTTCTCTCGCTGAACTCTGTCACAAGATAGATCGTCGATACTGCACTCATTGCGCTATTTGTTCGGAACATTTCATGCGAATAGAGAGCAATGAAAGCAAAAACAAAAGCATTGAAAACGAAACGAATTTATTCGTGCACATAATGTGCATGAAAACCACGTTTTAATTCCCGTCTTCTTCACATATTCTCGTCATTTACCCAGTGGAAAAACGAAGCTTGAAAAAAACTTTCCGCACCCGAGAAAGCTAATCCACCGTTTTCCCGATACCATTATCGCAGCTCGCTAATTCATCATTAGCGTTTTAACAATTACTATTATTGTATCGATGAGTTCTAGTTTCAATTTATTGTATAATTTTCAACTACATTCATTTTTAATACACGGTCATGTATCTTTCATTTATAATTTTGCGAATTGCATTTTTACATGTAGAAAAAAAAACAATAATTGCGCGCGACGTTTAGCAGAGTTTGATACGGTAACTTTGGATGGAATAAAAAAAAAAAAAATTTCGTGAACGAGGAGAAATATAATTATGGACCTTGTTTCGAACCTTTGAAACCTTTTTTTTCGACCCTATAGTCACTGCAATACCTTTACAACTTGAGGATTCCTTGATGTAATACATTCCACTGAAGTATTCGTCGTTTGCTTGTCACATTCAAAAATAGCTTCCCTAAACTTGTACTAATATTTTGTATAATAACTCAAAGAATCGTGTACAAAACAAATATATTTTTACGTACGAAAAAAATCTGTCTAGTTTTCGATTTAAAAGAATCTGCAAGAGGCTGTCGAATTTTACTTGATCACCGATTGGCACAAAATTCATAATTCATCAAAACAAAAGGTGGAATACTAACAATAATGAGTTATCCGGTAGTTGCCTCTGTACTCAAGCTTATATAACTTTTAATAACTATACAATTCGGGCGTAATTTTTTTCATCGACCCATCCACATATTTCCTCCCATATACTTATAAAGAATATCTATTTATCGGATTATATATATCTATTGCGTATAAGTGTTAATGTGGTGGCTCTGCGATTCAAAAATATTCATCAATCTCGACAGACAAAATTAATAATAATGAAAAAAAAAAGCTCGGAGATCCAGAGCGGAAAGCTCTGAGTGAACTGGTGGGTATATGGCTAGCGTGTATTCTATGTTATGGGTCTCGGTGAGCAAACGAGAGAAAAAGGTATGAGAAGAGAGTGCTCTGTCGTGAGATGGTTGTCGTAGGTCGTGGTCTCCGGGCTCACGTTCAACACATAACTTGCGTGTCTGGCAGTCATCCCATTGTACGTGTGTATATATATATATATATATATATATATATATATATATATACGTACAATATATTATATAATAGCCTGGCACTGTGGCGTTACTGTGGTTAGTCGGTGCTCTCGTAGCGCTCCTTGCTATGGTCCTGCCGCTGCTGCTCGTGGTATATATACTATGACCCTTCCCGCCACGATCAGAACAAGAGTGCCCCCCCTCTTCAAGAAATGCCACTTCGCTGATATTGCTTGCACACTGTGGGTTATCCCCGCGCAGTTGGTCCGATAACACTGTGTGTGCAAGACGAACAAAAGAGGAGACCTCACCCATTTCGTTGTGTATATATATATATACATATATATATATATATACATCCCTGTCTTAAGCGCACATGCGCACACAAATAACCTCCTGCACTAACGAAAGTGAGACGGAGATTATCGAGAAATTCATGTGAATTTGGATCACCTTGTATGTGCGTATGCGTACGGATGTTTTTTTTTTTTGCTCATGCAATGATTTATCGTCCTCAAGGACGAGTGTTCCCGTATACTTTTCCGTGAAAGACAACGTGGGTTTTTCGTGCTCTACGTGCAAGCTATTTTATCGGTATGTGCGTGAAACTACATATATAATATCTGGGTATATTTCTAAACATGTGTAGATGTCGAATATCCGTAGTTTCCAGGTTAGGAAATGCTTTCAGGATATTGAGCGTAGCCGAGTGAGGAAAGCCTTCGTGTTTACGCATGAAAGAGAATTTCACGAGCTGTTCTTTTGGCTTGTTTATCTATAGTAACCTTGTACCGCGGTCCTAGATTATGTGCACGAGAAAGATAAGCGAGAGACGACGATAGACCCACCGCGCGGTTTCATCGGTTCCGTGTATTCCATGTTGACCGATGATTTTATTCGTGTATTTTATCGAAACGTATTCCGAATTATGTATGCAATATATTTATATGCAGCAGTAGAAAAAAATACAGATGTAATATGAAATACAATAGGAACTTGGCACATAATTTTGGACAAACGGTATACGGTATACGCGAGTATAGATGTGGACAAATTAAAAAAAAATGCTTCTCCAAACTGTCAGCAGTGGGTCGAGGCATGAGACACAACTTAATTCACCCTTTGCGTAAGACATAATTTAGGAAGTAAGCAGATCTCCGACCCTCGATCTCGCGAGCGAAGACGAGCCTCGAGTTTCCCGTGTTAATGGAATAAGCGGCTTCGATAACTTTCCAACTAACCTCCCATCTATATAGATGTACATTAAAAACCCAAGGATTATATCCCAACCGGCTTGCAGAAAGCTCCTCCATCGAGCTATTATTTATGCAGTTGCAAACGAAATTTTTTCAAGGCTCGACGCGATGAGGAAGATCTCTGGTTCTCCTCTGCCTCTCTCTTTGATTCAACCACGGGCAAACGTCTGATGCGGACTTTTAAGCGAAGAATACTGATCAAAGGATCATGCTCGGACTCTCTGTTGTACGCGACTGTATGAATAATCATTGATTTTCATATAGCCAGTGGGGAGCTTTAACAGTTATCTCCCCCGATATACATAGATCTCGTTCGCTCTCGTTGATTATTCTCCGTGAACGCATCGATTGAAGTAAAAAGAATAACGAAAAAAAAAAAAAAAAATTATGCTCGCTTTTGCAATAGTGTTTTGTATTGTTTTTATAAGGCAAAAAAATAACTATCCACGCGGTATCGAAACGCAGTATGTAGATTTTTTTAAAAAAATTTTTTCCCCGCATATGAAAACGAAGTGGCAATTTACTGAAAGCTCGAGGCTGTTATTTTTAGTTGTTTCATTTTCCAACAGCCATGCGAAAACTGCGATGTAGAAGAATGCAAAACACTAGAGGGGGTTCTCTCAATTGTTATTCTTTTTTCATTTATTTTCATGTAAAAACGCACGTGAACGCCGAAAATTCATGGGCAAATTACTTATTATTGTTTCCATACTGCGAAATGGTTTAATTAGTACGTCCATCACTACTGATATACCAAAACGAAGACCGTAAAACGCCATCAACAGTCCGAAATGTCCGATCATATTATTGGCATAAGATATTTTTGAAATTTTCGTTTTTTTTTCAATTGACATTGGGGAAAACTCGGACTAATTGACGCTGATAGTTTCAATTCATCAAACAACTCGGCGTATAGAAGATTCCGGTTGAAAGTTCATGAGTCACGGAGTCCAGCAAAATGTGATCTCGCGCTCGAAATTTCCGTCTATGTAGTTTTTGCTATTTGATTCAGTTTTAAACGGGTCCAAGGCGGGTGTCTGGAAAATATAGTGAGATTTTTTTTTTTCTGTTTGCGTCTGAATCTTTCGTTACAGAGAGGAAATATATCAGTCTATCAAGTACAGTGTAACTTATCGAGGACCAACTTAGCCACGAACAAGTTGCTAAATAGTTCCATAGTTGCGAATCAGTCACCGAACTTTCGAATACAATGGGCTGGGACGAGCATTTCAAGTTTGTCGATGTCAACATACTCAAAATATGGAATGTTAAGACATTGAATATACAAAGAAGATGGAACTTGAAGCGTGAGCACATTGCTTCTTTATAATTTTTCAACATTGAAAAATCTTGTCGTATGAAAAAGTAAAAACTGAATAGCTCAAACTGCTGGTAGAGGAGTCTTACGGGTTTTTCGGAGAATTATAAAGAAGAGGTGTGCAATTTTCAATTTGCGTCTCATTAATATTGAAACGTTGGTGTGAAAAGGTCAGAGGTCGGTCGAGTTGGAATGAAATGATCTATATTATTCCGTATAACAGAACACTTTACACGACTCATTTCTCCGTGTTCGCGTGTTATTCGGGAATGAGATTCCGGCGTGGCAGCAGCATACATGTATAGTGCTTCTCAGACGATCCAGGTTTCACCATGGTAGCCCCGAGCGGAAACCGAGCCGTTAGAATGTTAAAGGCTTCCCGGTATACACGCTCGGTTAACGCCAAAACGCCGATTCCACCGTGTACTCACTTCTTACATTCCATTTACGGTCACATTTACATACCCACACGTATACATTCACATATACATACATAGTATGGGAAATTTCACGCCGTATCGATCTCACCCTGAAACTCCAAATATTTTCATTATTTTATTCTTGCAGTTAGAATATCGTGAGGAATTCAAAGAAAATTCCAACGTATACATTTTTCAGACGTTTTGAATAACTGGATTTTATGATATTAACTAACTTTGTAACTTGATGTCCCAATTTTTTCGATATATATATGGTTATCATTTTCTTAACTTTCAACTATAATCCAACTCTAACTCAACTGTAAATTGATGCGTTGCTGAAAATTATCATGCCAAATTTGCACACATTTTCGAACACTCTCCAAAGTTTATGCGCTTAAGTAAAACATCGATTTCACCATGACCAAGGCACACTTTCCTCTCTCACGGGATTAAGTGGAATTTTCAATCACGAAAAATGACACCCGGAACTTTATTAAAAGTTGGGCAAAAAAAATGTAAGTTTAGTGTGCGAAAACATTTTATCGTGGAGCAACCAACAGCTTGCACGCAACAAATGATATATAAATATATTTGGCAGACGATTTTTTTTCATTTAATAGCACAATTTTACTTCGGTAGCTCTAAAAACTGGCGAGTAATGAAAAATATCTCACTGGCCAGCCGTAACAAGTGGCACTTGATGCCACGTATAATACGAAACTGGTATTAAAGGAGTAAAAGAGGGCAGTGACGAGACATATGGACTATGTTATCGTGAAATTCTTGATTCTCACAAGCGCATGGGACATGCGTGCCATTGCACGTACAACCATGGCCAGAGGGTTTGATATCTGCAATTTCTATCACCATCAGCATCTCTGTTTTCACGACGCGACGTGGCTACTCGATCTTGCCAATCGCTATCGATACTGCTGATGCCTAAACGAGGTATTCCATGCTGACTAGACTGAAGTCTATTCTTCTGGGATTTGATCACGTTTATTTTTTAAATAAATTATCAAAATGCAAGTACTCCTACTTACATGGCCTGTTTGGCCGAATTGAAGATATAATTGAATGAATAAATTTGAAAAAAAAAAAAAATAGCAGTCGTGATAATAATATTGAAAATTTTGTAACGAATTACACAATTTTTTATAACTTTTCATTTGTTTGTTTTAGCAGAAAAAAAAATTCATTGAAAAAGAATGATTGTGACAAAGAACAAAGAAGACATTTTGACTGCATTTTAGAGATAGTATGAACGATATAAAAAATATGCGGCCAAATCCGAGAAGGCGAGTGTCAGACTTTGATCGAGAGTTTTGGCATGAAATACCTCTACTCCTCGTCTAACTCCTGTGTTACTGACGCCCAGGAAGCTCTATACTTTATTTATTGATTTCCCTGTACGAACCGAAGCGTCCATTGGATCGAACTTACGACAACAATTACGGGATGATATCCCGTGAGGTGTGGACGCTGGCGGAAGTGGAGAATTCGTCGTGTGTGAGATCGTAAAATTTATGACGCACACACGAAGTCGGTACGGTGAGGTACTACGTTTATATATCTATAAATGGTTATAAACGTGTAATACGATACGTGGTTGAGCAATTGCGTATAGAGCATATGTTAGCTATATAGAGCTTGTATGCCGAAGAAATACATACGGTCGAACAATCATCTCATTCATTTTCGTTTTATTATTTTTGAGTTATTTTATTTTTTAAATTGTGATCAAATTAAAAAAAAAAAAATTTTAATCAAGTTTATGCGAGTATCAAAATTTTTTGTCACGAAATAAAAACTATTTGGACAAGATTTGAATCACTAAATCACTACCCGGATATATTTTGCTACATTAAAAAAAAAAAACCTTCCATTGAACGATTCTGCCGGTGCATTGAATATACGTAGCCCAAAAAATGCATATAAACTATAACTTCGTGTTACTGAAATTTCGTGTATATCCTCGTAACTGTCATGTGGAATGCAAAAATTTCAACTCACCTGCTATCGATGTACGAAAAAAGTAATAAAGCTAAAAGGTACCTGCCTCGCAAACGTTTTGTCAGGATGATAAGAGTATTATCGTACTTGGTTTTATCATTACAATTTTACTTCAATCTCAAAGTTTTCGCGCGCGATCAGATCGTTCTACGCTGACATGAAAAAAATGAAGGTAATATCGTATGAAAAAAAAAAAAAAGTACAGAAGAATATACATTCGAACAAAAAATTCACATCTCGCCCGTGTCGTATAACATTAATCGCAAAACTTTCCTACTTTTGAAAATAATGGAGAAGCATAGTTCGCGGCAAAGACGATTAAATTTTTTAATCTTGGCGGAATAGGACGGTCCAGGTTATTGTGATATATATATATATATATATATATATATATATATATATTTTTTTTAATTCTTAGGGATGAAAGAAAATTTTATCTTCATCGCTAATATTTAACTACAAATATATAGTCGGCACAGTAACATAAAAAGTATTAATTTTTTTCGTGATGTATGCGATTTCTATCGTGTATTGCTCAATATTACGCTGGTATCTCTGCCTATCCTATAAAATTTTCGAAGCAGCCTTCGGCTATGCAAGGGATGGGAATATTTTGGAGAACATGCCGAAGGGAGACGAGGGTTCAAGCTCCCAATTCTTCTCTCTCGGTCGACGGTAAATTCCCCTCGTTTTTGCTTCGAAAATGATACAGACATGCTCAGCCTCTCGTGGGAATGATATATATATATATACACGATGAACAAGAGTTTCCCCTTCGTAAATGCGGCGATGGCCGGCGGCCAACGTGAAAAATAATTAGTGGCATAACTCAAATACACAGTGAAAAAGTTTTCGGATTCGGTAGAAAAAGAGCACGACGCGCAAATAAATACAAGGAAAAATATCAGGTTTATACATTATTTGGGTGAGACGGGAGAAACGTGGCTCGTAAAATAACATCTACACTCGTATTACATAATGTATAAACGAATGAATGTGTATATTCATGAATGTAATCCGTGTATGAGGCATCCCATATATGTAATCTGAGCCAAAATCGGAGTTCGATTATCTTGATGTGAATCATTTATGCGTATTACATATACTGCCCGTTCGCCTGCCCAAAACGAAATACAATGTATTTTGACACCGAACTGCCATTGTTTTGTTAATTATTTTGAGCTCAAACATAAACTCGCATAGAAGTGTTTATTTTAAATTTCGATATTTGGATCAGATGATGATTAGTGGAGGAGACTGAGGCTGCCTGAAGCACATTTCACATATTTGTTTTAATCTTTCTCCCGCGGATGAAAATACCATGAGCAATAACGTAGCAGATACGTGATCGTTGAATATAACAGTTGATCGATATTACATGGAAGTTCCTGCGCACAGATATATTTTTTCGTACGTCAGTCGTGCAGGATAAGAGGGTTCACCGATTGAGTCTCAGTTTATCTCTGAGCTTGGAGTGTATGATACAGCCAGGATGGCTCCGTATCTATCCATTAATGGATTGTATACACTGCCATCGTAATCCAAGGTGGTGGATTAGTCGATTTAATTGATCAGGTAATTTTTTATGGAAGAAACACGGCATCATTGGTCGGTTGGCAAAACCCACACGGGATCATCATCGCTACTACCGTAAAATTAGTTGTAGCCAGGAGAAATTGGTTTCATGAGTTTGGCAGCTCGTGATGACTACTCCGTCTCTTCCAATCATACTTGATTTTCATACCGGTTATATCATGGAATGAATGATCATCCACCAATGAATGAACGGCATTATATAATATGCTGTATTTCTTTCTGTAATTAATGAGAATACTAATTCATGAAAAAAAAAATTAAATTTGCATTTCTTCTATGGGATAAATACCTGAAATTGAATTTCATAAATTATTCTTTCATGATAAACATCAATATGAAATCATAATTATTAATATATAACAATTATTAATAATTATATCTCAGTAAAAACGTTGCTTTGGATGTTCTTCTTTTTAATCGAATAAATGCTGCTCATTCCTGATATAAAACGTTAATCCGATAACGAGGAAAATTTTCAGCTCTTTTTTTTTCCTCGCAAGAAACGGTTGTTATATATGACTCGATCCTCAACGACACAGCGATATAGCCGCACGAATCTCGTCGTTACGGTCGCTTACCCATCGCATTTTAATCAGCCTCGTACTACAAAGGCTAGCTAGATATCCTCCCACGTTCCTCTTCATCCTTATAACATTCTGGGCTCTAAAATCCAGGGTATTAGGTTCGTAAAAGTGGTGGTTTTTTTTTGCAAGCCTAGCTCTCGGAATATATTTCGTTATAGGAGCATGTTAACCCCTCCGTGAAACGATGTAATAAACGCTCACGGTCAATATCGTAATGAAATCCTCGCGATCCCGTTGCCCGGCCAGGCAAATTATTATGATCATTAATTGGATATCGAATTTTTCCCGATTTTATCCCCCGCCGTGAGGTATAATCCGTTGGATGTCAGAACGATTTGCGAAGGGTCGAAAAGACCACGAATAGCTAGAAAATTTGTGCGTGCATTGTACTTTTGCTCACTTATGGGTGGATCGATCGCAAAAGAATGTGAAAAAAATGTTCGTTAAACTTTTTCAATCATCCATCATAATGGTGAAAAATTTTCAACGGTGATACGCTCACAAGGACAGTCTGAGCTGTTTTTTTTTTTTACTACTTCTTGAACAACAAAATGTTCAAAACTAATTTTTCATGAATAAAATGAAGTCTTCTGATTATTTGAAAATTGCCTACCCCATAATATAGTTACATCCATTTTATTTTCTGCGCTCGGTTGTTTATGGGAAAAAGTGAAAAAGGAAATTGAAACAAAAAAAAAAATAGCATGTAACGGATGCCGCAGAAGACACAGTTGCAATTGGCCACCGAATATTTTGGTTCGGATGCTTCGTTATACGTTTATTAAAAAATAAGTGAAAGAAAAATGGCCGTATTCACGATTGAGTGCGCGGATCATCAAAGCCAGTGATCCATTCGCCCTCATTGAAATTGTCTCCAGTCTTACCTACCCGTATTATGAAAATGTTTTTTGTAGCATTGTTGAACGAATCGCGAGAGAATGATTACGCGGAGGCTAATAACGCTACTGTCTCTCTCTCCCCTTCCTCTCTCTCTCTCTCTTTCTCTCTAGCTCTCTTTCTCTCTAACTCTCTCTCTCTCTTTCTCTCTAACTCTCTCTCTCTCTTTCTCTCTAACTCTCTCCCTTTCTCCATTATGTTAATTAAAACTTAGCTCTCAGCTTGACTCTCTGCAATAATCTCTCTCTTTCTCTCTCTCTTTCTTCAATCGCTCTTTCTCTCGCTCTGATTCTCTCATCCGCATAGAATCTCTTTCGTATATTATAAGCTGTGGGTAGAGAGCACATGAAGTTATATAACCACAGTCTTAGCTTTCCTAATGGGAACAACCGCAAGCCTCTCGCATCGTTCTCATACAACTCTATGCTCGCTCTGTATTTTCTCTCCCCCACCCCTCTCTCTCACACACACACACACACACACACTTGTTCTCGGATTATATATGTGTATAATCTGCTCTTTCGGCCAAGATCTCGCTACGTTTCAATTTGCTTAATCTTCATTCATCCCTCTCACAGACTCCTAACTCTGTCTTTCTTACTCACGCATGCGGAGCATTCAGACGCCAATGATCTTTACCTCCCAACTCGAGAAAATGTTTATCATGCATGCAGCCATTATCTCATTTCGTAGCGAGTAGCTACCAACTTGTTAACTGTTCACATTTAAATAAAAGACACGGAAAAGGAAAAATTTGTAGATAAATGAAAAAAAAAACGTATTATTAAAAGTTCCTGGCAACAGAGGAAAAATTTATAATAATATGGAGGAAAAAAATTACTGTCTCCTCCGATGATACTGTTGATTTCGTCAAAAAAATTTGGTATAACGAAATATTTACTGTGTAGACCGCGATACTAATTAATAATTGTTCGTTAATAATTGCTGATATACCGGTCAAACTTATACTGTTTAAATAAAAGTAAAATAAAAGGCACGTGAGTATTTACACCGTTTCTGTACACTCTGACAGAAAATTCATCGCAGGTGCTGCGAGGGGATATGAAAAACCCCATGGGGTATGCGGGGTGTATGGAGAACACTGTATACATGTATGCTGCGAGCAAAATTTATATACCGGCAAATATTAACCGTTAAAATGTACCAGCAATATATATATATAAGTATAATTACAGCTGAGTTTGCTGTGAACCCCCGGCCTGATTCACCTCCGGCAATTATTCCTGACGAATTTCGACGGGACATTTTTTCTGTTTTTTGGCAGTTACGAGCTTAATGATTGAAAAAAATATGATTGAATTATTACCATGGTTCCATTGCAAGGCATATATACATATCTATGGCAATGCACGGATTTGCACGAAATTTGAGAAAAAGAAAACTTTATTTTAATTCAAATGAGTTTCATCAGGGCTTATTGGGTTTACCTATGATCAATATATTTCAAATGGAAATAAATTGTTATTTATTTGAATATTCTGCGTAGCTCGAATCCATTATATTCTCGAGGTAAATGTGAGGACTATAATAGGTACGAAGAATTTATCTCTGTACCCGTATAATAAAATGACAGAATTCGTGATTTTGCGCTGACAAAACTGTTCTGTATGCATGTATGCTCACTTTTATGCACTATACACTGCAGAGAGTGCGCATATACATAAATAATATTGGGTCCGAAAGTATGCTCGACAGATTTTTCCGATGTCATGTGCGATTTTCTTGGACACTGGTACCGAGTTCAAGTTGAACTTTCGTCGGATCGTTTGTGCAAGTGGTTTGTTTGGCATTTGAGAGCAATGTAAAATTGGCTCCTCGCTCTCTGGCACGTTAACACTTTCTTATCTGTTTTTCTCATTCCTTCCTTGTTATGTACAATTGTCCACCCCCCCCCCCCTCCACTTCACCACCAGAATTTTCTTGCATTGTTCTCGAAGTCTTTACTTCCATCTGCATGTGGTTTTTCTCCTTCAGCCCTCCACATTTCTCTTCTTTTCCCGGCTCACAACTTACATCAGAAGCAATTCTCGCTTGCTCACCTCGTCGTATGTGCCAATTTTGCTCGCCAGCTCGTCATTCGGTTCGGAGTGTCGCTCAATCTCACTCGCCAATATCGAGCTTATTATATAGTCGAGACTTTCGGACGCGGCGAATAAGATACGAGCGTATATAGCTAGTGTGAAAATTGTGCGAAATTTTAATTTTTATAATTTCTTAGCCCGTGTATTCAAGCTCGATTTGAAATGAATTTCGGTCGATTCTGTCGCGTTGTCATTGATCGAGACGCTTGTCATTACGAAGTAAGTATAAAAATAAGCTCAATACGATCATTTCGTATGACAGACTATATATGTGAAATGATAACGAGAAAGATAGAGACGGATCTTGAAGGATTTTCCCCGAGACCATGCATATACGCCGGAAGGAATGCCTGCTTTATTTCTCCATATACTCCCGTGTTTCTCTCCGGACTCCGCCAGAGAGAAATCATCTCCTTTCGTTCCCTCGGGCTCTACCGACGCGGAAGTGGAAACCACCAACAAAAACAGGCGTTCGTGCATATACACAGCCGAGCGCCGAAAGCTCGTCCGAAATTGGATCAGCGCTCGGTGTAATCCTTGGATTACGAATCTACGCGGATTTAGATTCAAGCGAGATCCCTATACCGACGAGGTCGTTGCTAACGCTAAAATATATATGTATATATATATATATATATTATATAACAGCAAAAACCTCGTTCGCTCTTTGCTCTTGTACTCTTCCTCTCTGCCTCCGCTTTCTGTATTTCTGTTCAATGAATATCTGTATCTTCTTGCTCCGATTGTCATTCGTCTACGCGGCCTTGCCGAGATCAAAACCTTTGTGCGTATCTCGCGAACGCGAAACGTAATCCCACAGTTGCGAAAGAGTGGGTGAGGCATTTAAGAGTGAGGCTGAAGGAGAATGAAGGGAAGGATATTTCGTCGTTGCTTTTCCACCTCGCGCAAACAATAATGATCCATTCTATACAGGAGCGTTTTCATCCCCGCGACTAACACATCCGATTCTCCCAGCAAAAAACATTTCGAAACAATATAGCAATCCAGTGTCTCGAGTATTAACGCGAGTATATAAATATGTATAACAGATGAATAAAGAACCAGTTTATTTTTTTTTAACAAATACGTTTAATCTCTTTCGCGTTTTCTTTTTCATGTATTTTCTTGATGCACACAACTGTTTCGTATTATCGCATCTCGATTGGCAGATGAATCAAATTACTGCAGTTTTCACTTTGAATCAGTCTTCAACGTGAGGGTAATTTTTCTATCGGAAGTCCGAGGGAAGGGCAGCTATGTCTCTGACAGCTGTGTTTGAATAAACATATCTATTATCTTTATGAAATATTTTTGTTTACACGTTGACGCAACCCCTATTAATAATTCATTAAAATTGAACTGTTATTTTCGCTATAACGGGACATCATAATTTCATAATAATGGATTTTTTGTGGATGGAAAATATGTTTCAGCGTTTTTGAAATCCAATCAACGTCGTTGTAAATCATGTCATACGTATAAGTAGTTGCTTTATATCCAGGTATATACCCTTCCGAGTTTCCACACATTGCCCCTCCCCATTAAGGCGGCCCATCAGTGACAACACTAGTCAAAAATCTTGACGTGAAAAAAAATCATAAACCTATCATAATATTTTCTAAATACCCTGTCTAAATAAAATTTATGAATTTCGATGACGTTTCCCGTGATATATTATTCATAATTTATTATAAATAATATTATAAATAAAGTCCCAACTGACAAAAGTATTTAACGCTGTCAGAGCGATCAAGTCAAAAACGATAGCTGATATTCATATGTTTCCTCGCGTGCAGAATGACAGACATATATTGTATCCGAGATTTGCACACACGATGACTTTCGCGATTAAATTTCTTGGAAAAATCCCTGGCAAGACACAATTTTTTAAATACCATTGGAAAGTTCACGATTTCATCTTTCAATACTCAAAATTTGAATAAGAACTCTCGTCTTTATCAAAAGGTATCATGTCACTTCCGGTGAAAATGGAATCAACTGCCATAAGACCCATGCTAAAATAGGTAATTTTAAATTACTCGTTCGCAATAATTTTCCTGGCAACATACCCTGAAATTTTGAGAGAGCGTTCATTGCATCTTCTTCATTCATCTCCCGAAGTTTCATTCGTATCGCCGGTTTTTTAATTCACTGATGAGCCACCTTAATAGATTTCCCTCTTACATGATTATTGGTTTCCTGCTTTGCAGAACTCATCGCATTCGTCCCATTCTTGCTGCATTCACTTTCATCCATCTTTGGTGCTCAGCTTTTTCTACACGCTCACTTGGTTCCACGATTTTTGTTTTTCTTTTTTCAAATTTGCATACAAATATCAGCCTTGCTTTTCCTCAATTTTTTTTCCACCTTTTTCAGCTCACTGTCAATTTTTCGCGTTAGTTCTACTCTATCGTTATGATCCATCCAACTTTTTTATAGATAAATTTAATTATCATTACTCCGATAAATTGCATGATTCACCTTCGGTATCGAATCTTCGGTAAGTTGCGGTATATGAATTTAATTCGTTGAAGCGACGGACGTTTCTCAAATATATTGCCAAAATTTGACAGAACCAAATGCAATGAAAAGAAAAATCGAATCCCCGTTTCTTTTGAAAAATTGGCAAATATCTCGTGGCGAGCACCCATCGCCAATATTCTACTGTGAAAAAGTTTGTCACGGGCCTTGGAACAACGAGATGATCCGATAACTGAAATTTTCATCATCATCGAATTTTTTTTTAACACGAAGAAGCGTATAACGCCACGACGGGGGAGAGACAAAAAGAAACAAAAAATCGGGTGATAGGATATTTTTTATGAAACGTGCAGAGGGACAGAGATGAGCCGCAAGGGTTACTACCGGATATTGGTGAACTCTGCTGGTTCATCAGCACGCTAGATGTTCCCACAGACACGCAGATGACAGCATGGTCAAAACCGCGACACGTATGTCTCTCTCGTCTGTACCCTCGATTTTCGTTCTCCGAACTACTATCACACGATCGACAGTTAATTAATAAAAGCTTCAGTGTGGCCCACGGCAGTGCTCACTCATCTCGCAATATATAACGAAAAAACGACCATCTGTATGCAGGATGAGTTAACGCGATAAAACATACAGATATACTATACGTGCGAGATTAAGTCATTAGAAGACAAAAAATTGAAGAACCGTGCGCATCCACGGTCGATGACAGGAAAGTGGAGGACGAAAATATATAGAATAACATTTTGATTCTTCTCTTCTTCGTATATGTACGATGAAAAAAAAAAAAAAATCAAATTCAATATTTACGACTTTCATTCACTTTTCAGTGAATGTGATTCTCGATTAGAAACGCGAATATCATTAACATCCTCGAACCGCATCTTTATACATAAAAATTACCCTCAATTGACATTCACGGATCGCTACTCTTGTAGCACAGAAATAATTCATTCATTCAATTTCAATGTGGATTACACATGCAATCCTATATATATATATATATATATATGTATATGTATATGTATATGTAACAGTAGAAACTTACTGTTCTAAGACGATGAATTTTTCACCGTCAACCTGCATGCATTGTCCTTTGGACGTTATATACGTGTCGTTCACGTCGACCATCCCCTGGACTCCAGATTGAAACCAACTGCCGCTCCACTGGACAGGAAATTTGCAGCCTGAAACACGAGATATCAAGAAAAAAAAACATGAAAATATGTTTACATTGCACCTCGCGATCTTTGTAGAATGCCTTGCTCGAAATTTTTGTTCTTGAAATTGTGTAAACGATTGAGAAATGACGTTTAAAAAATAAATTTTCGTTGAAAATGCAGTATTTGGAAAATATAACATTTTCAACGTCTCTTTTGCCTTCTACTTGTTGAAAAATTATTACGATTTCATCAACTTCCGAAAATTTGGATTCATCCCGCTGAAAACGTTCACGTATGTGTGGTTTTGTATTGAATTTTATGGATTTATGAAATTTTATTTTTTTTTTTGTTTTTCGATAAATCGAGTCGTTCATGTGAAAATTTTTACACAAAGTGTAAATCACCTTTGAGATCGTTTTCGATACTACATTTACCGTGAATCGAGAAAAGGGGACTGTTATGGAATTTTCATGAATTTTTTTTCCTCCAAATTTTTTCCGATTGCGTTCGAGCTCAAATAAAATCGCAGTTTACATGTTTATGTGAAAGTAACAAAGGAAGAAATGAGCCGCAACGTGAAGCTTGCACATTGTTTACTCATATATGAATCGTCGAAATGTCACGAAACTTTATCTGTGATGAAGCCAAAATTGGGCAACGCATAATAATTCATCATACAGTGAAAGTATCGTGAATACTTGTTATACATCGTGATACGAAGCAACATGCAAGTTTAAATTTCATTTTATCCCTTGCGTTGAGTGATGTATTCAGCTCTAACGCACACGTAAATTTACCTTCTACATTATGAACTTTATGTCCTATATGTAAAACGTATATCTGTATTTCAAAGTCCGAAATACAGTGTGGGATCTGTCATGGCAACGTTGTCGTTGGTCTCCGAGGAGAACGAGAGCTTGGCGGAGCTCTCTTTTATCTGCGACGCGGCAACTCGTACAGGGGAAGCATCGGAACTAGTGAAGCGTTGTATATATCTGAGAGGTAACATCTTTCTGAGGAATTACTCAAGTATTCCATAAATATTTCGAACGTTCCTGCCAGACGATTCAACAAAAGAGGAGATATTTGTAAAAATCAAGAAAATCTTAGCGTGTACGACAGAAAACGGATTTATCAATGCGAGATACGGCGCTGTATACGGGAGCTGTATACGCTTACCAGCGTCAAAAGCGAGCTGCTATCCATGGACCGAAGGAATCGAGGATTGCAGCAACTATTTCGTTAAAGCAAGAAAAAGAGAGAGAGAGAGAGAGTTGCGAGTAAGGATTGTTTGCATGAAGTATTTTACAGAAATATTTTTTTTTCAGAAACGCTGGAAGAGGCTTGGAATATGAGATCGAATCTCAGACGTTTTCTGTTTACCCTTTTTGTCCTTAATTAACCTGAATTTTTAATACAGTGATCCTGCTGTCGAGTTCATGACTAGCAAAATATATTCATTGACGTATTAACGAGAAACTTGTATAAAATGACTTGCCACTTGAACCAAAAAACATGGATTTGTTTAGTTTCAAATTAAATAAAAAAAAAAGCGTTTATTTAATTTAAATATTGATCGGGCCGGAGACAGGATAGAAAGAAGTGGGATTGCCTCGTGTACATAAATGCTTGATTCGAATAAATCTTGTTTGAATTAAATGCATTTTACTCGAATTTATTCGTTTCGATTGAATAAAATGTATCAAACCGAATTTTATTAACATCAGAGACAATTTATTTTATCTGAATAAAATTCGTACGAAGAAACGAAATTTATGTTATCAAATTCGATTGCCTACGCACTTTTACTTCCGATCCAACAGACTATTCCGAATTCGAGTTTCCGGTTTAATTTCCTTTTCTGTTCCTACTTGATTTACGTTGGCCAGATAGCTATAGAGGGCCATGTAAGATTTAAGCGGGTAATGTTGGACCTGACCTTACCCAATTTGACATGACCGTAGCTATTCTGACTAAATTAATTTTTATATCTGGATGAATGTGTGAATAATGTTCTTAGAATGAGAGAAACATAATAAACCTTTATGGATAAAAATCATTGCGAGCTTTTGAAAAAACACTTCCGGGTCACTTTGATCAGATGACATTCCGGTAAATTGAAGTTATAAAAATTTTCTTTTACGTTAATCGCAAAAATCAAATGAATATTTTTCATGGAGGGGTTAAATTTTTTTACCAAGGATTAAAAAAATGGCTGAAGTTATGCCATTGTATTAACCACATTTTAATTCCCAAGTCACGAAGAAAGCTTTGATGTCATAATATATAGATAAGAATCGCTCGTGTTGCGATTTTGTTTTTAGTTCGAACGACTTAGAGAACAAATCGTTTAATTCGTGTGTCCTCTCCCTCTCGGCCTCAACCTTATTATTTTCTAATTATTACGAAATATAATTAGTGAATCATCGCTACCGGATAATTTTCGTCAAGGGCAGATGGAGAGATCAAGAAAAAAGAATAAATTATACGCAGGGAGGGGCATAATGCTCGAGAGGCAAGTAATTAAAATTGATTAGCATAATAATTTTGAATAATTGAAATCAATTATTCTTCATTCATTTGCATTGTTATTTATTGAATTATTCTTTTTTTTAATACAATACGAGCGCCACGGAGATATAAGACGAGGGAGCACAAGCGATAAACGGTTAAATTAATTTCAGTTAATTATTAATTTCAATTAATGAACATGCAACACTCCCGAAATATATTTTTCTCAATATATTCGGGACATAGTTTGATATAAAATTTTTCATTCGAAATATATTCGACACGTGTAAAATATATTTTTCATGTATCTGGGGTATATATATATATATACATTTTTTTCTTTTGCAAGGGTCGAATATTGATCATGGGAACATTTCACGATTCGCGGAGAAGTCGGTATATTTCTTTGTACAAGGTATATTGTTATGCGTATGTAAGAGAAGACTTGACATTTTTTTCTTTACCTGGAGCTCATAAAATCGCTTCGTCTATCGAGAAAGAGCTTTCGTTCCAGAAGCAAAACATTTACCTGCCCATTTTATGGTCAAACACATATTCGTGTACAATGTATGGTGAAAGCACGGAAGAGAAAAGGTGACACCGACCGAAAGACATATATGACGAGGAATGGAGGGAACGGTAAATCAAGAGAGAAAGAGAGAGAGAGAGAGATAAGAAAGACAAGATCGCGCGAGAATGCATATATATGCCATGTGAACCGTAAATATCAGAGAGGAGCCAAAGGAGAAGGCACAGGGGCTTAGAAGTAAAAGCGGATTAACACACGGTCTCTCTCTCTCTCTCTCTCTCTCTCTCTCTCTCTCTCTCTCTCTCTCTCTCTCTCTCTCTCTGTTCGAGTAAATCGAATTAAACGTCGGTTTTCCCAGTGAGCACCGAGAATACGTACGGCATTCGCTATACAACGTATAGGCACACGGTTCCATGCGATTTTTGAGTGCACAAACGAAAAGAAAAATAACGTGAAACTACACGAGTAATGCATAACATCTTTATATCGGATGAGCAATAATAGTTTAGTGGCAATTTAGCCATGAACACTGAAAAATTATTCTTTTCTTTTTACATCGGCATTCTTTTCCACAATCCCTGGGTGCATCTGTGGCCCAAATTATAGAAAAATACAAAAATCTGTTTAAAAAAAAAAACAAATTTTAAAAAAATTAAGAAGACAATGAAAAATAATACAATAGAATAAAGGGAGATAAGGAAAATGTTGTGAAAAAAATACACTCTATACTATGGCTTTTTTTATTAACATCATTTTTATTCCATCATGTTTTTTTTTAAATTTCTTTCGAATAAAAATCCCGCAGAAACTTTTAAAGTAATCGGAAGCGCATCAGCTGAAGTTTACACATCAGTCGTTGTTTTAAATATAATTCGTACGAAGATAGTATGGAATCCCTACAAAATTGAAGTCTGTCTGATAAACGCTTGAATTTTCTACTGCGATTAAAAAGAGATTTTAATCGAGACATCGCAGACGAAGAAAAAAAAATTCACTATTTTCTACCTATTTCTGCGATGAATTCTCGAAAAGTCTCATCGAACAGATGAATCGGAATACGATATCCTTCTTCCGTTCAATATTCACTCGGATGCTGCGTACAATAACAAAATGGAGATGACTCATTCGTAAGACTTCATGTCCTTAGTCCTCCTTCTCTCTCTCTCTCTCTCTCACACTCTCTCTCTCTCTCTCTCTCTCTCTCTCTCTCTCTCTCTCTCTCTCTCTCTCTCTCTCTCTCTCTCTCTCTTACACTCTATATAATGTGATTATTCAGTAGATAAGGGATAACTTGATTGAAATTATATATCATGAGGTGGTGACAGAAATGACTGGCTATCTGAAATTAAATATGATGAAGCGTTCAAGCCCTCATTCTCGGCGTAAGTCCTTATCTTCGGCGTAACTGGTGAATTGATCCGCAATAGTACAATATAGATTGACAATTTCATGCCAATTCTCCAACTCTGATAATCCCTCATCTTATCCCTCATTTTGCTTCATCATACGGGAAGAAAATTTCAAATTCAGAAATCCTCGGTACGTCGTAACTCAACGTCGGTTTATCCGAATTCTAAATACTACAATAGCTGAACATGTCCATGTACTTTTCAATAGCTTGTGTACTCCATTTCAATCCGGTATAATTACGATAGATACTCGTTTAGTTTTCTGATTTCGAGCTATGTAGCATATTATACCGATCCCTTTATCGTTTTATTTTTCATTGCCGGATAGAAACCTTCAGAGAAATGTGGAGGTACGCTAACCAAGAGTTTCATTAAGACGTCCATGCTGGAAACTCTTTGGCGCTTTAATGTTTGTGCGCAGCCCGAAGAAAGAGAAAGAGAGAGAAAGGGAGAGAGGGAGAGAGAGAGAGAGAGAGAGAGAGAGAGAGAATGACGCGAATGAAAAAAATTGTGTATGTGAAAAATATATTTTAATTTTCTTTTCCAGCGTGCATTCAGCGTCCCTCTCATATACATACACTATGCAGGATAGATTCAATCTCGTGGTAGAATGAGAGATAATGAAAAAAAAGTCAAATATAAAAAGAATTTAGTATAGCATAATGGAATAATAATTTCTGCAACAGAGAATGAGTATCGCCAAAGATTTTTTTTTTTTCCAATCACAAACGTATTTATTGTACATACATCGTAATGCAAAACGTACAATTGCTTCGAGTCGGTAAAGAAGTCAAAATTGTGATATACCGCTTGAATACATTGATAGAAAAAAAAACCCATTAATTGGAATTAAAAAAATGTATATAGCTGAGTTGAAAGTTGCGCTATTACGCCACGTGAACAAATTTGTAAATTTAATTTCATAAACATGAACTCATTTTTATTGGTAGCAACATCATAAATATATGTTGAATAATTATTCGTAATATGAAAGTACAGCAGCGCAGCTCAACAAAAAATTTTATATAAATTGAGCTAAATTTTTATTTCGTCAAACGAAGAAAACCACGAAACCGATCCGAGAAAAAAAAATATGGATACGGAAAGCACAATACGTACGAAAGTTTGCGGCGTAAAATATTTATAATAGTATAGATACATACATCACATTCACGCCATATACATTTCTCATGTTAACATCCACAAAAAAAAAAGAAACACGTATATCTTATAGCCTATATCGACAGTAATACATCCTGTCGCGATAAAAACGTATCGAGAATATATGGCTCAAATGTAAAAAAAAAAATAAGTCAAGTTTAAACTGTCAAGTCTGGATGCTTATGTAAAATATACGTATGTGCTCGGAATTTTTTTGATGATCGAGACCAACGAAATTGTTGACCGCACGAACAGAGATAGAGAAAGGAAAGTGTTGGTAAAATTCCGAAAAGTTGGGTTATTTTTGTATAGTATACAGTATATCCATCGTATATGAAAGCAATTGTAAGTTTTCCCTTTTCTAGCTCGAATTTCAAGGCAATCCATTCTACAATTCGGGCTTCCACGACTCACCTAAACTCGTCCCCCGCTATACCACTTTAGCCACCAGCAGCAAAAGCAGCATTTCCCAGGCGATACACCATCCGTTTCATCGGAAATTAAAGTGCGAGAGACGCGGTGTATCCCGAGATCCATGTACAACCATGCCACACGGTATTCGATATAAATATGTATATATAAATATGTATGGAGTTTTCCGCGTTGACTGAAACAATTAATTACCTTGACTATCGCACATCCAATCCAGATTTTTTTTTATCGTTGTGTGCAATGATATAATCTCATCTACATCTCTACAATGAATAACATATTTACGGTGAAGAACAACCAATAGAATAATTTGGAATAGTCAAGATCGGACGTTAATCGAGTCGGCATAGAATTACCCGTATTTTCATGTATACAGAATGCAAGAGATGTCTCAGCGTCTTCACTGCTGATTCCCCCTCGGCGTGCAAAGATACCAAAGTCGAGAAGACCGCATATAGCTATATAACCACACGACCAGATAACGTTAAGACGGTTTTATCTAGATAATCTTTGCTTTTTCGGAATTTTCCGCTTTTTTCTCAGAGTTTTTTTCTTCTTCTTAGTGTATGTATTTTTTTTTTTTTTTTTTTTCTTATTTTCCATTAAAGTGTGTTGCTCTTAGCCATTTGCATCGTCATCGTCATCTCGTGCTCTCTGCTATCGTTCCAGTTCTGATTCTACAGAGAGAGCACACATGCATTTTCGCACGCAGTATCCTGCACGGAGCATACAATCCGCTCACACTCATTGAGAAATTCAACCCAACAGAGTCTTTTCTATATTTTTAAAATTTATAGAAATACGTCGAGAAAGCGACGACAAAACAGAAGAGCAGAGACACGAGAGAGGAAAATGAAAAAAAATTTAGTGACCCCCTGTGTACATTTCCCTCCAAGAGGAGAACCGAAATTTCGATGAATCAGTAAATTTATCGCTCTGACTATAGATAAAATAAAGTTACATTGGCTAAAAAATTATAGTCAATTTATTGTCACGAATCACGAAATAACATTATTAGACACGAGCAACAGCAACATCAACACCTCTACCCAATAATTTTTCCAAAAGTATAGTATATGCGGCCTTCGCGCACATCACTACCGATTTACAACTCCTACGAGATATAACAACTCTACAGCATTCATAATGGTGAATTACCAATAGCCTACCATGTTATACAAAACTTCCGCTCAACAGCCAAACTCTTAACAATCGATACTACATTCAATCAATAATGACGCCTATGAATAGTTAATATCGAGATTTCACTAGATTTATTCAACTACATATCACATACCAACAAACTGACTTTATTCAGTTGTTTCTGAAACGTTACCTATTTGAAATACCAGATTCCCTATCTTTCCTCAAATGTCTATAATCTCTACTTGATTAGCAATTTAGATTCCAATCTGAATCTGCACTACAGTAAAACAAAAAACTGCAATTTCGATTTTTAAAAATGTCAAATTAACGGTTAGATTGTCGAAAATTACGAAAAAGAAACACATATTTTAGACCTTAAACTCCATTGGGAGAACTTTATCGCGTTCCGAGGTAAAAAATAATGTTTGTTTTTTTAATCTGAGATTTTTCTCGTGTGGGAAAACGTCTTAAATCATTTTTTCGCGGTCAGTTTCATGCATTCAATTTGATGAGTGCGTAAAACGAAGAAGGACGCATAGAAAAAAATCTAAACATAAACATGAACTCATATGTAGTATTTGTGTCATGGAGATGCTAAAAACTCAAAAAGTTACAGCCAATACGACGGGATACAGGTACAAGCATATAGCGCAAACTGTGGTGAAATAGTTAACATATATTTAAGGTGTTTTAGTATATTTAAAAGATGTTTAATTATTAACATCATATCTGCACGTGCCTAAAGGCACTAAAACAACTGACGTTACGCGGATAATAAATAGTGATGGGCAAATCAATAAATATCGTGTTATACAGCGGCACCCACGATTTGGCTGATAAAATTATTCGGTTATGGCTGTACTAAGACTTATTTCTTTTGCCTTAAACGATAACAGAAAAAACTTGCGTCATAGCCACATTAGGAAATCGACCAGATGGCTTGCACTCCGTCTTTAGGTTGATGAATTTATTCGAAAGAAGCAAATACCCATTACATTGCAGAATATGGGGGACAGCAGGGCAAAACGGAACACGAGGTAAAGGCGGACAATTTTTTAAAAATGGCTAATTTCATTTAAAATTCGTAAACGGCAAGTTCGTTAAAACTTGAGTATACCAAAGCAACTGATGTAATTTTCATAATTTTTTACAGTATGAAATGAAACTTTCATTTTTGTCAATAATTTTTCTATTCACAATGGAAGGTATTTTTCTTTGAACAAAAACTGAGCAAACCAATTTCGATTACAAAATATTAAAATATTAAATAACAGCAAAGAAAAATCGTTGAGAAAATACAAAGAGTGCCGTGAACAAAAAAAAATCAAGCCCATTGCAAATTACCATCTTCGCCCCACTGTATCGCATTCGCCGATGGGACAGAAAAACTGCAAGGAAAACCTGTGCTGATATAGTCGGTGCCTGCCTCAGTTTCCCAGTAATAATACGAGTAAGCTGAAGCATGAACACCAAAAAGCGCCTTAGAAAAGCGGCCCGTTTTGCCTCACTCTCGGACAAGTCAAATGGAGACACGTATTGCAAGAATATAAATCGATTCATTTATTTCTTTCTTATGAATATCACTCATATAAATTATTCACGTCTTGATATATTTGTACAGAATTGCCGGAGTCGAATTCACATTCTCAAATAGTGGCTATGGATCTCGAAAAATTTATGACCTTTTAGTCAACCTTTATAAGACGAGAAGTCTCATGAGTTTCATAGTACATTCGTCGCGAACCTTAACGGACTGTAGTTCCGCTTTGAATCGCTCTGGATTAAATTAGAATAAAAAGGTTTTTTCTTTTGCATACAGCAATCATGTATTTCCGAGGTATCGCTATTGTTTGCTTGGCCATCTTGCAATATTTTCTATGCAATAGCGAAGTAAGATACATTCGATCGTTCAGCTTTTTTTTCTCAATTTTTATCAACCTTATCGTATTCGATGTTGAAGACAACAATTATTTTATCAACAGATGGACACTACCGGAGATCAGATTCGACAGTTCTTGCAATTGGAGGCTGATTCACGTAAATATATTGCATTTGACAGGATTTGAAATTTACATTTGCTTCGATAACTAACTTTATGTATTATACTGTGTCCATGATACGTTGAATAGTGTTTTAAAAAATAATCCATATTCGAAAAAGGATTATTCAATTTTTTTAAATACTTTTTTGGACTTGATAGTTCATTTCAATAGTCTACCCAATCGCACAATCAACGGATATTTTCGATAATTCTCAATGGTTTTTCTTCGTAAAGCTTGTGAAAATTCAAAGAGTTTTACAACTATCTGATTTACTGAATTTGAAGCATCGTGCATTCATTTTGAGATTTACGAATTCAGAAAAAATATCTTTTGTTTGCTACATCACCAGAGTTCGATTTCCTTGACATTGAATTTCCCGACCGATTGCATAAGAGAGCATTTTCTGGGCCAACGATGCCAGCTGGGAGACGCATGCGAATTCGAACGCCCGATAAAAACATCACACTTTGGCTTTATCCCGTAAACCCAATTTTGGTAACGAACGGCACCCCCGTTTACTTTAGTCGGAGGGCAATAAGCAAACCGGGAAAAGTCAGCATCGAACGACAGGATGGCGTGAGTTTATTTTGACCAAACAAGAAACTAATGCTTTCGAAAATATGAAATCACAGATGTTAAATTTGTTGGGTAATTTTTTTATTGTGTAGCTGATGAATGACGTGGGCGAAGCTTTGACGGATCCTGTTCATTTGGCTTCGTTGGTAATTGGCAGGGGCTACCGAGGGATACCGACAGTTGTAAGAAACTCTTTTTTACTTAGTATACAACTTCAAACATTTATTTTTATGTGTTTCATAACAGTAATTTTTTTGCCTTATATATGTTGAATTATTTCAATGAATTGTTCTTTTTTTAAAATGCAGAATGGTGTAATCGGATCAATGAATTTAGTCGTTAGGTCGTTGCCCGAAGGCATTATTAACGACATGAGAAAGCGTCGATCGATCTCCAATTTCTCGAATTCGATGCATCACGTAGTCTACAGATCCAACGGCACTTTTGAAGAAAAATATTCTCTAGGTGGTGAGTCGCTTCTGCTCGAAGAAAGAAATAATACAGAAAAAATTAATTGAATAATCGACGGTAAACTTTTGCTATCGAGGTTCGTAACAAGCGATTTTCCGAATATTCAAAAATTCTTATTTCAATTTATGACTTAATGTTGCCAAAAGAAAAATTTACTACATTTTATCGAATTTTTCTTTCTCATAGACAACGTTTTGATTTCTTGAACAAAAAAAAACCGCGTTTTCAATGTTAATGAGTTCAAAATACGTTTAAAACATTTCATCTAATTTTTCAAATTCTGTGCCCATTAACATTTCATTTTTTGTAAAAATCTTTATGCAACAAAACAGCCTGTCGTTTCAAACATTTTTGTACAATCGTGAAATACTTGAAAATTTTGACCCTAAAAAATTCATTCGTAAATATTTTATAACTATGATAACAACATTTTTGTTGCATGTCGAAAAATTGCAAGAAAAAAATCTTTACCTTGCGTGGATATTGAAATGATTGGTAAATTTTTCACAATCTTGAAAAGAGATAATCTTCAAATGTAAGCCGATTTCGTCGGCTTTGGTCTCATTTCATTCGATAACCTCAAATCTGACCTGTTATCCATATTTTTGTCCAGCCTTTAACGAAACGATGTTACCAGAGGAACAGGGACCTCCTAACGTGCCGAAGATTCTGTACCCAAAAATTCTCACAATCTTCGATTTCAGTACGTACAAGTAAGTGTTAGTCGCGGAAAAATAAATATATATCGCATGATCTTAATATTACGAAGATTCGTATTTCTACGATTTCAGTAAACAGGGACAAAACATAACTACTTTCCTGGAATATATCATAGCATTTTGGAACAGCGTTAATCTCAAGTACCGTGTTTTCGTCAGTCCGCAAGTGAAATTGCACATTGCCGGAATTCTTATCGCCGTGGTATGTTTAAAAATAAGTGAAACCAAAAGAACAAATTATAATAATCAATGGAAACATGGCAAATTCGAAGTGAGTGATCTTGTGGGGAAAAAAAATTCTAGGACGCTACAGGCCTACCTTACATCTCGGACCACATGCGCGGTGATGACGCTTTTAGTGTAAACACAGCGATACAATATGCGGGGGATTTTTTTGACAATATAAGAGATTCAATTCCGTTGAAGAACTACGACATTGCCCACACGACCACAAGGTTAGTCTGATGAAAATTGGAAATAACAGAAATAGGAAAAAAAAGAATACGTAGATGTAAGTGAGGACAATTGCAACACTTATTGGACTATCAATCAATGAAAGTTAATTACTGAAAAAAAAAAACGTTACTGAAAAAAAAACCTTACAATATTTAGTTTCCTACAAATTAAAAAAATATCGATCCTAGAGAAAAAAGATCAAAACCGAAGTTGTAGAGAATAAATTTTTTTTCAAGTTTAGCTATTACCATTTTCAGTGTGAAGTCGAAAATAAACTACATAATGCAATAATTAAATCCCCCCCCTCCCCCCACCCTCTTTTCGGGTCTAAATCGAAAAATGTCGATCTTAGAAAAAAAAGATATAAACCGAAGCTGTAGAAAATAAAATTTGTTTCAAGTTTGGTAATTACTTTTTTCAGCGTAAAGTTGAAAATAAACGAGGTAATGCAACAATTAAATTCCCCGCCACCCATTTTCGGATCTAAATCGAAAAATATCGATGTTAGAAAAAAAAGATGATAACCGAAGTTGTAGAGAATAAAATTTTCTTCAACCATTTTCAGTATAGAATTGAAAATAAAAGAGATATTCCAAAAATTAAATTTCACCCTTAAATTCAAGATGGCGACTGAACGAGGAAGGGTGGATTCCCGAAAATATATAGATTTAGACTACCAATTACCTCCTTCAACGATTCCTGAAGGAAAATTTTACTGCATTAAATTAATGTAATTTCAAACAAAATGCCAGGGACTGTGGATTGCTTATAACCAGCAGTTTTGCGCATTTCACCGTCGCACTCACACACATTGAGAACGCTACATCGAAGCGCTGTAACGGGGGAACCAGATTTTACGACTTCACTGCGAATTTTTTTCCACTACAGCCCCGAACGATTGCTTATAACCAGATTGTACTGTAGATAGTATCTCGAAGAATGTACACTGAGCTAAATAGCAATCTTCTGGTGTCACAACATTCTTCAAAACGGAGTTTTGCAATTGTCTTCGCCACTTATAAATGTTCCCAGTCTGTATTCCTTCTTTTCGGAGGTTAAGGATGTACAAGCATTCAGGTACACGGAAATAATTTTTTATTAATTTTTACTGTGAAATCACAGTAACGGGTGGACAAACCCATAATTTTCCAAAATTTAGGAAATAAAAGGTAAATTTTCATGGAAATAAGTCAGAATTTACTGTCGGGTGACTTTTGTACTGAAAAAATCAGTAAATTTTACCTAAATATAAAAATTTTATACTTTTTGGTACACTTGTCCCCAAGTTAAAATTTTTAATGTACTTTTTACCGTGATTTCACAGTAAAAATTAATAAAAAATTCTTTCCGTGTAAAAATAGTGCTAATAAGACGATAAAAATTATACAGATTGTTCTTACTTGTATTCTGAAAATCTGTGTAAAATTTGGACGTGATCGTCTAATCCATACCGAAGTTATTTAATTTTTTAATTTTTCGTATTTTAACATGAACTCTTATGGGAAAATGTCAGGCTGATGCATGTAATACCGATAATAGTATCGAAGAAAAAATGCCAGGTTACTTAAAATTTACACATTTTTAATAGTAACATCTGACAGCTATATGGGAAAATTTCACGGCTATTCCCTACCTCATTTGGGAGAAAGTAAAAGAAAACTGCGAGAAAATGTAGCTTGTAAAATGTATGGTTGATTTAGTTGATTTTTTGAAACTTAATTGATTGAAATTGGCTTCCGACACTACTTTGCCTCTCCAACGGTATATCGTTTACACGTCAGATTGACTTAAAGCCAGTCTTCGACTTGGGGTCACAGGTCTTATTTCGACTATTTATGCCACTCAAAATGAATAAAACTTAAAAAATATAATATCTGACGCGCTATTTTTTTATATTCAAATACTATTTAGTAAATGGGGACTACATAATATTGATAATGTTTACTATATATTTTATTTTTGAAGGTTGGATTCGGTCGGATTCCCAGACAAAATTTTTCTGCCGAGTATCATAAATATTCGTGAATAACTCAAAATATTCAATAAAAGTACCGAAAAACATATTTCTAGACAATATTCGACCCTTTTACGTATAAAAAATCACTTTTTCAATCATCTAAGTGTACATTATGCATAGAAGTTGTGAAATTCCAAATTCGCCCTAATTTTGCTGAGATTGTACAGCCAATACATCCTTAAGTGGTTCCCTGTATTGCATGGCTAAATGAGAAACAAATTTTCACTAGACTCGCTTTTGGAGTCGGGTATGCTGCGCAGGCTATAGGTAAGAAATTGTTTTAACTCGGATCGGTGATCGTATTTTCAGTTTTCAATGAGAATCAAAAGGTTCAATTCATATCGATTTGCAGGTAAGGCAACATTTGGATATGTATGCAATAACATTCCACACTCTGGACCTATGAGCGCAGTTGCATTCAGCAACGACAACGGTGCATTTTGGGGTATTGCAACCACCGCTCACGAATTGGCACACGTGTAAGAGTTTAATTTATAAGACAATAAAAAAAAAACTAAACGGAAAAATTGATTTTTTTTTCAACTGATACTTTTCATTATTTTTTTTCAACGATAGCCTTGGTGTAGATCACGATTTAGAACAAAGCAATGATTGCCACTGGTGGAACGGGTTTATTATGGCAGCTGCAAACAAATACTCGTCGAATTCGTCATCGTTCTCAACTTGCTCACTAGCACAATTTCAAAAAATGTTCGAGTACGTTTCAATTTGTGCATTCGAAGAAATTGAAAACATTTCTCAATCTTCCTTGCCGTAACATTTTGTGTGCAATAAAATTCGGTAATTTTTTTGTCGTAATTTGCAGCGGAGGAAATTACACATGTATGTACAAGAAACCAAAATTACAAGGCGAGCCGTTGCATGAATTATTTCCTGGCAAAATTACGAATCTGACAGAACAATGCTTAGCTCATCATGAGGCTGGACCACCCTGCGTCCCATCTTCTGAACGGGTATGTACAGCTAAATATGAGAATAATTTATATTCGATACATATTGAATATAATTCGACGAAAACTTGGATACTTAATGTATACATTTTAGGATATATATGAAATATACTCAACACACACTGTTTATTTGCGAAACAATGAAAAGCCAGTTCTGTCTCGATTGTTACTATTATTCAAGATATTTTCTATTTTTCAGGCTCCTCATTTTGATATCTGCAGTAGCTATTACTGCATGCATAAAGAGAACTATTGCTGGGAGACTGGTTATCCAGCGCTCGATGGTACGCTATGCAGTGACCCAAATGAAACAGTAGATCGGGTAAGCGCGGTCGAATCGCCTAAACAGGATCGATTAATTTTTTTCATCCAGACATTTAAGAAACTTCATACTTTATTTTACAAATTATTAACGTATACGTACATATTTTTTTTTGTCCACTATTACAGCACTGCGTTCATAGCAAATGCGTCCGTGTACTATAGAATGCTTGGATCAAACGATTCGTCGCCAGGATTTTTCCATGAATATAATGTATGAAGATCTATTTGCAAAATAAAAAAAATATACATATGATACTGCTTATCTACTGACGTTGCCTAGGTAATAAATTAATGGAATTCAAATTCATCAGTACTCGGTCATTGCGTGTAAATGTAAAAATATATTATTCCCTCAGGGGCTATTCATTAAACACGTCACGTAGTGATGGCGGTGCGCGGGGGGTTAGGGAAATCGTCACACTTTGTCACAGGGGGGGGGGGGGGGGGGGTGGGAAAGGGGTTGAGCAAAAGTCACGAGACGCTATAAACGTATTAAATCCGGAAAAGGTGTGAAAATTTCCTGCACTGGCCCACTCAAAGTTCCAACTATTATCAGCCTTCGCGGGCCCGGTGCAAAATGTCAGTGTGGCGCAACTCCGAGTCAATCGGAACACAGCCGAAGCGTCTCTATCTGGTAGTTTTAATATTCTGCGATTAGCGCAAGTGTCATGACTTGCTGAGAATATATGGCAAATTATGATCAACCTTCCTGTCAGTGACCAAGCCGAATGAGCCAATGAAACGGGACCGGCTGTGCGATTGACTAACAACTTCATTCATCAACTCTCTCACCGTTTCACGCTCCTTCGCTCGGCAGTGTTAATTATTTGCACTTTCCATCCTGATAAAGCATTTCTTCACGATGAAGATAATATAACATAATCTATGAATCAATGCAGGTACGTCAGCTCCATATTGCTCATACAAATAGTGCCAAATTAGTAGCAACGAATACTGAATTGGGAATGCAGGCTGTGTATATAGTTATACCTTGAACATGAAAGCGGAATAAAAAATTGCGCGAGAATATACAAATGAAGGAAGATGTACAATGTGTCAACTTAGTCTGAAAAATTACCCGCGGTGCTCACATATACCAGAAACTTTACCTTCGTGAAAACAAATTTTTAATTTTTCCAAAATATCGAAAAAAAAATATTTACACATAGAATACTCGTATATATGTCACGTGCGCGTAGGCGTGGTTGCTTATGTAATTATCCGATTGAAACCCGAATAGTTTTAGTAACGGTTTAACTCGAGTAAACTTCGAGGTATTAAATTGTCCGTGGCACAATGCGAGGAAACAATGAATAGGAATAAAAATCAGTCAATCGCAATACACCTCTGACAAGATGCACCAATCAAATCGCTGTTTCTTATTTCATATTTGCTATTTCCTCGCATTGTTTCACCGGCTATTAATGCGTGATTTTTGCATAACCTTTTGAAGTAAGGCTACACTTAAATGTTTGATATAAAATTTAGCAAAATTTATAAAACGGTTAAGATTTTACAAAGTTTATAATATTTCGTATAAAATGATTGCAAACTGCAAAATGTAGTAAAGTAGGCTATTACGCTATAAAAATAGGACAGTAAAATGTTTATAATTGAAATTAGCCTATTTTTGTCATTAACGTTTAAAATTGACTGAACCTCTCGCTACCGACATCAAAATGGGAGAAAAAAGGAAAAATTTCAATTTGCACATAGCTTTCTCTGTTAGCTTGCCAACATTGAGGAAGATTCTTGCTCACATAGAAGATGACTCCTGAATAAGTAAAAAAAAAAAATAACGGGAATCAATGTAAAAGTTTACAAAAAAATTATATTCTCACTGTCACATTTTCCATTGTTGATCGGCATTAGGGGTGGGGGTAACGCTTTACCGTACTATTTAAAACGAGAGCAACCCAAACTACGGAGGAATTCCATCGAATAATTGCCATGAAATACCTCATGGTCTATCGCCTGTTCTATCATTCTGTTTGAATAAAGACGGTACCAAAATTTCAACGTAGATTCAATTTTTAAAATAAATTTCACGAAATATCATTTAGATCGCTAAAAACTGTCCTCTCAGCTAATTAGTCCGTAACTAAGTAACTGGTCAGTTACTAATTACAATCGAAAATACCAAATTGAATTGAACTAAATCATGAAGAATCTAAATTAGAGGATTTACAATACCATAACGCGATATACACTACGACCTCGATTTAAGGACCTTCGATTTAACGGACAGTCCCCACCATGTCGCATTCATCGAACCGTTTTTCGCGTGGTGGGAGATGGTGGGGGACGCTTCAAGTCTCCGCGATCAGGCCCGTAGCACGGAGTGCCGATGCGCAGATACAGCATGGGCGGGCGTACGCAACCCCGATTTAAGAAGGTGCGATGCGAAGCCGGTGCCGCCATTGGCCGTTAAATCAGGGTCCTAGTATACTTCAATTATACTTCATTCCGGTCATTAACATTTCTGTGGAATAGCGAGAAAAGGGAGAGACAGCATAGGAGACGACGACTTTACGTACTATTGGCACGTGCGTATATACACATATATGTTATTCGGTCGTGAAGAACCGGAATAACATTCGTTATAAGCTTCTGGTTTGTTGCGGAACGATGGAAGAGGCAAAAGGACGTTGAGGGGCGAATGAGGGAATGAAAGCACCACGAGAGGGTTGTCGGGAAGATATTTCGAGAAAAGCAAGTAGCGAGAGATCTTCGTTGAGCTTCTCTTCGATATCTATACAGGGTTCTGTCAGTCAAGTTTATAATACCCCATTTCCACCTGTCACCATGCTCTTTCCTCGAGTCAACTCTCGCATTTTCGTCTCTGATGCCTGACCTTGATTTATACTTTTCTCTCTCTCTCTCTCTCTCTCTCTCTTTCGCTCTCTGATTCTCTATCTCTCTCCCGCCACGCCCACATACACGACGCACATGTATTTTACGACCAGGAACAGTAGAGAAATAAGAATATCTTACATCAGGATTTCATACATGCGACGTTACTCCTCGAAGACATTCGCACTTGTGCAGATGTTATAAATATACAATAGTGCGATTTCTCGTTCGTCGTACTGGGGATATGTAACCAAGAGCAGATCCGTTAAATCAAACTATGGAAATGTTGTAATATATATGGTTAAATTCATAAGCAGTATGTCATCTTGTATCATTTCATTTCTAGATCATGCCAACTATATGTGTGCCAGGTTTTCCGAAGTTTCCCTGTGCCCTCGTGCAAATTAACTGCAGACAATCCTCCAATGAAGGGGAATTTGAATCAATACATCGCAAATTTTCACACTGAGAAAAGAGTTTATTTAATGTTGAAAAATTTTTGGTTAGATATGGCGAAAGAAATATTTAGATATTGTTACCGATCTTTAGTTGAGCCGAATAAAACTTAATTAACCCAAATAAACTGTCAAACCATTTAGTAATAATTAAAAAATATTACTTGGCTCAGCTAAATACCAGTGATAATAACGAAATATTTATTTGGTCATATCCAACAAAATATTCGTTGACACTGAATAATCTTTTTTCTCCCTGCAGGCTCGTCAGTCATTGAAGATTGTAAAATTTGTAAGTCAATCCCCAGAATTATTTGTGATTTGTTGCAATATTATAAATGCCTGGCCTTGATTATTATTATATACTTATTTTATACCAGCCACCATTACACATATATCGAGGTTGCGGAAGCATACCTCAGTCTTATAAAAATAAAAATATAAAATGGGTATACTCCTTCAGAAGAAAGGGACAGGGAGAGATAGACGTCGAGGACGAACACCGTAATACGTGCAAACATTGTGAGATGAGTTTTGATTGGTGAAAAAAAAAACCCTAGTATATATACACGAACGGAATGGAAAATCCAATGGAAAGTCCAGAAAAAACGGGTTTTTCTCGTTTCCTGCATATACGAGAAAAGGCAAACGACGAGGGAGCACGAATGGAATCCGTGCCTTGGCGAAGTTTGCCGGGATTTCGATTTTAGAACGTTCGGTTAAAGCAAAAAATATCGGCTGCGTCACGAGAAGCGTATAAGCAGGATTTATACGTATCGTATCCGCGAAGCCGCGAGAGATGCGTCGAGAGCGTTATATATATTTACAAGGAAACGCTTTGGTAGACAATATTTCCGATGGTAAACAATAATATCGATACATCACGTCCATAAATTTGGCAACCATAAAGATCAATCATCATTCGATGGGCCATATAAACACAGGAGATTTGGAACATTTGATTGAAAAGATAATTCATGATAACTTTCTTACGTAAAGCATAATGAACGGCAATTTTAAAATGATATTCCTATTTTTATCTTATTATTAATTTTAACATTACCGAACCATTTGCTTGATAATATCAGAAAGATAAATGTAAATCGTAAACTTAATTAATGCGAATAAAATAAAAGAGTAGAATACGAAAAATAGTCTCGTGATTTTGTGAGCTACCTGGCAATATTAATAAAAGTGCAATTATTCTTAATTACTCTAAATCACTCGAAAAAATTGGCGAACTATTCAAATTTCTCGTTTTACAATTGCATTTTTAAATTGTTCTCAACATTACTGACAGGAATACAAGTACTATAAATACTGCATTTTTCGTGTCTGATCTATAATAGGACTTACCTACTAAGAGAATCTGACTATGAGAAATATTGATATTGAGCAGCGGAAAGAATTTCTCGGATTTCCCAGTTGTTTTACTCATACCAAAGATCAATATCGTGTCGACAATTTTTTCCATTGATAGAATGTAATGGGTGGAGTTAAATTTCATGAAATGTAGAATTTTCGAAAAACCTGTGATCGCTTAGACTTCTTCGGATACCAGAGTAATAATCGTGAAACCAATGAAAAGCAGATGGGATTACATTACAATATAAAGAGGAAAGATAAAAGTTGCCAGTTAAGACTCGCAAGCCTCTCAGTCGAAATACTGAAACACAATGCTGAAAAAGATTTCTCTACGAGAAAGGGGAACGCAAAAATTTAGAAAAAAACTAACGCCTTGCACAGAGCTACTTTAAGCATTGCCTGTAATTTCAACGATGCAATTTGCAAGTTTTAACTTGCAGTATTTTTACTTTATTTTATTTTTTAAAAAGATAAAAGATAAAAGATAAAAGATAAAAGCTACGAAGACTTTGTATTTTCCATCTTTCACTTGAAGAAAATTTGAGCTCTCGACTCCGAATATATAATACTCGGGATGTCGAGTATATTATGAAAACCCGTAGCAGGACGGGTAGATAAAACATGTTCCGCAATTGTCGAAAGGATCTTAAATACACACAGAATAAGAGACAGATTAAGTTGAGATTCGTGCACGGGTACACGGAGTCGTGGATAGACGGAAACTTGAGTAAGAGTAGACAGCTAATTAAAACGGAATCAAGGAAGAGTATTAACATTAAAAGTAAAGATGGACGCAGAATGAGTTAGAAAGAGAGATGGTGGAGAGAAGTTGAAGAGGAGAAATGAGATTGGTTGGTTTCGCATATTATATACAATTTAAATATTATATACAGGTATGTTTCGTAATCATTTAATATCAACCGCAGTACCTATGGAGAAACGCAATTTGTCTGAGTACGTACATAACGACGATATATGGCAGTACGAGAAGGTCCTTACATATACACCCACTTATATGGCTTATTATTTACATAACGTATACATTTACGTATACATTTACGTACAATGTGGTACCACAAACGCACAGACACAGACACACACACACACATATATATATATATGCATTAGTGTGATCGATCGACGAGGCAAAGTCTTGACATAGCCGGCACAACTGCGAACCTTTCGCGGATATACTCGTCGTGCATGCAAGAACTTCAAAATCCCACAGACACAAAGTGAATATTATAAATGTCACTCGCGTACCAACTGGCACTGCGGGGGCAAAATGGAGGAACCACCATTGCTAGACCACGAGCAGTCCTTCTCTCTCTCTACCTCTCTCTCTCTCTCTCTCTCTCTCACTCTCTCTCTCTCTCTCTCTCTCTCTCTCTCACTCGCTATCTCCCTAATACCTTTATTTCAGACTCTTGTTCGCGCCATTTCTCGGTCCTTCCTTACTCATTCAATACCTATATCACTTATATAACTTCGTCCACGTCCTGTCGGCTGAGCTTGACGACGGGAACAACCTCCGAGCTACCCCCAGAGCTATCCTCTCCACCGTATGAATATATATATATACTTCGGTCTGTATTATACACAAAAGTGTATATGCAATATTGTGGAGAGATGCGCGAGTTACATCGTATTTATATGTGTATAACAATATCACGTAAGCTCGAATCCAATCATACGCGAATGGAGAACAAAATCTAGAAAACGTGTACCATACAAGTGGACCTTTCGCGCTCTACGAGAAGTACGCAGAAATTATTTTAACAATTCGTCGCACGTACGTGGAACATGCTCCAGGCGTAATTATATATATATATATATATATATATATATATATATATATATATATATATATATATATATATATCTATATATACACATATGCGAATGGTATACGTATGTACGAATATAAATATAGCTCCAGTCAACTGAATTTTTTAATTAAACCTCAGATCGATCGTATACATGGAGGTAGACTGGATATCCGGATCTTTCATGATCCCGCACAAATACGCATGCATACACGAAGGATATAAATGAACTATTTCGTAAATTTTCTGTAGAAGGGACCTCAAGAGAAGGCAAGTCAACTTGGAAAAATCTTAGGGAGAGTATTTTTGATGGTAATTAAATCGACGTAATTATTTCAAATCGGATAAAGTGTGTTCCAAATAGTAAGGTTATCACATTAAATGATCGAGCCTGGATGAATCTATAAATGAGCATGCTTGCACTCGTGTGTGTGTTTGTGTGTGTGTGTGGGTATAATGACGTTGCATAAATTAAGCTTCCGTTATTCGATAAGATCTTTGACTATCATAGACGGCAATTTCCCATGCTAATGAAGTAATTTTTTCTTGCAATGGTGATTTTCATTAAGGAAGTACGACTACGAGACAAAAAGCAACTTTAAGACTCAATTTTTTTTGTGTTCTTTTATAATAATAAAATTGGGAAGTATTCCACTCTGAAAAAGATAAATCACTTTTGCCATTGTGGAGCCCATATGTGGAGACTGCAGCTGCGGCTTCGGTGATCACCGTATCGCTGTTCGCACAAACAGCTTAGAAAAACTCATGGTCAAAAAATTACTTGCTATAAATCATACAAAAAATGTAATAATCGTACTTCACCGCATAGATTCAACGTTGCATTGCCACAAAATTAATTCTGTCAGTGCAAACGATCCGTCTGCGGACTTGTAGCTGATATGCCTAACCTAACTTTGCCAGGGTCCTATTGGATTCACTACTTGAAGAATAAGCAACAAAATACGGACCAATACACATATACAAACACGGCAACTTCCGAGTCATCGAGTATCTCATATTCCACTTTTCATTTATTAATATCCCAAATTAATGCCAATATGGCGCGCATAAGTGACAATTAAAACCAATAACAACAAGAATAATAATAATAATAATAATAATATTGAAAATAAATTGGAATGTCCGTAATTATTTTAGATTCACATTTTTTGACTTCAACGTAATAGGTGTATCTCCTTAAAATCGATCGTGTTATTGCAGAAGGTTATGACATTTTTAATTACCCGCGCCTACGTTCCGAGTTGGATAAATTTCGGGATAATTTTTTTCCGCACTGTTAAAGTAGTGACTATATGAAGGGAATTTCCGGTAATGAAGAAGATTCAATGATTTTTGTTCACTGGGTTTTTCTTTCACTTCAATACTTTTTTGTCGTTACAATTGTAACGGTGTTTTTTTGCATTTACCATTTCTTGGTATATTAAATGAGAAAATAAAGACACGTATTATATCGATTTTTTTTTTCTTTTATTCAATTACGAACTAAAAAAAAATTTCCTCATCCCCGGCAAGAGAGTCTGAGCGAGTCATCAAAATTTATGACTGGGCCATTTTGCGAGAAACCCCACTGTCTGTATAACGCATATCGCATATACAGAAGCGCCCATACCTATACCAGCATCGCTACTACGAGCGTGAAGGGATTGTAAAATGTAAAGTATGGTCTGCCGGTAATAATTGTGAGCTGGGTATGTATAAGAGAGAAGAATAGCAAATAGCGTATGCGTGCACCGTCGGTCGTCCACGCTGGCTGGTTAATGGAAGGCATCCCGTTGGCCCTGCCACGATATAATAGTACATCGCATATGTATAATAGGTATATGCACTATGTATAGTATATTATATCGTGCTAGTATAGCGCTACACGGCTTTAAATTATAATCACTAGGGCAAATTAATTGGATATCGTTGGCTGTGGCGTGTTGATGACACGTTTCGCGGTGAGGCAGCAGAGTAGCAGTGGCGGCATTACGCACAGAGAGGCTCGTTGTGCTCGCAATTTCCAAGTCCATAGAAAGACGACGAGCACGCGGTCGAGCTCTCTGCATATTCTTTCTCTCTTTCTCTCTCTCTCTCTAATTTGCTCTCTCTCTCTCTCTCTCTCTCTCTCTCTCTCTCTCTCTCTCTCTCTCTCTCTCTCTCTCCATTCGCCCTTCTTTCTCTCTCTCTCTCTCTCTTTGCCGTTATGTAACCCTTATCGTCAAATCCTCGCCCTCGTACTTTCTCATGGGGTCCTTCACTCTTGTTTCTTTCCCTCTTTATTTCATCCTTTCATCCGCTCGGTAACTTCGTAAAACTACAATCGCTTCGGCTCATCTCTTTTTCCGCAGCTACGTGTCTACATAGCGCGTTCGATTATATAAATAATTTACAATGGAATTTCAAGCTTGATTTTTTCGGGTGATCATTTTCCCCGGGAAAAATAACTGCGTGGCTGAGGCTGTGATAAGGAATTGAGACTCTAGAAAATGTGGTTTACTTGTACCTGACGACATGATGTCCTGCGCAACGAAAAAACCAACGTGCTCAGGTGAAATTATGAAAATTTAATAATTATAAATCGTTATGACAATTTTCAAACGTTTCTACGGTATCGCGATGTCTCAGAAGTGGCTATTTGAATGAGAAAATGAGCTACTCCACTTTCGTGTACTCAAGAATAAATGTCAAAGTAGTGAAAAATTCGCGCGATAAATCGTTCTTTTATATCAATCATAACCAACATTTATCTCGATGTGTCCAAAACAATAAAATCCAAGTAACGAGCCGAACGGCAATGCCATATCTGACGGGCCAAACGATCAAAAATCGAAACTTTCGGAGTAACCCGAAAAAGTGTCCAAGGATGTGTTCAACTTCCATGATATACATTGTATATATATCGCGTGGCTTGATACGACTAAGCTATACATTACAGGAGGGGACGAGCAGTTTGCTTCCGGAAAAGCGTTGGTGGTACCGAGAGAAAGAGTGTGATAACGGGAAAAGGCGTGGATGGCGGAAGGGGTGATGGACGTGGCAGGAGGGCGGGTGAGAGAGCTCGTAATTTCAGGCACAAAGAAAAATAGGAAAAGAAATCGGTCTTAAACTTTATAATACCCCGTGGAACTCGAAGGGTGTGTGGGCTGAGAATGAGGATCCGAGGAAGGATGAAAAGTTTGGACTCCCTGAGGCCAGCAGAGGCACAAGAAGTCCCGCCCTGGGTAGGGCACAAAAGCTTCTCCAGTTTTATCATGCCATGTAGAAGCGAGCGGGGCGCGATTTTACTTGGCCGTCTCCAGGACTTCAGTTTTTCTCCCAGCTCACTCGTCTGTTATGACGAACACTATTACGTGCTGCTATGTAATATATACGCACACATTTTAATGGCCGCAGTCTGTCTTGGTTATCCATCTACGTTCCCGTAACGAACGAATCTTTCACTCTGATTTTTTTCCCCTGGCCCCTGCTGTCTCTGTCTCGTTATATCTTTTGCCACAGAGCCAAGTCCGTCAGGCTATTACGTGACTCTCGCACCGATCCAAAGATATGCTTCTTCTTGCAGTGCTTATGGAACCGAAACGACCGATCGGTAAAAACTTTTGGTCGAACATATATAATATATATATACATGTTCGATATATGAAGATCGAAACTTGGATCATTTTCAATAAGTAAGTCGCTACAGTCTGATTATTTATACGATCACTCTTTTTTTTTCACATGTACGTACATTGAAGAAAACATTGTGATCTGGTCAACCGTGCAGCTGTCAAGTCCTCAAACTCTGTGATTGTTGTTGCAATGTTGGTTGCGAGCATGCAGCAGCTCTTGAATACATATTTCTTAGATACCTAACGCGTATGAAGTACGACCACCATGTATCACAAGTCTGCGTGAGATGAGCTCAGCTTATGCCGAAGTTGGTTGAGGCTATAGTTAAGATGATTTAATGCAAGGCCTGCGGTGAGGTAAGTTAGGATTGAACTACATGGAGAGACGCGAGAGTAGACGGACGAAGATATTTTTCGGTAAGATAACCTTAAGTTACGTGAAGTTTGGTCAATTTAACTTGGAGCGATAACCCAACTATTCCTGCCAAAACCATGGCTAACTTTGACTGACCTAATTCAAACAGGTTCGGAACAGGTAACGGAAATTCATTTTCCTTATACTCCGCGAAGTTGGAAGCAAACGCAAGCGCTTGCGAGTCAATAATTAAAACTGGAGTTCCAAACGAATTTAACAAACTGTTATCCAAATTGAATTGACTCTTTGATTGTAAACTGGTGCGAGTTCGCGCGAGTCAATCGTGCCGAAGCCTTCGTCTATGGAAGAAATATTTTATTGGCCAAAAACGTCAACTTAGGTAGTATACAGCCGTGGACTCTAGAGGGTTAACAAAACGAAGAACATCGATCGGTATAAAGAACCGATAGACATCGATGTGTAGCATAATAGAGAGAGAGAGAGAGAGGGAGAAAGAGAGTGAGAGAGAGAGAGAGAGAAAGAGAGATTGATTGATTGATTGATTGATTTTTATTTAATGCCCTAGTTTCACTATGGGGCAAACAATTTACAAGTGGTACACAATTATCAATATATCGAAGTAATACGAGACTATAACACAGTTTCGTGTTAGTGCTTAAGACTACGAAATTAAAGCTAAAAACTAAGAGAGAGAGAGAGCTAAGAGAGAGAGAGAGAGAGAGAGAGAGAGAGAGAGAGAGAAGAAATTAGCTGAAATCAGGTCTCTAAGAGAGTGAAACCACCGCGTCAAGATTTTGTTACTAACGATACCCAAGTTAGCACCAATAAATTGATTAAAGAGCGTAGAAAAGCTTGAGGAGCAGGCGAAAAGTTAATAATGTTACTGCATTATCTGCACTCCCACATAGTTCATACGCTTAAGCATCTCTTGTTTCAGTGGGTACATACACGTAACAAATATAATTAGAACAGAGGTCAAGTATAAAAATGGTATGTGAAAAGCGAGCCTTGACCCATATTTATGCATGCATAATAATTTAAAAAAAGACTTGATTTTTTTTTTGTCCAGGTCTTTTCATTCACTATCGGTGGAACCATTCACGATAGCCAGTTATAATTAAAACGAAACAGAAGATTGAAAAGAGCCAAAAGAGAGGATACCTGATGAACGAAACGATGCACCGAATTGCCATACCCTTCTTCTCGCTCAATCCTTTATCGATTATATCTCCACAAATTCCGAATGAACTTTCTCTTCCAGGTGCAAATCAATTTTATTCCATTTAGGTATGCACACATATATGTATGTTTGAATCTATGTATGTGTGTATACTATGATGTTTGTAAAAGCGAGTGTTTGAAGCCGCATTGTTGTGATGCTTGAACGAATAAAAACTCCTGAGCACAAAAGTTATACAGGCTGCCATTTATTTCTACAGCAGCTTGAGCTCATCGTGGAAATTTCTATTAAACGATGACCCTTATCCCCTACTTCCCGCCATCCTTGTTCTCGTGGTGCAAGCCGAGGTGGCGAAGGATTTAAAATATTACTAGCGTGCTCTTGTTTGTCAGCTAAAAAGTGAGACGACTGAGACAGAAAAGTATATCGATGGACTGATACCAAAGGGGCGTATCGGTTATGTACAAGCATAACTTATACGCCCCTGTTCGCGTTTGAATCTTGCGGGCCATATGGGTCTCGCGACGTTGAGGATCTCGGTCGCTTGACAACGGTTGCTACGCGTTTGTTTGGTTGCTATGGTTTGTTTAGATGCGAGCTTGGCTTCTGTCCGCGTTGTTTTGTGGGATCGTGGGGGGATAGCGTCTGTTAGATGAGATCGAGCGCTCGAATAGGCAGGACGTGTGAGGATTTCTTTCTATTTGTACGACGCGATTTTCATTTATTTTTTCCCGTGTTAGCTTAATATCTTTGAAACGTTTCGCGCCGGGTTTATTGCGTTCCGCGTAATTTTAAGCTTCGCGCGTGGTTAGGATTGAGTGGGAGGACGCGGTCCATCCTCCGGTGATACGGGGTGCCCGTCCTCAGGGCGAGCGTCAGCGCGGCAACAATTCTGTTGCCCGAGCAAACCAGCGTGGATCCCCGAGACGTCGGGACCGCTGCTTGCAGAGCCTGGGGCTACTTTCGACGCTCCCATTACCCCGATTCCACGTAACCGTCGGAAGTCGCGGGTTTATAAATATTATTCCGTGTTTGGGAAGCGAATATACGATAATCCTTTTGAATGATCATTCAATTTTTACTCATTAAGTGACGCGCTCGAGACAGCAATGTGTGAAGTTTGTAATTGTTAATTTAATAATTGGCTTTGATTCAATAAATATTTGACTTGCTCCGGCTTTTCCCTTAACCCGTGAGGGTTTTTACGCCGAAGCAAGCATCTTTTTGTTTCTCGCGAAATTGAGTCTATTTTTATTTGTTCACCTGCCCTCTCCCTCACTCATCCCAATCCGATCAACATCTAGAGAAGAATTCACCGTAAGTGACGGAAACATTTGGTGCTCCGGGTGAGGAGTGAGTGATTGGGTTTCGGTTGAATTGGTAAATTCAATTTTAATTTTTCTTTTCGTGCTGGTTTCGAGTGCGTTATATTGGTATACAGCGTATATATATAGCGTATATAGCGTGCTGAGCGTTGTTGGTGATTGCGTCATCGAGACGCCTACGTGATTTGACTGTCGCGCGCGTTTCTTTTGTTTTTCCTTCTTTTCTTGTTTTTTCCTTTCGCTCATAGCCGATAATTTCGTCGCGGTAATTTAACGACGGTAAATTAACAACGGTAACGTACCGACGGTTGTTCAAGGCTGAGTCTTCCGAGTTGTAGCGTCGCACGTATTTGGTTTTACCATCCCGCGCGTACCATTATTTCTACCAGGTTATTATTATTATTATAATTATCATTTCACGCTTGGGTTTGGGTTTGGGTTTGGGTTCACGGTTTAGGTTTGGGTTCAGGGTTTAGGTTTGGGTTTGGGTTAAAGTTTTTTTTTTTTTTTTTTTTTTTTTTTTTTTTTTTTTTTTTTTTTTTTTTTTTTTTTTTTTTTTTTCTCGTTCAGAATTATCGAGTTTTTCCGGTCAATCAAAAGCTTAACGGAACATGGCTCCGCCTGTAACTTTACAAAGGCTTACAGCCCTACAGGTAACTCGCGAAGGCGAAATGGCTAGCTTAAGGCAGAGGTTGAGCAGCAAACCACGAGACACGCTCACTGCTCGAATTGTCCAGTCGCGACTTGACGCTTTGAAAGAAATTTGGTCGGAAGTACGTAAGGCTCATTCCGAGATTGTCGTTCGAGAAAGTGCCGAGAATGATTCGTATGTCCGTGATGATTGGTTTGGTCGAATTCAGGGCGTTTATGAGGACGCTCTTGACGAGTTTTTGGCGTTGTTGACGTTTGTGGAAGGGGAGAATGCAGAACCGGAAATTCAGGAGACAAGCTTCCACGGAGCTGGCGTCACGGATGTCGCGAAACTCCCTCGCCTTCCTCTTCCTACCTTTTCAGGGAGGTATGAAGATTGGGCAAGTTTCTGCGACCTTTTTACGACTCTAGTACATGACGTGGCTCGTCTATCGGACGCAACCAAGTTGCAGTATTTAAAACTCTGCTTGACTGGTAGGGCCGCGGATCTCATCAAGGATGTCGCTACGACTAGTGCGAATTACACCAGCACATGGCAGGCATTAAAAGCTCGTTATCATAATCCTCGGTTGATTATTAATAAACATCTAGCGTCATTCATGCAGATCCCGCATTTAAAAAGAGAGTCCGCTTTCGAGCTACGGTCGTTCGTCGATGAGGCTCAGCGAGTCGTTCGTGCCTTATCCAATCTGGGATTACCGGTAGAGCATTGGGACGCCTGGCTGGTATTCGTGCTCTCTGAGCGGTTAGATTCGGAATCGCGGAGGTTGTGGGAAGCTGAGCTTAGCCAGAGTGACACTGGGGGGGCGATGGGCGGTTTGGCCGGTGTGGGTTTTCTCGAGTCGCTTCCAAAGTTCGCAGATTTGACAAAGTTCCTGGAGCAGAGAACTCAGGCTCTTAACATGATTGCCCTCGAGCGTAGAGTGGATAAACGGCCGGCTGCAACATCCTTTATCGGTCCTCAAGCTCGAAAGATTTTCCATGCTAGTTCTTCTCGATCAACGAAGGCTACACCGTTTATTTGCCCACTCTGCGGAGCTATGCATTCCATCTCGAAGTGTCCCAAGTTTCAGGCGAAGGCTCCTTCTGAGCGAAACGCTAGCGTTAAACAGTTGCAGCTCTGTTTTAATTGTCTGAGGCAGCATAGGGTTCGCGATTGCTCGTCAAATGGACGATGTGCAGTTTGCCAGAAACGGCATCATACTCTCTTGCATCACGGGGCTCAGGGAGATTCCCAAGGTTCGAGTCGATCATTGAGTGGTTCTCATGGCCAGGGGGGTGGATCGTCGGCAAACTCTCCGGTCGTGAGTTTACATGCAGCGAGTAATTCGATTGTCGGTCGAAAAGTCCTTCTTGCTACGGCGAGGGTACAGGTAATGGGTACGAACGGTGACAGCACCTTCGTACGGGCGCTCCTTGATCAGGGTTCAGAGTCGTCTTTCGTTTCGGAATCCATCGTGCAGTTACTAGGACTGACAAAGGAACTCGCTTGCGTGACCTTGTCAGGACTTGGTTCCACGGCAGCAGGAACGGCACGCGCGAGGACGCAGTTGGTCCTGCGGTCCCGCGTCAATCCCGATTTCAAGCTCGAGGCGGACGCTCTCGTCCTTCCGAAGCTCACCTCGCACCTTCCTTCGGATGAAATCAGCGATTTAGATTTGCCGCAATTCAAAGGTCTTACTTTAGCGGATCCAGACTTCTCGATGTCCAGGAAGGTCGATGTGATTTTAGGTGCCGATGTTTACGGTCAGCTGCTCCGCTCCGGGTTGAAACGGTTCCCTTCCTCCCAGCTCGTCGCTCAAAATACGGTTTTCGGTTGGGTGTTATCTGGTTCGGTACAGTTGGATGGTCCACGGCGGGCGGATGGGGCTTCCTCTTCGTCGTCAAAGCAAGTCCTCCATTGCTCGGTCGAATCCAGTTTGGAGCAGACGCTGCAGCGATTCTGGACTCTCGAGGAGATTACTCTGAAGTCAGGTAGTCTGAAGCCCGAGGATGAGTTGGCGGAGCTATCATTCAGAGAGACCCACAGTCGCAACTCACGAGGTCGTTACGAGGTTCGGCTTCCGGTGGTACCAAATCGACCGAAGGTAGCTGGCGAGACTCGTGCTATGGCGATTAAATCCCTTTCTAGCACGCATCGTCGACTTTTGCGAGACGTTCGATTGGCTGAAGAGTACAGGGGCTTCATGCGAGATTACGAACGATTGGGTCACATGACTCGAGTTCCGGTTTCTGAAATAGGGCGTGAGGACGCGTGGTACCTCCCGCATCACGCGGTGGTACAGGATTCGGGGAATAAATGGAAGCTTCGGGTCGTTTTTGATGCTTCTCGGAAAACGCGTGAGGGACACTGCCTAAATGATTTTTTGTTGTCAGGACCCCCCCTACAGGGCGATCTCTCGTTGATCCTTTTAAATTGGCGGAAATATCGTTTCGCGTTTACAGCGGACATCGTGAAAATGTTCCGGCAGATTCAGGTGAAACACGAAGACCAGGACCTGCAAAGAATTGTATGGGCGCCGACCGCTGATGCCGATCCAGTGGATTATCGCTTGACCACGGTCACGTACGGGACTACTTGTGCCCCTTACCTCGCTATCCGTACGCTTTCGCAGGTGGTTGTCGATGAGGGTGCTAGATTTCCTCTCGGAGCGGAATGTCTCAAGACAGAGACGTATGTTGATGACATCTTTGCAGGGGCGGACGATCTTTCCCTCGCGGTTCAGAAAAGGCTTCAACTCATAGAATTGTTAGGATCAGGTAGTCTCGAGCTCGACAAATGGTCCGCAAATCATCCCGACCTTCTGCCATCTCAGGCACGTCAGAATTCTTCAAAAGAAATCGACGACGATGCTTCGGTCAAGACTCTCGGTATTCGGTGGATTCCATCTCAGGACGTTTTTAGGTTCCGTTCAGCAGAGATTGAGGAGATGTCTACCGCTACGACGAAACGCTCCATTCTCTCGAATATCGCTCGTTTGTTTGATCCTCTCGGCTGGTTAGCTCCAATCACCGTAACGGCGAAGGTTTTGATGCAGGATTTGTGGATTCAAAAGTGTGATTGGGATTCACCTCTCCCCGCGGAATTTCGTGAACGATGGTTCGCATATTGCAAGTCGTTGACCCAATTGTCGTCTTTGTCGATTTGTCGTTGGCTAGGTGTTGCATCTTCACGTTCCTACCAAATCCATGGCTTTTCGGATGCGTCCTCTCGGGCATATGCGGCCGTAGTGTATTTGCGAGTCGATGAAGGAAGGGATCGGTTCAGTGTTTCATTGTTGGCGGCAAAAACGAAGGTGGCTCCCGTCAAAACGGTCAGTATCCCGAATCTAGAGTTGTGTGGTGCCGCGCTCCTCGTCAAACTTCTTTGCCAGGTCAGGAAGCTCGATTTTCTTAGCTCCCTCCCGGTTTTCGCGTGGTCAGATAGCCAGATCGTGCTCATGTGGCTCCGAAAGCACCCATGTCACTGGAAAACCTTCGTCGCCAATCGAGTGTCGTTCATTCAGACCGAACTTCCATCTGCCACGTGGGCTCATGTCCCAACGAAGGAGAATCCAGCGGACTTGGCTACTCGGGGCTCAGAGCCGTCAGAGTTAGCGAAAAACGATAGTTGGTGGCACGGTCCCCGTTGGCTCTCCGAAACACCGGAACAATGGCCACAAGCAGCAGTGATTCGTCAAACTCTTCACATCAAGGCCCGGCCGGACGAACCAGCGATTCTTACGCAATTTTCGAGCCTGACTCGTCTGATACGCGTGGTAGCATTCTGCAGACGCCCTCTCCTCAATCTCCGCAGGCGGCGGAGTGGTTCCGAACCCCTCCCCTCCTTTCTTTCATCAAGTGAGTTGACAGAGTCGCGCTTGGTAGTAATTCGCTTGTCGCAGATAGCTAGTTTTGCTCCAGAGATCGAACTGTTAAAATCAGGAAAGGGCTTGACGAAGAGTAGTGGGATCAAAAAATTGAACCCATTTTTGGGCAATGACGATATTCTACGCGTAGGAGGCCGTCTTTCGCAGGCTAATCTCAGTTTCGATCGTAAACACCCCCCAATTCTATCGCAGCGCTCCGCCCTCAGTGCGTTGTTCGTACGGTCCGCTCATTGTCTCTGCTTGCACGGGGGACCAACGCTGACGATTAGCGTCTTAATGCAGCAGGTTTGGATTTTAGGACGAACGAGGTTAGTTAAATCGACGATTCGGCAATGTGTTACCTGTCAACGGGTCAAACCACAATTTGCTCACCAATTAATGGGTGACCTACCCGCTGATCGGGTACAATCGGGACGACGCCCCTTCTCTGTAGCCGGCCTAGATTACGCGGGTCCAATACAGGTTCGCACTACGAAAGGTCGTGGGCACAAGTCTTACAAGGGTTACATTGCGGTCTTCGTATGTTTCTCTACGCGAGCCATTCACCTCGAGCTCGTCAGCGATTTAACCTCGGCGTCGTTTATTTGTGCGTATCGTCGATTCGTCGGTAGGCGTGGTATTTGTCAACGATTGTACAGCGACAATGCTACCAATTTTCATGGCGCCGATAACGAGCTTAAGGCTATGTTCCAACGAGCCTCCGATTTTTATCAAGGAGTTGCTGCTGTCCTCGCAAACGATGGCACCGATTGGTGTTTCATACCACCGAGTGCCCCACATTACGGAGGGTTATGGGAGGCAGGAGTCAAGTCGGTGAAACACCATTTAAAACGAATAATGGGCGAGCACACTCTCACCTTTGAAGAATTGTCGACTGTTCTTGTCGAGATTGAGGCCTGTCTCAACTCACGGCCATTAAGTGCGCTGAGTTCAGATCCTGACGATCTTCACGCATTGACGCCTTTCCACTTCCTAGGGGGAAGTACGTCAGCTCTACTTCCAGAGGATGATCTCTTGGAAGAGCCTCACAGTCGCTTAAATCGCTTTCAGTTACTGCAGCGCATTCGCGCTCAGTTCTGGAAGCGCTGGTCTGCTGAATATCTCCTCCACTTGCAAGAACGAGAGAAATGGAGGGAGACTCACGAGAACTTTTGTGTAGGAAGGCTTGTCCTGGTCCAGGATGACCGTTATCCCCCGTCGAAGTGGCCTCTAGGAAGAATAGTCAATCTACACCCGGGTCCGGATGGCTTGGTTAGGGTGGTCACGGTAAAAACCGCCATAACAACTCTCCGGCGGCATATCTCCCGTCTATGCCCGCTGCATCTCGAGGACGACGGCCATGCTATGTAGGGTGGTGTTGGATGAGCGAGGATTCGTCCGGTGGACGAAGGCGGGCGGGATGTTCGCGTTTGAATCTTGCGGGCCATATGGGTCTCGCGACGTTGAGGATCTCGGTCGCTTGACAACGGTTGCTACGCGTTTGTTTGGTTGCTATGGTTTGTTTAGATGCGAGCTTGGCTTCTGTCCGCGTTGTTTTGTGGGATCGTGGGGGGATAGCGTCTGTTAGATGAGATCGAGCGCTCGAATAGGCAGGACGTGTGAGGATTTCTTTCTATTTGTACGACGCGATTTTCATTTATTTTTTCCCGTGTTAGCTTAATATCTTTGAAACGTTTCGCGCCGGGTTTATTGCGTTCCGCGTAATTTTAAGCTTCGCGCGTGGTTAGGATTGAGTGGGAGGACGCGGTCCATCCTCCGGTGATACGGGGTGCCCGTCCTCAGGGCGAGCGTCAGCGCGGCAACAATTCTGTTGCCCGAGCAAACCAGCGTGGATCCCCGAGACGTCGGGACCGCTGCTTGCAGAGCCTGGGGCTACTTTCGACGCTCCCATTACCCCGATTCCACGTAACCGTCGGAAGTCGCGGGTTTATAAATATTATTCCGTGTTTGGTAAGCGAATATACGATAATCCTTTTGAATGATCATTCAATTTTTACTCATTAAGTGACGCGCTCGAGACAGCAATGTGTGAAGTTTGTAATTGTTAATTTAATAATTGGCTTTGATTCAATAAATATTTGACTTGCTCCGGCTTTTCCCTTAACCCGTGAGGGTTTTTACGCCGAAGCAAGCATCTTTTTGTTTCTCGCGAAATTGAGTCTATTTTTATTTGTTCACCTGCCCTCTCCCTCACTCATCCCAATCCGATCAACATCTAGAGAAGAATTCACCGTAAGTGACGGAAACAGCCCCTATGGAATTTAACCATCGACATGGTCTACGCCAGGCAATTGGAAGACAAGATGACACGAGGGTTGAAAAGTAAGACGAATAAGAAGTCAGAAGTGCTTTTGGTGTGTAGAAGAAAGCACGTTGGAACGAGAGTCATTGGCTGCGTAGGGTGAGACGCTCTCTCTCTCTCTCTCTCTCTCTCTCTCTCTCTCCCTCTGTGGCGCTCATCCTTTTACTCTTCTGATAATGAGAAAGCTGTGTGACCCTAGCTTGATTCACAAAGATGAGAAAACCTGACAACTCTGCCCTCTTTTCTTTCTCCCCGCACGACCTCCTTTACATACCTCATTGTAAACGTTCGCCCTGGAAGGAGACGATCGAGATAAGTGAGAGGTTAATGATCCGGTCATTTGCGGCTCTCAGGAAGATGCTCGAGTGGTGTGAAAGGAAAATATAGAAGTGACTGGGATATACAGAAAGAGAGAACAAGGTAAAGAGAGAGGAAGAGCGAATGAAAGACAGAAATCTCCTGCTTGAGGAATTCGAACGTACGTGAAACGTGAAGAACGTATTTGCGAGGGGTCGGAATAAAAGGGTAATCTTTGAATTATTGAGAGTGCTCTTTTACTACTCTTTGTAAATTAAGGCTACTCTTTGGATTTGTACTGCTTGTGTATACAGGGGTAATGAAGGCATAAATATCAACAGGCCAACTTTCGACAGCGACTGCGTGGATGAATATGTGCAGCGTGTATTGAAAAAAAAAAATTGTCGAAGGTTTACCATTTTGAAAAAATATTTTAGCCTTTTAATGAAGCACAATTCAAGTCCATTCCAAATTTAAAACGATTGGCATCACGATAGCCAATTTAGCATTTTTTTAAGCACAACTGCCTATATTTTAGAAGTTCGCGAATGAAGTGAACAAATCCAGCAGAAGTGCGACAATTGTTATGATTAAAAAATGAAAAGTATCATGACGAAAATGAGCCCTCTATGAAAAAAAATTGTCTAGTTGTTTGAAAAATGTGAAATGTAATTCGTAAAATTTGACAAATTTTAATATGACAAGTGCTTTTGATAATAGCATCCATAGCACCCATCTCCAAGAGGTCCCGCATTCAAAGAACGAAAATTCAGCAACATGCTCGCCAATGTTGGGTCGACATGCTTGCCAATGGTGGTTGGTATGTCGAGAATATTGATGTCGACTGAGTATATATAGCCACGGGTATGAACCATTAATCATGCATGCCTTATACATGAAAATTCGGACAAAGAGAGATGGAAGCCACAATTTAATTGCAGAAATACACCGAGACTATACCAGAGAGAACGGAACATCCGTCAAACACATGACCATGAGAGGTCGCTGCATGTCCCTTGCGCTACAGCGTAATAGCGAGGAGTAGGTCATGGAGACGCATAGTTCAACTATGTATACCGCGTGTACGAAATTCGTTTAAATATTAGAACCATGGAGAATGTACGGCGGGGCAGTTGGGAGTGCTTCCCGAGCTGATGGCCTCTGGTGAATTTCTCAATCTCTCTTTGTTTTGCATACCAGAGTAACCGAGAGATACACACATTATTTTGAATAAAAGAACGGGAAAAAACTGATTGAGGGAAAATCAAGATTTTGGCAGCGAGAGAGAAAGAGAGAGAGAGAGAGAGAGAGAGAGAGAGAGAGAGAGAGAGAGAGAGAGAGAGAGAGAGAGAGAGAGAGAGAGAGAGAGAGAGAAAGAGAAAGAGAGAGAGAGAGAGAGAGAGAGATAATTTGAAGATAAAACAAAATTGGCTCTGGCTCTCGATGAGCGATGATTTACCAGAGTTCTCAGACTTGCATACGACGGAAAGAAAATCACGCGGGAACAAAAATTTCTGCTATGCTCTTGTATAGTACACATGTATTATTTATCTGTACAAATCGCGAAATATTATCCCATATAGCGACAGAACGAGGAAAGAGAGATAGAGAAAGTACTATATGAATAATTTCCAGACAGGAAAACAATTTAGGGATCTGGAGCTCGAGGCTCCCACGGCTCTCCGGCTTTTGGGGATACTTTGGGTACCGACGCGGTTCTCAACTGTTTAGCTTTTTTTCTCAGTAGTAAGCGGGTATCATACTACGTAGTTATATCGAGAAATCTGTATAAAATGAGCCATCTATAATTCAGCAGTGATTTTGAATTTTTATAAATAGATTAAATTGATTTGCATGTCACAGAATTAATCAAGGCCTCGAACGTTTTTTTTTTTTTTTTTTTCATTTTTTCGCAGCATCAAAATCCCCTACCGCATCATGGAGGGCATTTTTCTGATAAAAAAAATCTTCAATCAAGATGTAAAAGTTAGACAGAGAAGTTTAGGCTAACTATGTTCCACAGAAGATAAAATTATCGGATGAGCTTTCATTTCATTGCAGTGATCGAATGAGTGCTTGAAAATTGACATTCACCGCCGCTTTGATTTAGTATTTCATCAAAATATTTTTTTTTCAGTATATTCCCGCACACACTCGGCTACAATAATTAAGGCTACTTTTCCGAATAAAAAAAAATTACTAGAAATATTTGAGTGGCTAACTTCCTTATTCCCAGAGCAATAAAATCGCAATTTTCTTCGGTAAGAGTTCAAATGTAAGATAAAATCCACGACAACGCAATTTATTCCATAAGCCTTTTAGTTTTGACTGGGCGAAATTTTTCCATAAAGTATTTTGTGGAAATTTTACATTTCAATTCATCCATAGGACTTTTAGATGACCGATATATGCCTATTTTTCTTTACTCTCTCGGATTTTCCCAATTTCTAAAAGGATGGTAAGTCCAGAAGTGTATATATGTAATGTATACAATACTATAAACGGTTGATGAAAATTTTATGTGCGAACCAATAAACAATAATTCGATGAGAACTCTCGAGATAATTTACTAAGCCTCAAAAAAAGAGAAAGAGTGGGAGAGAGAGAGAGAGAGAGAGAGAGAGAGAGAGAGAGAGAGAGAGAGAGAGAGAGAGAGAGAGAGAGAAGACAGTCTTTGTCTCTAAAAAACAAAAGGAATGAAAGACTCGAAAAACTCATCCGGTGTATGGCAATGACTATTGCATGCAAGAGAGGAACTTTCACGGTTCGCAAAGGCCGTTCAAGCGCTCGCAAAATATCGTATTCTATCTCCGTACAGCGGGTGTGCTGCACACACACACACCCCCTGGGGTAAACGTGCCACGGGTTCACTATTCTACAGAATTCACGAAGCTCGAGATTATGTTGGTCGACTCGTTACACGATTTCCTCTAACAATCTATACCGCTGCTGCTGTTACTGCACACAAGAACCGAGAGTGTATAATACCCTTCTCCCGCGAGTTCACTCCGTATTAAATTTAAAATTTGTTATACGCATGTTATATAATATAAATATTTCGCTGCTGCCCCCACCACCGCTGTCATGCAGAAGAATAATTGACGATAGTGAGCGGGACCTTAGTAGGTAGTGCACCCAAACCCAACCAAACTTCACAAATGCAAGAGTACATTCGCGGTAATTTTCGGCCATTGAAGATGGCCACTGAAGAGGTGGCTGAAGAATTTTTAAAGAAATATAAAAAATGTTTCCAAAATATATTTTTCAAAACTTTCGTCCGTCATTTTCATGATAAATACGAAATTTCGATGTGCTATTGAAAATAAATAAAATATTAATTTCTCATTCCGCATTTATATTCGACGACGTCGAAGTATTTGAGAATGCATATTTCTTATATATGACTTCAATTATTTTTATGATCTTTTGTTGATAATATCGAATAAACTAAAACCTGATATCAAATTCTGATGTGATATTTGGATTCAGCAGGATGAAAAACCTTAGCCTATCATTTTTTCGAAAAATTGCAGATACAGAAATAAAATAAGGATATCTCGCACCTTCCATTTGCAGGAATGATAATTATATTGGGTGGGAATTTTCAGCAAATGCTTTCAGTCGTAAAAAACGGATCGAAATTAAATACGATTAATAAAAAGAATAAAATTTTCGAATACGTGTAAACCATTCAAAATCAGGAAATTGAAAAAAAAAATGCGTGTCGGTGATCAAGATTTTTCATCACTTTTATTAAAAATTGGAAGCGGCGTTATAAATTCTTTAGAAATACCAGAAAACTATAAAAGTGATGATATTTGCGTAAGTATTTACGGACCCATAATTAACGAAGATTATGATTTGACAAACTGTGCTATTCCGTCTTGACACAATGAAGATATTTACAAGTTGAACCGTAAAATAATAAAAAAAAATTAATAGCGAAGGAAAGGTATATTAACATTAAACATTACACTACCGATTACATTACACTACCGATTACATTACACTACCGATTACATTACACTACCGATTACACTACCGAAACATTAAACATTAAACAAAACATTACACTATCGATTACGCAAGACATAAAGGGGTTGATCAGATAGATAGAGATGCTGATTTGAATTATCCACTAGAATATTTGAACTCTTTGAGATTTCCGGGACTGCCAGTTCATAAATTCGTTCGGAAAATTGGTACGATTGTAATGCTTATTCAAAATTGAAGTACCTATAAACGATGGTTTATGTAACGGTAAAAGAATGAAAATTTTGCATTTATTTTAGATACTGGAGAGTTTTCATTGTTACCATTTATCTTATACCGAAGACAGTTTCCTATTGTTTTGGCATTTGCTATTAATAAAAATCTTAGCGAGTCACAGTCGAGAGAAAGTTGGTCTATATTTTTTTATTAAAAATAACTTCAGTGAAAATAATTAAATAATAATTTACATCACTTTGAGATAATAGCACATTATATCATGGATGTATTTCAGGTAATATTTCAGGCAAACAAAATTAACGATTTCTTTATTATCGTCGTCATTTTAAAGAAGTTGTTAATTGCACAATTGATTAGGCCTACTGGGGGATACAATTGAAGCTCAATTGGCCTATCTTGAATTGAAGTCTCGATTTACGTTATCGCATGATATTTATTTTTGAAACAATAACCTGAGCTAACACTTCTATTAAATTTCAGAGGAATAAGTAAAAAACAAAAAATGCGCAATATTATCTACTTCATAGTGGTGTGGAAATGATAATGCATTAGATTTGGTTACAATTGCCCGGAGCGTCCGTGCCGCTGCCGTTCCTAGCATGCACATTTCCGACCGGGGGGGGGGGGGGGGGGGGGGGGCTGGCAACTCAACCCAACGCAACTCAACTCGATTGCAAGGGCGCGTAGTGCCCAAGCCATACGAAGCCCTAATAGAATATATATCCTTCAGCGCAACATGAAAGGCCCCAAGTCACGATTTTCAGTTTTCAGGATGCTTCATTGTTCAATAAAAATCATAAAAAATAATTAGACTTATGGACAGTTGTACATTTATTACTCAATGATGGTACACAAATATGAAATACAATGAATCGATGTTCGTGGGTATCAAATGTTGATTGCATTAGCACTGAATCTATATTTATATTTAGAGCTGATAAAAAAAATCGACTGATCCGACACAGAGCCACTTTATTTCGCGACCGAAAGCTCCAAAACGTTATTTTTCACTATTCCGTACTACGACGATACAGTTAGCCCGACACATGTTTATTAACGAGTACCCGTATACATATCTATATACCGTTTGCGAGCTTTCCAACAGAATTTAACTTTTTTTTTTTCACCGTGCGATAAGCGGACGATAACAATGAGAGTCAACGTCTCTTGGTGATGGCCAACAACAGGGGTGTGATATATCTCTTGGTTTAAGTTTATAAACGCGTTGCCATTTCGCAAACATTATTATGATCCCTCGTACGTCTTCAGGGCAAGATGAGGAAGAGACAGGTATGATGTCTTTGAGAACAAGGCGCCTGAATGACGGCAACGACGACGAAGATCGTTATGGCTGGCCAAGCAGTGGCCTTTACCACTGTGGCACGTCTGACCGCGCTTCGTGCTTATGGTTTTCTCGCTCTATGTGTATCTCGGACGTCAACGCGTAGGAGACACGGTATACTATATGCCAAGCAGTGGCCTCTTATCGTCTATGTCAATGTTAATGAGACGCATTTAATTATGTTTGCTATATAGCAAGAAAATTAACGCTTATACATATATACGTTATCATTGATCGGCTCTAGACCGAAGAATTCGTTCTTACTTTCATTAATCTGCTGTACTGACATTGTCTTTGGACAGACTCATTATATCCAATTGTATACAGGCAAGGTAATGAATATTCATATCATGTAAAATTTGATAAAAATCTGTGCAAATTGGAGAGCCAAAAATAGGTATGCGAGTGACCGTGGTGAATTAATCTCTCGTACTGCAGAGTGATGAAAACGATTAATTAAATCCTGAAGCATACGGAGCATCCATCTCTACAAAAATTGGCACATAATTTTCATACTAATCACGCTCCATTTTGAGAGATAAATTATTTTCACAAATTTAAATGGAAATTTTTTTCAAATTTATTTTTATACGAAGTAATAGGACAGGATCCATTTTCCTACTGCGGAATCTATTATATTAGTTGATTCGGATGTTATTCTGGATGAGTTCATGCGCAAGAGGTAACGTACTCTACCACTGAAGCAATTTACGTCAATCACGAGTTGAACAAAAGGCGGGCATAGGGACGAAATGATGAAAGCTGCAAAAATGGATAAAGAAAGAGAAAGAGAGAGAGAGAGAGAGAGAAAGAGAGAGTAGATAAAAGATCAAATTCATTGGACAACTTGGTCGGTTGAAGCTCCTAGTCGCGCGGATATCTGACCGTTCCAAGCACCTCCGTTTAATTATTCATGAGAGCCTGCGTCAGTCTAATTTTCCATAGCCTCTCGCTTCCCCTTCCTAACTGTCTACTTTCCGTGCACTTTTTCGATCGCCGTATACCGAGCTTATTTACACGCCATGACTCGAATACACAGTATACGCAGTGTAGGTAGTATAGAGCAATAGACAACAAAGATTGAAAATGCTTCGGGGAGGAACTGAAGCGGATCGTATATCATATCGTTTACGAAGACGACGACGACACCTAATACAAATCGCGGGTGGTTTTGAAAGCGGCTTGTGGGAAATCGACCATTTTTTTCCGGTCTTCGTGAAAAGACCGGAACAACAACAGAGTGAATGCAACGCCAAGCTGCATGTATACACTGGTATGTTTTGTATCTAAAACTGAGAAAGGCGAAGAGTTGAAAAGAAAAATAGTAGATTTTTTGATGTACTTAACCTTCTAGCAGTCTGGAGCTTTAAATTTAATCTGTTAAATAGAAGTCTGCTCATAATCCAGTAGTAGATCCTGTAAACATGGTTCGTTACTTTTGACAAAAATAATTCGTTGTTTGTTTTTTGATACTCGCGAGAAAATGTCGAGGGACCGAAACGCAAAGGCAGAATGGTTAGAGGGTCAAAATCGCGAGGGGATTGATCGCAATGTACGGAATCCGGTGATATGCGCGCAAATTGGATGTATCTCTCGGCAGCCGGGGACAAGTAGCAAAACTCTACCCGCCACACCCACTTATCCCGCGAGATGAGAACTTTAGCTACAGTACAGTATTGGAGAGAGAGAGAGAGAGAGAGAGAGAGAGAGAGAGAGAGAGAAGAAGAAGAAAACAGGCAGTGGGATCTGACGACGTCAAGATATATTAGAGAGAATCGGACTCTGGAATTCGCATCAGGCTGGTCCAGGCATCATCCCTCACTAGTGATATAAGGCAATCTGGTCCGATGTCGAAATACTTTAAACTTGACAGATAGCGAAGTATTTGGGGGCACTATAAGGTCTCCGAGGATGTTCTTTTTCGCGCTCTATAATTATATCCCTGATTATTGATTTATTAGTTTTTATTTAATTCCGTAATCTCAAACCATCTACTCAACGTTGCCTTTCGAATCATATGGCTGATCTCGTTGGCTCGAAATAATTTTTTTATTTTTTTTCTCTTTTCTTGTAGAGGGAGCTTGGGGTTTGCGAAATTTTTGTTTCCAAGCATGCAGTCGCTGACATTTTATGATGTTTTAGATTTTTTGAAATTAGTAGGTAATTGCTCTGATTCGTACAATTTTAGGGAACATCAACGTGAAATTTGATACAAAACTTGAATATAGTAGGAATGTTTGGTATTGAATTGAGGGAAAACTGACGAAAAGATTCAGCTGCTAGTCACTAAAACTTTAATAAATTATCAACTATCAAGGGCAAACTTTATACTCAAATAAGCTAGGGGATAAGAATATTTGAAATGAATTTTTCCAGAATAATTAAAGAGAGTATGAAATTTATATTATGATGGGGGGTGGGGTGAGGCGGGTCGTGTTGTGAAATTTGGAAACATTTGAATTTTTTACATCTTTTTTGTATTATCATTAATACAACATGTTGTTTGCACAAACCTACGAGACAAATAAACAAAAAAAATATATGTATATCGATGTAAACGGCGAGGTGAAGAAGAGTGCTGGGTGGAACGAGAAGAGGGTGTTCCAGGCAAAGCTGGGTTATGTATGGTAAGCACGATGGACGTGTGTTGTATTCTCTGAGGCATCACCCCCCCCCCCCCGCACAATACACTCGCCGTTTATTTTTCGGCTGCCACGACAGGAAGATAGCTCGGTATGCAAAATGTACTATCCGGATACAGAGATTGAGTCAGAAGCACCAGTGATACGCTGACAAACCAAGGACCAACATTATCCCTTTCAAGCTTTTTTCCTCCTGCCAAACTTTCTCATTTTTATTTTCGTGTCCAGTGGAGAAAAAAGAGCAGCGACAGAAGGTGGAAGAAAAAAAAAGCGAGTGAAACATCAGACAGTGAGAAAAATAGCAATGGAATATATATTATAACCGAAAGAAGGAAAATTTTAATCTTTTCGCCTGTTATCGGCATAGCGATAACATGAAAGCAGAAAAAAAAGTTTACTGCCTGAGTGTGATGGTTGAAATTTTTTAAATAATCAATTGAACGTATATTCGTATGAAATCAACTACGAGGGACTGTGCATTTCTTATCTCTGCAGAGTGGCATGCTCTAATCTCTACGATGTTCCTAATACATCACGAAACACCTAATTATCACCCTTTGTGATCCTGTAGTTATATAGCTATGCTAGATTATAGGTATATGCCGATCATTATATTCGCGATACATTCTATATTGCATTCTATCTTCATTTTCCAGTCATTCACAAACTATCGGAAACTTATCGTTATGTAGTACCCGAGAGATATGCTATATCAGGAATAATACGATACATAACATATACATACCTCCGTACATGCACGATTATGCTAGCATCGTAGTCCGTAATCTGCCTCATATAGTATGAGCGCAATGGGGTGGAGATCTCATGAGCCGTACGCCAAGTTGCTCGCGAGGCGAACATTTTTGTTGCTATAGTTACTTCTCCTGTAAACATGGTCGTACAACTAGGTAGCGCTCTCTTGCTTTCATCGCTACGTTGCAGTCTCTCGTGAAGCCCAAAGTTGAGGTACACCGCTTAGGGTGGCATGAGATGACGAAGAAGTAAGTAAGGATCCGGGAGTTGAGCGGGTTGAAGGGTAGAAGGAAGCATTTGCAGCAGCGCCGTTGCAAAGTTTTGCTCTCGAACACGTCTCGCGGGAGGGGAAGAGATGGAGTCCTTACAGAATCGAGGGGTCGTACGATGCCGGCCGACGACGAAATGAAGAAAAAGAGATAGAAATATAAAGATTACAGTCGGACTTGAATAGACGGGATAAAGTGAAAAAATGAGACAGAGCCTAGGACTAGATAGAAGGAGGGAGAAAGTACCAAAGGATATGGCAAAGAGAGCACGGTTTGATAGATGGTAAAACCAAATTCTCGACTAGGGGACATCAGGGATACAACCGGGGATGCTATTTGTTTAGGGTCGACGAAGTTTATACAGTACGCAAGCCTGTTCTCTGAATGTTATATTTACTTCACTCTCGCGCCACAGTGAGCATTATACATAACTTCACAACGTTGTGCCACATTGCAAACTGCGTGTTCGTTTTCACTTTGAAAACTGATATGACAAACGATTTCATATTGTACAAGCTAATGGAAGTCCAAGAATACATCAGAACTTTCAAAATGGCGGATATATATACTTATAACAAACGACCTAAATGAAAATGAGCGGAGTAACACCAGTGACGATCAATGCTTCGTGGACTGATAGAGTTAGAAAAATGGTCAACAACTGGGTCGTACATCCGGAGTACTAATGGTAATGTTCCTTGTACTTTATACTTTCGTCTGTATGGAGTACAGGAGATAAAATATTTTTTCACTGCGTGGGAGTAGTGGAAAATAGCTATGTGGATATAGCACCTCTGATGGGGGTAAGGTTGTCGAAATCAATGTTTTTTTAGAGACCGTATTTTAGGGAAAAACCAACCGTGAGAGAAGCAGTAACGAATAAGAGAAAGAGAGGTAGAGGGATAGAAAGAGATCCTCTCCAGCCTGGACGTTGAAGCTCGAAAGCTTTTACGTCCTGTTCAAGAAACGAGGCAAAGGATTATACGAAGCTATTAAGACTGGTAAAGAAAAGACGGAGAGAGTGAAAGAGAGATACGTAGGAAGAGTGAGTGAAGGATCAACGCGATGTGACAGCCTCGAAATTACTTCTGCACGGTAGCCGATCACCGACCACTTTCCGCTTGATTCTCTCTCGTTTATACTTTTTTACTCGTACACGTAATTCTGGTCTACCTCCAAATCGACGTTACCCTCTAATATGTTAACCGAAGAGATTTAAGTTCTGTATTATATAGCACAGCCTCTCTCCACACATGCTGATATTATTGGAATAAAAGAGATATTATGACAGGCTGTTTATCTCGGCTACGCCGGGATTGCCTCGCTCAATTATATCGCTGGTTTCTGGAACGGAAATGAGCCATCTCAAACAGCAGAAGCTCGAATGATGGTACATGAAATATGTAAATAGTTAAGTAGAATGATGAAATAATTTATTAGGTAAAAAGTTTCTCAGTAATTTTATGCAGCAATCTCTTGAATCTTGAGATTCGAATTCTGATCAGTACGGAAGTATCATTGGATAGATACAGCAGCGAGAGAACTGCGATAGCACTTTCCACTGAAATCGTATTGCCATGGGGCCACTAGAATTTTATTACATTGTCTAGATCGGGCTTGTTCGCTCACTCGAATTTCCTCTAACCACAGCCTGGCTAAAAGAGGATATCAATAAACTATATACCTTCTACGGATCATTTAGGTTATCATAAAAGTGTGATGAGCAATCCTATATAAGACTCACGGAGACGGAAGAAAATTGTAGTAGAGTATCTTCTCTGGGTCACCGCACGAATAATCGAGAGTCAAGCGATCTAACTCCGTTGATTCTATTAATTCCGTTGATAAATCTGAAGATTTTATGTGGAAGGTAGATAGACCCGTAATCAACTCAAGAATTGAACAAACATTTCATTGGTTTATGCACATAATCGATGGCTCATTTCTGATATGGAATCTGTAAGACTTGTCCGCTTGAGTATTGAAAATTTAATATCTTATTAATAGTGCAGTAAACTCTTTTGTCTGCCAGGCTTCTCTACCACAGTTATACGCATCTGCTATTAAAATACTGCGTTTAGTGTAGCAACATTTGAGAAAAACGTAAGTTCAAATTTTCCTCATATACACCAGTGACAGAGATTACTTCATATTCTCACCCGAATAGAAAAATATTCAGAAAACATTACATTCCAGTGCACTATCATTTTCTTTATCTCGTATATTTCTATAGCACCATCTGATGAGTTACTTTCGTTCGCTGGTTTTTCTAGACTTTTACTTGCTCGACAAAAAACTGTGCGGTATGTGTCAGAGAAGGTGAAAAACACATTCCAGCTTTGCAACACCCCAAAAACACGACTATTGGAAAATCCTTAGATTTATTTCCAGCTGAAGCCAAACGATTCTGATTTCTCGACGTATCAGCGGACTGGCAATGTTTCAGCTGATAAAATTCGAGTTCTCGCACACATTCCCTTAGGTTTTTCTCCAAATACAAAGTAGAAGTTCTCACTTTCCTGTTTACACAGCAAAAACATACAGGTATAGGATTATATTGACAAAGGTGACGGCACCGTACTATGAGCATATTCACTAAACCAATGTTCAAATAATGTTGGATAACTACGTATGTCACGTAACATTGGTCACCCAGATAAGGCATGCTGATATCCACGTTTGCATGTATTAACCATACGTCGATGCAACGAAACGAGACAACGGGGCTCGCTTGGTGAGAGAAAGTACAAAATACATATTTATGTTCCTCGGGATGCTGCCGAGTGGTTGAATCCGAGAGAAGCTTGACCTAGTCTCGCGTTCGCTCGCGGATTCCGAAGCCCTCGCACCATGCCAGACCATCCGCGGCTTGCATGCATCAATTATATTTGTGAACCGTAAATGCATCCTCCGCGTTTTACATAACCGTATATTTGTTTATATGGTATATGTATATCTCATATACATATACCATATATTTACCCTATGTGGCAGGCACACTATACACCCGGAGTATTGCTTCCTCATGCATATTCAAATATTTGCACTTTGCACCATTCCTACATATACATATTTCCATGTTCCTATGGATATATCCACAATCATATATATTAACGTTTCTCGTTATCAACCTTAAAGTTAATAGAGCATCTTCTATTTTTATTCCTTACTTGAAGGAGATATTAATTTGCCGCAACTTTGTGCGATCGGTGAAATTTTTGCTGCGTCAAGATCGACTTATCGGACCCGGGCCAAGCTTCTGCCGTACGTGGCACGCCTAATACGTATTGCATTATTGCCCACTGGATCCAGATCGTACAAGGGACTTAAATTGAATCAACCGATGCTGCAGAAAGTTCGATAACGTAAATTTAACATCGCAACCAAATCCTATTTATACCTACTGGCTCAATGAACTTCAAACTCTATTTGTGCTAATAAGTTTTCAACATAAGCTTTCACATAGTAGTAATGAAGCTGATTAAGGAGGTTCTTAACATCAATTTGGTGCGGCAAGGGGAACGTGATGGCGCGGCGCAGGCGACGTGCAGGACAGGTCGCGTTCGGCATTTGTTTCACCAAGCCATTACTCGCGCTCAATTCTGTTTACAAGTATATTTCACAATCGGAACGGTGAAAAACTTTCTTTATGGGCAAATTATATCTATGAAGGTCTAATCTGTCGTTTCAGCGGTTCTTCGGAGAAATGTTACCGTTTTTTTACTCCTAAAATAATCTCCAATCATAACTTCGAATAGTTCTCCCATAAGAGCCCATGTATAAGCGGCATATTTAATGTTTTTATTTCTCCTCAACTACGCGGTCACAAAATCTGAAATAATTACGGTGTATTCCTAGTACCAGCACAAACCTCCCCTTAAATTTTAGAATCATTCTTACCGTTTTTCTCTAGGTTAAGAACCTCCTTTAACAAAAGGTATCACATTTGTAGATGAAGGGCAATCTCTGACTAATTTTTTGATGATAGTTTTTCCCGTATCTATTGTTAATTGTAAGATGTATTTTCAATAGAGTCTTGGGGAAACTAAATAAAATTTTCCCTGGAACGTGTATTGTGAACGTCCAATAGTCTCCTAGACATTTACCGTATTGCGGATTGTTTGTACGTATTAAAACACGTACAACATAACAGAACATAACATGATTCTAGTCAGATTCATTAAAAAATACAAGTCGATATAATAAACGTAAGCAATTTCCCTCATTACAGATAATCAAATGATCGATCTTATTTCGTGACACGATTTTTCGTGGAAATTAATTTGAAGACCGAGATGGGTCATGTCTGGAATCTGCAGGAAGATTCAACGTTGATAACCCAAACCCTCTGCGCCTTCTCCCTCGGGCGAATTGCCGAGTAAGTTGGCGAAGGGCATGCACCCACTAGCCCCTCGCGAATACGCCCACATATGTTCCTTTACCCACCGTAACCCCTAATAACCAGCCAGTGGATTACTACAATGCTGAGAACATCATTCGTGTAGGGAGAGAGCTCGGGCGATGTATTACGGCAGATTGAAAGCGATACAATCCCCGGGGCAATGGTGTCTGCAAATACATAGAGTAACATCTAAGCTACAGTACACGGTTGAAGATCACTCGCTCATTGCTGTGACAGGGTTCGTTTAGCAACACATAGCTTATATGCTTTCAGCGTTATTCACTCTCTACGTCGCGGGTCCACCAACTTTCGTTTTTCGTAATCCATACGTATACCACGATGGTGTAGATTTTCGGATGAAACGAGAGATCCTAGCGAAAAGGCACGAATTAGCTCTACCGGAAAGCACTCATCAAAGATATTGCGACTGCAATATCCTAAATCACGCATCAAGATTCCCTGGTCTCCATTATCCCGAATGAGATGATCTGGGTCACTGAGCTTTCTTCAAATATGAATGTTGACTAGTGGAGCGATAGTAATGACCGTTGCATATCTGAAATCTAACCGTAATCCTGTTGTACTGCTACCAATGTTTCCGTTGCTTTTATTTCCATCTGGAATTTGCCCTCAGTACTAGGATTCTGTAACTCCTTAACGACATTTGTCGATAACGTTAAGCTAACGAGAGACTATGGGACTTGCGCCTTTCCTCTGGATCGTCTTTGCAATTGGCTGTCGATAGCTTAACGATGCCGAAAATTCTTGATAATAAGTTACAGAATCCTCGTATACAGATGAATGAGTACGGCTACCGTTCTTTGAACCTGCGATTTTTCGGGAAGACGGTACTTGTTTGGTATGTTCTAGTTTGAATGATGCTGTCTCGCTACTATTTCGTACCGTTCGTGGTGCTCTGTACAACGCGGATATTAAGAATAATGTGGTCAAGAGCGGTTCTTCGATGCATTGAGCCCGAAAGCATGCCAAATAAATTGAGGAATTAACGGGCAATCTCAGTCTTGTCAGAAGTGTAGCGGTTCAAGAACACCGGAACGTAGCTTCAGAGATTCGGTCACTGAAGTCACCTAGCAAAGGGATGCAAGTTTCATGAAGATCGCCAAGGAGTTCTCCCAGCAGCTACAGCAGTGCAATGGGCGAGGACGCGATAGGACTGCCCAGTCTTTTTTTTCTCGTTCACTTGCGGATGCACATAACGAAGAGACTGGAATCTTTGAAGATTCTCCGAAGATTTGCTCTCTTTGGGCTGTCTCATGGTCTGAATCTAGAGTCAGAATTCACGCCAATTTAGAAGTTACCATCTGCCCCAGTAAGCCACTGAACTTTGGATATACCAGAAAGTATCTCGTATATATAACGTGCTTGCGTCAACTCTGGCTAAAGAAACCTGCCAAATTCAAGGAATGTTAAGAGGACTTTCGTCAAAAGCTTTGCTCGTAGGAATAAGGCACATAATTATGGTTCAAGGACTTGGCGAATGATGACATTACCTTCCCTTCAAACTAATGATAGTTTTTGCAGTTTAAGGAGAGGTGAGTGATAGAAAATAAATCATTACAGGTACATTCTTTTATTCCAAAAATTTATAGGTCCTAGATGACTCCGCAATTTGGACAAGTTTGACTGCACTGTTTACGAGACAAACATAAATAGTGTAATTTAGAATTCAAATTATGGCAGATCTTGAAATTATTAGATCTTTCGATGCCAATCATCATAGTTACATCATAGGCATTGTAATGATGTTATTGCAAAGTGTGATCAATACATACGGGATATTCTTTTTGCCAAGTTTAATTCGATCATCTGTTTGGCTTGTACACTAGGGTTAAAGTTGTAAATGAATATTGCTGTTTTTTAATTAAGCTTTGATTCTGAAGAGGATGAAATGCGCATAATCCGGGTTGACCATACATGTGAATGGACCAGCAAATCTATGGGTATAGAATATGTGGATACACGTAGCTGGAAGTGGGTGGTAGGAGCTGCCTCGCGTATAAAGCAAACTGGAATGTAATGCACAATCGCGAAAAACGATCGTACATGATCGGGTCGATGTCGAGCGTGAAAGTCACCGATAAATCTTGGCTTTAATGTCACTCCATCGCTCGTGCATCTCGCTTGTCTCATATTTTCTCTTACGGCAACCTCGGCTGACTCTAAGCCAGCGCGATTCCAAATGTGACTGCATCCGCATATGCGTCCCCGAATTCTACGAGCGTACGTTTGTATGCACAAATACATGCACACGTAGGTATATAGATGTGTGCGTTGCAGTGCATCGTGAGATTGCTCGATCCTCGGGTCTCCCTTTCTATAACGGTGTTATGACAACGACCAGAGCCGTTACGTCGGGCATCAACGAGACGTTAAGCCGCCCTTACTCTAAACGTGCACCGTAGAAGCTCTTACGCATGTGCATACGCATATATATATATATATATATATATATATATATATATATATAGCGGTAAACTGCGTTGTGTGCTATAATTCAAACGGTGCATCATAATCACTTATATGTTACAGAGCTGCCGTGAATCATCTATTTAACGATATATTGAAAAATTTGATCACAATCAAGCAATCAACTTTTTCAATAATTTTTATCAGTTCTTGGATTTCAGACGTTTCTATTCTTGAATGGACCATTTTCAGGATTTATCTACCCCTTGCATTTAAAGTCAAATAATATGTTCTAAAATATTCGTTAAGCCCATGACATTGTGATTTTTTTAACCATGCGAGATAGAGATTTACAAAATCCACACACAAGGTCGGTGTGATATTTCTATCTTTTTCTTTTTTTTTTACGGTATGTACAGATTATTTTTACCTATCAAAAGATGATGAAGCCGATAGGGATAAACTTTTTTTTTTAATTTCATCGTTTCCGTCGAGGGTACATGCACTTGACTACCCTCGATGACTGGAGTTGCATGTTGCCTCCTGATCTCCTCTCGCCCCTTTGGTCCTCATACAGCAGTGCCGATACTAACATGAGTTATATAGGTAGAGGAAATCATCTCAAACGAAGCGCAAGTCCGTAAGGAGTGTTTCTGCCTACCAGTCGCGAATGTGTAACATATGAATATAATATTTTCGGCCTCTATACACTAGACGTGATGGAAAGGCTCGTAAAACTCATAAAAAAAAAACTTCCATCAGCTCGAACAACGCCATTCGGCTGGGTCGGTTAGTTCAACGTGTTTATCCGCGCGACTCTGAACCAGGATGTCTCTTAGCAATGCATTAAAGTGCCTCCTGGTTTGTGCGTATTGTCTCATTCTTCCTCACTTTTATGGCATTATATTTCTCACCGTTGGCGTGCCTCAACACGCTCGGTGTAGTACTTCTCAAATACATAATACCATCTTCCTTTATCACTTTAAATCGCTATAATATTTTTTTCATTTGTTTCATTAAACTTTTGTCGTACCCCCTCTTTGTCTCACCGAATAAAAAATCATGTCGTCGAAGACTCAGTTTCGTGTTCATAGAGGACTTGGTGCAAATTTGAAGGAACTGGTCTCGGTGGATTGTTCCTCAAAACAACTGACTGTAAGCAGATAAATCGATAGTTTACTTTTTACAGAGTGCCACTTGCGATGGAAATGCGTCACAAACGGCGTATGCGTTTTCCGGCTTTTGGTTGATTCTGTGGTTGCTGACTATGGTAAATAACAGACATGACCCGTGCGTCAGCAGTGAATGATGATAAAAATCTTCAGCATTAATTGATTACCCCGCAATAGGGTTGTCCAATTTTCACGTTCTGTGGTACTTCAAATTTGAAAACACATACACATAGGCGAACCGACCTCAGATACTAAGGAATGACAGTGATAAAAATGAATCGACTTGTCTAAAATCACACCAAGCTATGTGCAGTGCATGTATCGAGCACAGCCTCATCTAAAATAACCACGAACGAAAAGTCAAAGGATTTAGCTGCTACGACGTCATGACCCCGCGCGGACGAAGCGAAAACCCCGGAGCAGCTTCCTCTGGCTTGCATAATTTTCCTACCTCCTATGGTCTTGTGATAAGCCTTATCTAACTCGGTACAGATTCGCCTAGCTGACCCAAGTCTAATTAACTGGGTACACATAGAAGAAAGGGTATGTACACCCATATAATAGTGTGTCGAGTAAGAGTTCGGTATAACTAAAAGTGTCTGTTTAAATCAATTGATCGCAATGAAGAATATTCACTTTTGCGTGATATAGATGATAAATAAAACTCCGAAATTTTCGATGATGGAAAAAAAAACATAACTCAATCCGCGGATATACACTCGAACTTCTTGGAATCTTGCAAGGGTAAGTTCGCTGTACAGCTGAACTGAGAAAAAACCGTTGGCCGTTTTGATAAATATCAGTGACATGAAAAATTCACGAATTCATGTGAAACCGTTGAACCGCATAATTCGTACTTCTCAAAGTTATAATGTACATCAAACCATATATGATATTTCTGTTTTTCATGAATATTCGTTTGTAGGAGAATTGAGAAAATAAGGCTAGGGGAAAGCTGAGAGAAAAAACGAGCAGCGAGCATGATTCGCGAAAGTTTCATCACGTAACGTGCGGTATTGAATTTCCGGTGGAAAAATCGTACAAGAATAAAAAACGATGAAGTACGAGGTGAGATTAAAAAACAAAAGAACATCGAGAAATAAGTGAAATGTGTCAAAAGCTATAGGAAAGACTGTGTACATATACGTATGGAATTGAACGAAAAAAATCAAGCTGAAGAGAACGAGCAAAGTTAATCAGAGCTGAAGCAAACGAGCGGATGCTCGGGGTAATTAGTAGGGTCTGCCAAAGTCCAGCCAGAGCTGAGAGAGCAAAGGTATGTAAATAAAAGCGAACGAGCAAGAGCTAATTCCGGAGATGAAACATAGATTGTGCTAAAAAAATTCTGCGGGTTACATACTTTTTTCATTCTCTTTTTATTTAGTTTTCCTAACTTTCGGGCTTTCATCCGTAAGATTAATAAACTTTTTTCTACACATCTCCCGAATAATACCAACATTTTGATATGTAACTTCCATATACATACACCGTTTTAATTCGGTTCCTTTGGAGAATTATCCTTACCCACCACAGCGAATCATTTTTTTTTTTTTTTTTTTTTTTTTTTTTTTTTTTTTTTCGAGAAAAGATACTCGTTGAGTCTCAGCGACATACACATGTATACATTACATGTCCCGAGACTCTACCGAGTCTCTAGATACAAATAATGAAAAAGGCAATACATTGCACGTAAAGTGTCTGCTCCACGTCACTATCAGCGTATTCGGGTATTCCATCACGATATCGATTAAATTATTATTATATTTTCCTGATTTTTAGTTCCACATGGATGAATTTTTTTTTTTTTTACGTGAAAAAAAAAATACGTTTTGAGATATAATACAAAGGGGTATAAAAAATTTTAAATATTTCAGCAATACGAAAAATTGATCCGCCGAATCTTGAGGGACATTAGCAGAGTTCGTCTATATAGTGTCTCTACGGTATTGGGTGAAAAATCCTACAAAATAAATAGCCTCATGACTTGTACAAAACGCACATGTGTATTTATAGGGATATAAATAATTCCAGATGGGTATAGTAGACCATTGCGTACATAACGTCTGAATATACAGATCCATCGCTTTGCCGAATAATGTATCGTGTGCTCAACGAATTAAGCTTTGTGTGCGTAAAGACTCCGTGCTGATACGTCACATACGAGACTAAAATGTACGCCCAGCTTACAGTATATATACAATGGATGATTCTCTCGCTGTGACTAAAATTCTCGTCCCTCGATTTCGATGTATATCCCGTCGAAACGCTCGCGTGAAAACTCATACCATTCTTCGAAAATCCGGGAGTGAAAAAAGAAATATAACGATGGTCATGCACATCGATATGTCCCTGCACGTATGTAGCAAGCTCGAATCGGTTTTTTGTTTCTTTTTTTTTCTCGGCGTGTCGAGAGAAACTTTGTGAATATTCCACCAGCTCAATTCGTGTGTTTGGGCAAATATTTCCTACGCCTCGCTCGTCCTCTCGCTAGACTGAAACGGATTAAAAAAAAGTTTCCTCATACGGGTAAAAAATATCGCCGATCAAACATTTCCGAGGAATTAAAAACGGACGCTCTCTCTCTCTCTCACTCTCTCTCTCTCTCTCTCTCTCTCTCTCTCTCATGTGTAGGAGGGCTTGTGTGAAACATTTTGAGAAACTGGAATTTTTGTTGTACCCACGTATTAAGTCTGCAAACATCAAATCTCACTGACATTCGTTACGTACGGGTTTCACCCGTCTGTGTGCCATAAATTTATGTATCCCTATATTATCAAATGAAAAGTCATTAGAAATGAAGTTTATAGTACACGATTGGCCTGACTGTCGCAGCAGCCTTTCAATAACGAATGCATAATACAAGGTTATTACATATTGTTCGTGCTGTTAATTTATGCACCTACAGTTAAGAAATAACATTTCGTTGATTTTAAGTTAACCAACGGCTTGCAACAAGAGATTTGTATAGCAATAGGATATAATAACGCGATATATCATTTTGAATACGTTCTCTCGGGCTTGTATACGGTATGCGATAATATACGATGCTATATACATGCATACGGAGTATGCTTTACGGTTCAAGAGTGAGCAAGGTTGAAGTCGAGAGACAGTAGCATGAGATACGTACCGAAGAAGTGCATCATGAACATATGCTCGAGCGAGAGAGAGAAATACAAAAGAAAATAGAGAGAGAGAGAGAGAGAGAGAGAGAGAAAGAGAGAGAGAGAAAGAGAGAGGGAGAGAGAGAAGAGGATAGTTGGCTGCGAGCTTTGTATTCACCCATTAATAGCAAACTACCATCCTCGCTCAGGGTTATCTATTCGCCGCTGAGAAATTAGTGGAGGCGCTAATTGTATTACGTAACCTAGTTAGCGATGTGTGCACTTGGAAATTTGTTCCTGAACACCCAACGTATCCAGTTCTCCTTCTCTCCGCCATTTGCTTATGGTACATATAACATATTTATGTACATACGAATGTGTTTACGTATCCGTATATATTCATACGCATGTATATGTGTATATAGAGAATTCCATGACATAATAGGATCGAAAATCGACGATGAGATTTTAGATCTACTCCATAATTATTTATTCAAATGTATACCCCGATACAGAATTCTTAAAATTAAAACGATAAAAATTTTAGCCATGTGTATTTAAGGTAGTTCGGTCGAGTTTGGCCGAAGTCAAATTTCATCCGTACTTCAGATTTATTTACGTACAATTTAACCATATGAAAGCTATGATAAATGGAATTGTTGCATAAAAAAATATCACAAGCTTCTTTTAGGGTGTAAATAATAAGTTAATAATAATTAATACCCGGAATAATGACAGACTCAACTTGACTCATTCTCTGCGTTAGGGAGCGAGCTAATCTAACCTTGCGCATAAAGTTACTGGATTGCATTCGCGAGTTTTGTTGTATGCTTTAAAACAGTATAATGAAGAACAGGGGAGAAAAAAGGCTCATCTCGAGGCAAGTACAGTTGAATCAACGGCCAGTATGCAATGAACTCGGAACTCGTCTAGTTGACATTGTATATCTTGCCGAACAACTCAAATGTGACAGTTGTTCGGAACCACTTTTGCTGGCGTTCATCGAATCTGAAGTGAGACGCGGATTAGCTTCGATTTTCACATGTTTTTTCCCCTAGTCTTCTGCTAGCGAGCAGATCCGGTGTATGACAAGGACAGAGACCGCGGACTCGCATTAATTATTGAAATAAAAAAAAAACCGTACGGTAAATCGACTTAAATCTTTGGTAAATATCTCTTATAGATATCAACCATTATTGTGGTATGTTTTTTTTTTGCCCTTAAACGATTAATTTTTCGTGTACCTGAAATTTCGATAGTTGGCGTGCCATCTGAGCCTTATATGCCCTATAAGAGCAATGTTAACTTATTTATTAATTACGCAAAAACTACACGGTAAATTAATTCGAAATTTTGCAGACATGTAGAGCAAGGTCAACTCTTTTGATTAAATGCAAAAAAACAGGGTGTTAAACGTGAACCTCAATTCGACCGAACTACCTTAAGATATTTTATTTAACTACGAAAAAAAGTAACATTAGTTTCTAAAAAAATTCGATAAAATCCCATAATATGTGAGAGAATTTTGTAGTATTTGTATTTTTTTTTTAATTTTTCGATGCGTTCCAAAAACCATAAAGCAACCTTGCTCCTCCACGTTTTTTTTTTCCTCCAGTTTCTAATCACTCGCATTGAACGTTTTCAGTCGAGATAGAATACTCAGCTCTACCTTCAGCAGTTACCAAAGATCCACATCAAATTTTACTCTATATACGGACATATCTTGTATATATTATACTTTCAACGAGTCGTGCAAGCTGAGAAGATGAAATGAAATAAAAAATATGTGTGTATGTGTGTGTATGCGCGTGCGTGGGTGTTCATCCTGCCACAATCATAGCTGTGGCAAGAACGTCGAGTCGTATACGTGTACTTGATATATAAAGCGGGAGTAATTGACACACTTGATACAGACAGAAGGTTGTTGTAGGACAATTCTGAGAATCGGGTCACCGGAGGGAGAGTCAAATAAATTCATATATAGCTAATTGACGGATACGAATGCCTTTTTAAAGATACGAAACCCTATAGAAAGAATACCCTCCATCCACTTCAAATACAATAATTTTTCCCGTGGCGTGGGTCCGCTACTAAATGCTCGAATTTTTCTTTACCTTGGGACAAATCCGTGTCGTGTGTTCGCGAAAAATGTTCTTGGTTCGGGAATTCATCAAGTATTTTAATTCGCTTTCAAAAACAGCGTTTTAAACCACATCATTTTTAACCATAAATGATCACAGATGGAATAATGATGGATTCGAAGAAGATTTTTATCTTTGCCCCGTTGAGGTATCGTATATATATTTGGTAGGAATTACACGAGCGTAGGATTGCGGCGGGGGAGGGGGGGGGGGGGTACCCGAGCACCCACGGCCCCTCAATTTACCTTTCCACACTGCATCAAATACGAATAAACCAAAGAAGGGCGAAGTAACTGTCGGCAAGTAGACTCAAGCGGTTTACCTTATTCTAGTACCGGGTTGGTGTCGTATTAACGACGAAGCTCTCGCTTTCTCTTTCTCCAAACTCTCACCTCCCCTCCCGCTATTCCTCACCGAGTTACCGTATCGCCGTTAGTTGTGTACCTTCCAATAGAGTATATATATACACCTTTTATAAATGGCCATCAGCCATACTTCTCATCCCCACGTATTTTTCTTGCCTAAACGGTAGCGCAAGCTCCGATCTGCTCACGTTCTCATAGTCTGCTTTTAGAGAGAGTTAATCTCTTTTTCTTTCAGCCGTCAACTCGACGACTAGCATGTTTACATATTTGCAAACTGTATATATGTTCAAATCTTTATCCATTGGATATACCGCAGAAGTTCTGTCGATGCATGATTACAGGCCAACCTCCAGATAAGAAACCCGGCAATAAGAAACCTTCCCCAGTTTCTCGCTCAAGCACTTCCCCCTACTACGACTCGAGCTCCGAGCTCGATCGCATGCGGAAAAGAGTGAGAATGACAGACAGAGGCAGTGAGCGCGTGCAGCACGCGCCTGGTGGGGGTATCCGAATTCTAGGAAAAACTCTTCCCCTTGGGGGCTTTTGGTTTCTTATTTGGAGGTCGGACTGTATTACCGATGCACTAACAGGAAGAGAGAGAGAGAGAGAGACAGTAAGCGAAGGTCCGCTTTGCCAGCCTCACGCACTGATCATTCTGGACATCAAACCAGAAGAAAGTATTGGGCATAGTAGTGGTGGCAGTTAACCATCAGCTATCGGATTATAAATGGGGGAGAAATAGCGCAATAGAGGAACAGGCATTAACAGGAATTTTTGCTATTATATTATAATATATAATTATGTACGAAGATTGATGACTTACCGGGTGAAGGTGCACCACGTATACACGAATGCTGCAGAACGAACCAAAAAAAGACCAGGGGCCACTTCATCTTGGAGCTGCAATCAGATGACACAGACAAAGATAAGATCCTATGTTCCGCATTGACCATACAACAATGAGCTTACAAGTATAATCTGTAAGACGTCATTATTAGTAACATCATACTATTATACAAAATTTCATCCGGGTTCGGCCCAATGGATACTAATGCATCTTATAAACTGAATAAACGCCATATGTGCGTTGATTTTATAAAATATTATTACGTCCTGCTTGAACTCATGGAACAGCAAATAGAGGATGTGCGAAAAAAAAAACATGCTTTTAAACCTAGGTCTGAAAAATAAATGATGTCGAACATTTAGTGGGTTACTAATATGGATGGTATCCATACATCAAAATCACTGCATAAAAAAAAATGCTCTTAAACCACAATGTGTAGAATTAACTTTTTTCTTATCTAGTAATTTTTAATGTACGTAATTCGTGGTAATTTAGTCATATTAAACCAGACCAATAATTATAAAAAGAAAAAAAAAATAAGTAAACCATCATCAGGTCGAGTTACCTGAATTGTCAGTCGTAATGGGTTGAATTACTTTTTCGATTACAGATTTTGTCAAAAATTTTATTTCGTTGAAAATGACAGACTTGTTCTCGAGCTTATAAACGCTAGAACATGCACACAGCATCTGTTCAAACTTACCAGAAAAAAAAAAAAAAAATTACACTAGTCAAGCCGGAAGCTCAGATTTTATGAACATTTCCCTCTTCCTCTTTGAAAAAATATACCAGAGGTAAAAACACTATGCCAGTAGTCTGATACAAGGTGTGTTCTTTCATCCTTGGTTTTTTGTTTTTCTGTAAGAAAAATCTCTCCTGGTCACGAATCCCCGACATTTTAACAATAGCGTTGTCACACGGCATGCTACACCACCCTGCCCCGAGCTAATATCCGGATCTACGGTAGAGCGCGTAGTCTCCTCTGCTGCGCGTACCTCTTTATTTTTCTTTATTAGCGCGACCGCAACAACGAAGAAGACAACAAAGCCTGTGTGTGGCTGGACAGTTGAGAGGGTGGAGATATGTATGAACGCGAGCCCGAGTCGAGCGTCAATGCACTCTGTGTGGCTTTTCACCACAGCAGCCTCTCTCGCTTTATCTTTGTCTGTCGGTGGTTCTCATCTGCAACGTAAAATCTCCAAGCGCTGAACTCGCAGTTGTATTATCGGCTGGGCCGAAGCTATATAATGCGCTGCTCCAGCAGGGCTCAAAGAGAGGACCGCGAGAATTGACGAGTGTGTCGAAAATAAAAGAGAGAGAGAGAGAGAGAGAGAGAGAGAAAAAGATACGCTTACGTGTACACCGGAGAAACCAGCAGGAAAAATATGAGTTCACGCGCGGAGTGAAAGGGTCAATGTACAACTGAGAAACTAAGGAAACGTGAAAAAATAGAGAATGAAAAAAAAAAAAGAGAAGAAAGAGAAACAGAAATAGAGTAGTAAGCTGAGGAGGGGAGATAAGAATAGAGAAACAGATAATAGGTGAACGAACGGAGAGGAACAACGCAGAAGAGCATTGCCAACGGCATCGTTTCTCTACTTTCGAGAATTCCCATCTGCGCCACGGTCTCTAAACTCATACCATGGTTGACCAAGCCCCTCTCTTCTCCTCCACCCTGCTCATCTTCGTCTTTTCTTTTGCCTCTCGGTTCTGCGCGCACGGTTCCGTTTGCTATTCTCTCGTTTGCCGAACATGGCATTCTCGCACCCTCTTTCCTCCCCTTAACCCTGGTTTTTCATCGTCCACCAGTGAAGCATTTCTCCGTTCTTTTTCTTTCTTCTTAAATAGCCATGTGACGCCACCAGCCGGCGTATTACATCCCATGCTTCTACTTATATATCAGTGCCAAATACATAGACACACAAAAAATATATATATGGAAGACTGGGTCAAAATGAAACACCGGGGCAGAATGAGGTATGATTTCTGTATTATGAAACGTTGTCAAATTTTTTTTTTTTCACTTTCCGCGTGCACACATGATGACTCGGAGGATTCGTATTTTGGAGACAACATGGTCATTGTAGGATCGCAACGATTCCTTTTCCAAGTGTCTCTATTTTGCCGAGGTATCCCCTATTGTGTGTAGCACGTCTGCAGAGGTTGGCTTTTTCTCCCTTTTTACTGACACACGCACGGTAATGTTGGTGGCAGCACAGCATGGAACATAATGTTCACACAGAGAGACCGGAGAGATACGGTGGATGGTACATGGGATAATATGTTGGTTGTGGAAAGTTGTCGTTGAAAGTCGTAGTACAGACTGCACATACAGCTGTAGAATTGAATGTGTTTGTATGTGCCTTTGGTGATTGTATACATATATGGTCTTTGGTATCTTTTCCACGACTGGATTCCCTCTAGCTGGTCCATGGTCAAGAGGAACTTTTACGTTCAAGCCATATGCCGTGTAGCAGAAGCGCGCACACGGTGGACATATTGCGGCCGATTATGATCACCGAGTCGCAAAACAAGCAACAGTTCCGTTTCATCCTGCGAAACCCACTCACGACTCAACAACTGTGAATCTTGCCACTATGAAACTCTCAGCATTGTCCAAATGGGCTATACAGGCACTCGGATGGATCAAACCTACAATTCTCTATATAGTATACGTGCACCAGCAGTTTTCCCCCGCTTCCAATATATGCTCTCTCGCGTATAAGGTCGATTCGAGTGCGTCCAACACATTTGCCGTCTGATGGCTGTTCACGAAGCAGAATGCTATACGGCTCTGGGGACCGTTTGGAGTAACGTCGTGTTACAAGCCAGACGTTTCAGGAACTATAGACAATACGTACGCTCGTTACGGTTATGGGAAGAGGACATGTCGAGAAACAATATAGCCGATAGCCAATTTAATTTTCGATGAAGTGATGGCCGGATATCATGTGGATCGGATCTTCGTGTATGATAAATAATAAATTAAATGAAAATTTGATGCTCATATACTGATATTCAAATGATTTCGCACAACCGTGCGAATTGACTTAAAGAATTTCCCAACAGGAAACCTCAAGAGGTAGATAATTTTTATGTCACTTGGTAGAACCCAAAGTTGGGATGTTTTGTGAGGGTTCAAAACATTCGGCATTTCTGTAAGATAACTACATTCGCGGAAAATTTGGAGCTGCTAGAAACTTTTAAATGGAATGAAGTAAAAAAAAAAATTATTGAATATCAATTATATGTTATTTTTCGTATTTGGGGACAAGAATTTAACAATTTTTCTCTACGAAAAAAAAAATGTTACTTCTGTCAGTATATTCACACTCTGTGATGGATGGGATTCAGTGTCAGTCTCAGTATCATGAAAACTCGGAATGGTCACCTCTAGGAATTTCTCATTGCGATAGCTAAGATGTGAATGAAGCATTTGTGTCATGAAAAAAATATCCGTTACTGCTGTGAATGAGTGTAAGAGAAATAAAAATGGCAGGCACCACTATAAACTGATAAGGATGAGTAAACGTGAAGTACTGATTACAATTCGGTATAAATTTCAGCGAGAGATGAGATGAATAAGCAGATCGTTGAAACAAACCTGTATTGCAGTAATAAAAGTGTATACTCATGGCGGAGGTAAAGCTCCGCGGTCTGCAGGAACTGTCGCCAGATGTGCCACGGATATGGCGCACGAGAGATGAGTTACGTGGGGAAAAAAAAAAAATTAATGCCTAGCCGGTGGTGCATAGTCATGGAAGACAGCGTGTACATATAATGTTTCAAGGCATGGTTACACTGTCTCTTCCAACCTCGTTTCTATTTCTACCGTTTATATTATACCTACGGGTCATGTATGTTTTTATGCTTACAGAAAAATCTTCTTGTTCCAAGCTCGTATTCCGGAAACCCCCATAAAATTGATCTCCTCGTTTCTCCATTTTCCCACCCTCGTATAAAGTGCTTTGGCCAAATGACGATGCAGTACAATGTATATATGGTTTAATAAAGAGTTAAAAAAACTACTTAAATCATATCTTGACGGCCAGAGAAAATATTGCATGCCTAGGATATATCAACGTATATTTATGTAGTAAAAATTAACAAGCTGGAAACATGGCCGCTCAAACTCAGTCGCTTGAAACTTCACGATTCTAAAAAACATAATTTATACAACGTTAATTTTTTATAGTTCGAGTTCTGTTGCATATATTTTTTTATTATCACATTTTTTTGTAAAAAAATATCTTCCTTTTCGTTTTTAATGCGAAGTTCCATTGTTACTCAAGAAATTAATATTAAACGATTAGGCAGATAAATGAGTATACTTTTAAAGTTACGAAGTTAGTTGCCTGTTGGTCAAGTCCTGGGACATGGAGATTAGAGTACAGGAGTCAATACTGAGAAATCTACGCTCAGTATCGGGTCCCGTCACCCCGCCCCTTTATACTAGAATAATCTCAACGAACGAACGAAATGTTGTCGTAATTGTTTGATAAACGGTAGATGATGGGATGAGGCTCTATCGCGCGAATGGTAAAGTAAGGTTATGCAGGTTTGGCATACCGATGCATGGAGAAAGATATATATATATTCGAGTGGTGGGTTGAGTGTCGACACGTGGATACCGCATTGAATTTAATCCGTAAATCCTCGTGTAGGATGAATTGGCTCGATCGTGATGCCGAGACAGTCGACAGGGCAGTCAGAAGGTAGTATTTAATAGGAACAACCGTCGTTTACGACCTCCTATAATACACAGAGAGGGAGAGGGAAAGAGAGAGACAGAGGGAAAGAGAGAGAGAGAGAGAGAGAGAAAGAGAGAACGGACTCTCGCTATGAAGCCCCTGTTACTGTCGTTACTACTACTGACTGGTAGCATCGAGAGTACTAACCGAACAGCAGAGGGTTGGCTAATCCGTCTAGGGTTAAGCTGCGGCGCGTCCCACGAAAATGTTTCACAAATTCGTACCGAATTGCACCCAGCGATAGATTGTACATTTATCCACATACGAAATACATATTATATTCAGTTGAATGAGAGAATTTGTACGTGTAATTCCCGTAGCAACATTCATGCAGCGTCGATTTGTGTAACCAATCCTCGTAAACGCAATAATCCTTTGTGAATTTGCGAGAATTGAATATCACAGAGGGGTTCAAATTAATTTTAATGTATCGACGATACGCAATAATGTCAGATCGTATTTCTGTGACTAAATTGAAATTTTTGATACACGTTTTCCTTTCCGCATCGAAGAATACGCAATGGATTTGCAATGAAATCATGGTACGATTTGTTCTCAAATTCAGAGGTAGTAAAAAACAGCCTCAAGTGAAAGAGACTTAAGCTTGCCATTAATGGAAAAAAGGTTTTCTTCATACCTCAGTCGAAAGTACGCATTTTCGTCCCCGATTTGCGGGAGGAAAATAGATCTTTTAATCCCTGCGGAAACGTAGCGCGCGCTATCTGTGCCGCGAGACGAAAATCGAGCAATACGGGAGGAAAGTCAAGCGATACGGGAAGAAAGTTAGGCCCGGTTTCATGACCGCAGGGATCCCCTCGATCCGAGGGTTATCTGTCAAATGTTTCATAGGAATTGACAAATAACCTTCGGAGTAATTAGTGAGTGACAGTTGGAGGCAGTTGAAGGTTTCTATATTCAAAAGTGAAAATAATAAAAACATGTCCTCATCCGAGGAATCAGAAAGCGAAGAAGAAATATTGAAGTATTTCGATTCCGAGGCAGCATTAATTGTGCGAAAGGAAACCTTGACGAAGTTGTTTTAATTACTTTTAACGATAAAATAATGTATTTCATTAATAATTATTGGTTGTCAATGCCCGCCGTCGGCCAGCAGCCCTCGCTGGCGTTCGTGCTGCAAATGCCGGCGGGCATTGACCACGAACTCGAACTCATAACCTCAACTTTTGGAATTGATAATGACGATTTAATTTCTACAATTAATTGCGTACTTTCGACCGGCTATGAAGAAAAAAAGTATAAGCTAATACACGGGACAAAAATCGAACTTCCGTCCCTGCGTGATTCCCTCGGCTTCGCCTCGGGAATTATGACAGCAGGGACGGAAGTTCGATTTTCGTCCCTTGTAGCTTAATATACTATTTCTCCGTAAAAATGGTTGATATCTTAACCCTTTATAATTTGCGAGAATTGTCCCACGCACTACTGTAACGACGTTTCATTCCCGCAATATTGTATAATTATTATTTTCAAAATTTAATTGCAGCAATTCCCTTTATTTATTACAAATCACCCGTAATTCATGACACAATGACGATTTATTAGCGAATCATAAATTCATGAACGTGAGAAAAGTGCTCTCGTACGATTTGAGCGTTGATTCATTAGTCGATTCACTCTCTTTTACAAATGAGAGTAAAATTGCATGAACACATTTATATCATTAATCTCTTTGCAATAGCGAGCAATCGAGCGATTGCCCGCTGTGTATACTAAAACGTTGGAGGAAGGGAATGGAGGGGCGTTGCTAATGAGAAATCAATTTGGCAAGCGTAAGCAGGTAGTATAGCAAGCTAGTACAGGTCGTTAGGGGTCTGAGGCGCGTGATCAGCTCTCTCTCTCTCTCTCTCTCTCTCTCTATCACGCGTGTGGGGAAACATCAGTGTTAACACACGGCTGGGCTTTCCAGGAGTGTAGTCCATGGAATCGGATCATCGAGTGCTACAACGGTGGATATCGTGAAGGTTAACGGGGGGCGGAGCATGTGTAGTCTGACAGGAGTAAATTCTATGTTTAGTGCATGGACAGCAATCTTGGTCTGACTCGCGTATTGGTTATTGGTGTGAATCAGGTAGCCTGAGTGTGCCGGAGCGTAACAGGCAAAGGGGAACCGCACAGTAGTAACGTCCCGCAGTAGTCAAACATATTTCGATGGGTCGTGTATAGTGAGCAGGGCAAATTCGCATGTAGAATGATTAGAGCATTGAGTTCGAGCTTCACTCGCATTCTGTAAGGGAGAGTTCTCGCTCGATCGTTTACTATATTATTATTCCGGTAGTATGAGTACAATGTTCTCTCTCTCTCTCTCTCTCTCTCTCTCTCTCTCTCTCTCTCTCTCTCTCTCTCATCATCAGCCTCCTCCCCCCTCTCTTTTTCCGCATGATCGAATCGATAGACTGCGAACGTTATTCACTGATCATCTGACAACAACCTCATAAACAGTGGAGATCGAAGATTCGTATTGTGCTCGCATCAGTGATTATCATGAGTCCCAAAAATGCCTCGCACGTATCTAGTATGTTTATGTGGGACATTTATTGACAACTCAACCATTCATCGTCAGTATTTTCGTCGTCAATCCGATACATTATTTTTTTCAAATATAGTTTTATATGCGACCTCGGCTCATTATTCTCCCGTTTGTCCAATCATTATCTTTCCAATTAATTTTTGGGCTAGCTGGCGCTAAAATATTTTAAGTACACGTGTAAGCAAAAAAATTTTACTTTACCCCTATTTTATTTAAAAAAAAAACGTTCTACTCGTGCTTTTATATTATGTTGGAAATTCTTACAAGTTGTTTGATCATTCATTAGCCTAGCTTGACTAAAGAAAATACTAATGGAGGATATAAACGAACTTGAGAAAACCGAATAATTTTTTCTTTATTTTTCATTCCTTCCTTAGAATATTGCAGCTTGATAATCCAATCGATTCTTGTTTTAAAAAAATTAAAATGCGCGCTTCAGTCTTGCATAACGAAAATGGGACAATATTGAGCTCGTTGTAGAAGTGTAGCAGCGCTGAGAAAAATAATTGACCAAACTTGTCCCGATCACAGTTTACGCGTTATTAGAGTTGGCATGGAAACCCAAAGATAATAGATACACGAAGTAATATCCATATTGTATACAGGAATATTAAGACGATTTGCAGTATTTGTGCTGTACATATCTCGTCGAATGATCCCGTAAGCGCACAAAAGTGCGACACTAAACGTAACATTTTGCGAGGCTTTCACAGCCCTAAAGCATTGAACTGTATAAATGATACTATTCAGCGCTTTCACGGAAGCGCGCGCATTTTTTTAAATCCTTTCACTCGTGAAATGGCAGAGTCAACCGAATTCATCGAACTTGTATAGCATCACACGAATACACCAGTCTAGGTATTCTATAGGTATACTATTTAGGCATTCGACCAAATTAGCGAGACTTTAGCCTGTTAGCAATTGAATCTTGCTCTATACGCAATATATATGCGACATAATCATGACAAACTGTCTATTTTTCCAAGTTCGATAAACCGTGTGCGGTATGTGGTACTCAACCCGAGAGAGAAACAAAATTTCGTAATATCTGCAACGGACATGATTAAAACGGAGATTTGTTAACGAAACTCTGATTAATACCCCCCCCCCCCCCATGGAAATTTACATGGGGGGGGGGATAACCAGGTGTGTCATTTCATCGTAACTCGATAGGAAATATCAAATTTTTCGTTCAATTCATCAACTCATCGATTAAATGTACAATGCAGTGAACACAAAATTCTATATCCATTCGACAAGATTTGTCTTAAATAAAAATGCCAATCAATGTTTTCTGCGTATCAGTACATGAATAGATCGCTGTTACATATTGATATTCCAATTCTTGAGCTAAATTCATCGGTGTAGAATAATCTTTATCCTCGGATGAAAAATAAAAATAAAAATGAGAGCGAAGGAATTTTAATCACGAGAGAAGTTTTCAGAGAGAAACTATAATGCATCTGTGAATGCATCACTCGAGTATACAACAATAACGAGCAATTCCGCGAAAACAAAGAGCCCATTTCATGGAATGCTTCGTTTGAGTGAAACTCGTAACCGTACTATATATACACCATTGTGCGATTCTATGCATATTTACCTCGTTCAAGCTGCCTTTAGGACCTGGGAGTCCAAATTCACCGCCAAATGTTTAATTCATCTGACCAATCGGGAAATGAAACCAGCAGCAAGAACATGGAAGTAATTCTGGATATATTTTGGAAAAAATAATTATGACCAATATATAGCACGATGTTAATCGCCGGATAATTATAGACTAATTAAAATATAATGCATGAAGCGTAAATTTGCCGTACGACCGAATCATCTATTTTCACAAAATAGCTCTGTCAGTTTTAACTGTTTATTTTGTCGATGCTTGTTACTGGAGAAAAATGAGAAAATAATCACCTGAATACAATAATGAATTTAAAAAAAAAAAAATACACAACAATGATATTGCTGTATTCCGAGCGAGTATATCGTTTCATCGGAACTGTCGAGAGAATACGAGCGAAAGAGAGAAATTCGAAACCGAGAGCTATTTCGAGGAGGGTGAAAACTGAAAAAAAAAAAATCTTTCAACAATCGCTAATTTTCTTCACCGAGACTCTGTTCCGTTTACTTGCTTTCACCTCCCTTTCATGGCCTCGGAATACCCGCGGCGATTAATAATGATACACGAGCACAGGTACATTTCTCATTAGCGATGTCCAATAGAGAGATGTGAGGAAAAAAAATGTAGAAACAAAGAGAAAAGAATGCAGCAAAGCGCAAAGCACACTGTGCGATGCGATGGTGAGTGGCTTGTCTCTATATATGTGTGTATGCATCACGTGAAACTCGATGCACCTGCACTCACAGCATGACATACACGTGTATGGGCATGTGAGTATGTATTCATATACATATGGGTATCGATAGTATAGCAATCAATGTTTTTAAAGCCCCCCCCCCCCCTTGTTCTTCATGCCCGATTCCCGTTTTACCTTTGTCAGCGAGCAAAAATCATCCCACATCATAATCCATCCACCGCAGAAAGATAAAAGGGGCTACTGTTAAATGAATACCTATTAACTGAAAATAAAAAAAATCCTCCACCACATTTCTACATTCTCGTTATCCCTGAGGTATCTCAGGAACGAAATTTTTTATCTGTAGTTGTCAAAAATACGAGCAGCAAAGTTCCAGTAGCAATGCGCGTTTCATATGCATCGGCACGAACGACAACGAAAAATCCCTGCTCACGTGTAATATTCCCCTTAAATAAAAGGTATCACGTTCATGAAAATGTTGACTTTTGTGGTCGAAAAAAATGTAGGCTCGAAAATTCCGGGTTAAAAATACGAGAGCTTCGAGTGTCCTAGAAGACAAGAAGATAATGCATGTCTGTCCGGACGATCCGTTCGTTGAAATTTGGAAAAGGCAGAGCTTTCGAAATATGCCAAAATCGAATCTAAATTTCCCATGGCAATACCAGCTACGAAACTCGTTAACGTAGCCATTTACCTAAACAATGAGACAATGTGTTTGCCCCGTCCTTCGGGTATTTGCTGCTCAGAAGTTTGAATACTGAATCACCGAAGTATAAATATCGGACTTCGTATACACGCGACAGAGGAAGTGAGATTCGTGAATCACTGAAGATAAAACACTGGTTCGAACAAATTCGGTAACCAATTCGGTAGAAAACCGGAAAGCTATACTTTTGGACCAATTCCTCGTGTGGCCGATCTCTCACATTTTGCTATCGCGCGATTTCAACAATCTCCGTGCTTGATAAATGCTCTTGGATATTTACGCGTCATTTTGCAATGTGTCCGCGTAGAAGCGAATTCGAGGAAGGGGAGTGGAGAGCCACGCGAAAATCGGCATACACTCGTTCCGAGAGTGCGCCAGAGATGGCCCCACCGTTGTACGGAGAAAATTTTGTGAACTCTATTATTTTTTCTCCAGGATAGATCTCGAATTTACACTTACGGATTGCAACATTGCCGGTGCACTATGACGCTTTTGGGTTTGACATGAAAACGTGCGTACGTGCCGCCGTATGCGCGTATTTCTATGTCACGGGTCGCACGACAAATTCTCTGTGTTCTGCCATGGCTGAAGAACGGAAGTGTTCGGTTGGCCAGTTATTCTATGCGAATGTATAATACGGGTGACGAGTAATACGCAATTGTGTCGAGGACATTGTTTTGGAGATAAGGTCTCCGACGCCTCGTAACATACAGCACCTCACCTAGCCGTCCGAGTGATTTATTATCACGTCCTTGGCCATTGTAATAAACTGAATTACCATTGATATAATTGTCGGGGCTGCGTGTATGGTGGGTTATATATTGCCGGGATGATAAAGAACTCGGCTGGCCAATGAGTTACATGATAATGTAGCCCACTCTACGCTCTTTGTACCAATCGAATTGCTTTCTCTACTGTTACTTTCAGGAACTATTGCATACAAAACTAATCATAGCTTCAACGTCGGGGAAGACGATTTACAATGATAATTCCGTAGGATCTACTGTTCACAGTGGCATTCCCAAAAATTATTTTTGCTAATAATCCGGACGTACACGCTCTCACAGTGTAAAATAGAACAATAAGATATTTGTCAAGTTTCGAAATGATAAAAAAAAAAGTCCACGGGGTGATCCTCACTAAGCCATAAGGGACTCGAATGGAATTCAACTCGAACACATCGCGCACTGATATTAGAATTATGTTGTTGCTGTCGATATTGCAAAAGCGTAATATAGCAGGAAGCGGGTATTCCCAGCTGACCGTTGAAAGTTAAAAAGAAAAAATATATCTTCCTCTATACGAGAAGCTAAAATGAATAATAATTAATCAAAGGATATCCCTCCGAGATGCCAAGATAGTATAACGGTTGTGAAAATTATTTTGGAGCATCCTGTATTTTCTTTTCCCCAATTGGGATTTGTCCCTCGGTGGCGTAGCATTATTCATTGAAGGAATTTCCATGTCCAATAACACTTTCATGGATGGAAGCTTGATTAACAATCCGATTCACTCGAAGAACTTGTAGGAACGTAGCACATAGATATACGAGGAGTGCTCAACTCTATCTTACGCAGTGTTGTATGAATTTGCATGTATATCATGTGCACATATTTCGATCAGTCTGGTAAACGAATAAATCGCGTAAGCCAATGTGCATCAAAGATGGAAAGAAAGTTATAATCATCAGCGAATCTAAGTAAATATGGTTGCGTAGCGTGTTCGGGCATATCCAAAAATCCAAAAATATATATTTGATGATATTTTTGTCCATCGTAACGAAGATAGCAGTTGAGACAAAAAATAACTAAAGGTAGCATAAGAGCATACAATCAAGAGTTACGAATCAATAATAAATCTGTAAAATATTAATAAAACAGTTTGAGAAAGTATTGATAATAAATTCGTTAAAGTTATACTACGTACGATGTATTTTCATGCATACTCCCATGGAAAAATTTATACGTCACATATAAAAGAGAATATGTATATTTTAGCACTTCTCGAAAACATGTAAAATATATTTTTATGTAAAAAATGTATAGAATCTTCTATAATAAATTACTAATTTATATTTCTTCTGTAAAAAGTCATATATATATTCGTTCATAATATTTTTTTACGCAGAAGTGGATCATTGAAGGAGATTAATGAAAGCTTCCAGAAATTCGAGAATCAACAAAACTTCCAGTCAATCAACCATAAATTATTCGGTAAATAAACAGTATCACTTTGTTAAGGAGGTACGACTAGTTCTTTGGAGTCAAAAAAAAGTCTAAATTTATTTTACCCACAGTTCTTCTGATTTATGTTTATTTGCGTTGATTATTCATATTATCGATTATAATGTGAAAAATTTTGTGGTAAATGATTAATTTATTGCGCATGAACTAATAAAAACTGAAAAATTAGATTGTCAACGACTCGATAGTAGTCTCCATCATAATAATAATGACATGTCTACCACAAAAACGGACTAAAAAACATTTTTTTAAATCAGCCGAAAACCTATTAAAATAGACTTGAGTTACCTCAGTGGAATTAATACGATCGGCAGAATGATAATTATACATATAATTGATACGTGATAAATAATAAAACTCCATAAATAACATGATGGAATTTGAAGTAAACACTTGGCAACGTCGCATTGGCGATGCTATAAGTTGGTATACGTGACCAACGAAGATGACTCTATCCTCGTTGCTAATATCAAAACAAAGCTAGGTTATGTTCGCCGAAACCCATCAGCTGTTACTCGCGACGTTGCTAAGTCTGTGGGTGTTATTTGATCGTTCTGACCATTTACAACCGGAAATTGAAACTTTTTTATGATGTAGTGCCAGAACTACACGGTGAAGAGTAATTTTTCAATTTTTTACAATATCTATTATATCTAATCTATCAAGTTTCAGTTTTTCAACGGGTGTAGTTGGATACGTGAGCAGCAAAATCGTGATCACAGCACTTCCGGTTAACCGTCTCCATAAGACGACGTGCTTTAGTAACTCAAACTGCTCGACTTTGCAATTTTATTACGAATAAACTAAACGGTCAATATAGCTCAAATTTTGGCAATAGGTGCATAAAGTATTCGGCAAAAACATATAAAAAATTCAAGTCCGTCAGTTGGATTCTTCATACTAGTCGTACCTCCTTAAATCGGTAACACATGCGATGTATGGACTATTCAACTATAAAGTTTATAAGCCTATCATTCAGCAACATGGTTATTCATGCAATCAGTAATTCTAAACTCCATTCCACAAGGCAACTTTATTATAGTCACCCATGAAACTTGACTCATGTTTCTGCTTCAATGTGTAATTTCGCTTCGTCAAAAATTTATATCTCACGATAATATGAATTGCCGGACGACGTAATGCCTGTTGCTTGTCGTGCATGTAAATGCAATACACCAATATTTTCACTATTATTTCCTTAATTCGACGAATCACTCCTTCTATAATCTGTAGCTTATCACTCAAACCTACTGTATCACATGCAAGAATAATGATTCTCGCAAAAAATAAAACCGTTGTTAATAAAATAGGTAACGAGCAACGTCATCAAGGAATTTAATGATACAAAAGAGTTCGCACAATGGTCTGCAAACGTAAAAAAAAATTATTTGCTTGAAAAAATCGATTTTTATATAAAAACATTGCTCTAGAGCTTTAAAATGGGGGGTTTTTTTTATGTGCTATAACCACTCCCGCTAGCGAGACGCTTGCAACACTATTATGGTTTACATTAAAGAGGTCTTTTATGATCGAACAGTAGGGGCTACGGGGCCAAGTCACCGGCTCTCCTATAAATTTAAGGATCATAGTTTATCAATAAATAATTTTACTTTGATTTACTTTCCGCTTCCATACCGATAATTGGCATACGAAAAAAAATTTTGCGATTGCTCCCGGTGTCTCCAAATAATTTCAGAAGATGCCTGGAATCTGAGGGAGAGAGAAAAGGGAAAAGCAGAGGGAGAATCAATTATGACTGGGGTTCAGACAGATGGGGCGCACGTGTTTGTAACACGATCTCAGATCAGCTGATCTGATTTGGGACTCTGAGATGCATCATATTCAAACATATTCTAATTCAATAAACAAAAAATGCATACATGTATATGCCATATATATATAGTACGTATACAAGCGCACCTGAATATCCTAGACATTGTGACATCTTGCAAAACGAAGATAAACACTTTCGACCGAAAACAAATCGTGATGATTCTTTCATAAGATATTTAATTTTCATGAAAATAATAATCATCGCAGAATAATAATTATATAATTAAACATCGTCAAACCTTACGTAATGAAGTTGGTCTAAATTTGTAGCTTTCTTTGAGTACGGATCTTCATTGACATGGACAATTCCTCGGTTGGGATATTGATATTTTTCGGAACTTCAAAGATTACAGACATATTCGTATATCTAATTATCGAGGACTCTCCTTTACATCGGCGTAAAGGAAGACAATGGGGACCGGGGGGAGCGGAAACTACCAGAGAGCTCTGAGTTTTTTCGTCATGAGAAAATGAAAGAAAAGCGTGATGAGACAGAAACAAGGGGTAGCAGTGGTTGGAGTTAAAAGGGAACGTCTCGACAATCGCGAATAATCCTCCAGCGAATTCTCTCTTGATGCAACGTCGACAGGGTTGGGTTCGCTCGTTCGCCATAGACTCCCCTCTCTGCCACTCGCTCCGCTTCAACTTCGATCCGTATGCCCGACTAACAATTTCGCAATTCCAATTCGCATGAAATCCTTTATCCATCGACTCTCGCCTTCCAGCAATTATTCACAGTAGTAGCGAGAGGGTGCGCTCGAGCGTATACGCGGGAGTGTGAGAACCAAAAGAGAGAGAGAGAGAGAGAGAGAGATAGCGTGATGGAGGAAAGAGGCATGGCCGGAAAACCGGCAGCCGGCCAGCATCAACAGGGGAATTGGAATTTTCTTGTGAACCGTTAACACGACCGAACAAACCCGAACCAGCAACGCTCTTCATTTCTTGATACGCATACCGTACCTCTGCGTGGACAACAAAACCGCGGCATATTACGGAAATATTTGATTCTTCAAAAATAGTACAAAAAACCGGTATGCAATACCATCATACCGTATTTAAATGCCGGAATAGTCAATTCTGAAAAAAAAAAACAAAACAAAAATGCAAATATAATACTTAGTCGAGAGTGTGACTGACGTTAATCATGCACAATGAATTCCAGCGTGACAAGAAAATATGATGACAGAAGTTAGCAACGTAGCTTCAGCTAAATCTTTAAAAGCTGGTGGTCTGTTTTTGAGCTTATTGCTTCCTGAACGAACAGTCAATAGTTTTCTTTCCTTTAATGAAAAGGACTCCTCTCAGTTGAATTCGTTGGGACAACGTTCCTAATTCTCATATGCCATAAAATATGGTGATGTACCGAACTTAAGTCAAAGGTTAATTTCTCTCCAAACTTCTTCTACTTCAACTATTGAGACGATAGGTGAAGATATAAGTTTATCGAAAGAAAAGTTTTCAAAGATATTTGTTATTCTCAATTGACACTAGAGTCAACTGTAAGACTTTTTAGCATTTGCTAATTTTCGGTTGAAGGTAGAAAATCAACTAAAAAAATTTATTTCATCTCTCTCTCTCTCTTTCTCTCTCTCTCTCTCTCTCTCTCTCTCTCTCTCTCTCTCTCTCTCTCTCTCTCTCTCTCTCTCTCTCTATCCCTCTTTCGTATTTCCATTTACGGGCTTTGACAAATTGTTTTTTACAAAATTGATCATTAATTTCATCGATTAAATTGCAAGTCTTACTACTCTATGCCGAAGCCAGAGGCTGATTGAGTCACTCTTGATCTAGAAAGCAGGACTATTGGGTTTAACTCGTTTTTATCACTGGTATAAATTGTAGACAAATATGGGGGAGATATGAGAATATAGGAAATGAAGAGAGAAGAAGGCAAGATGAGTTTGTGTGCACGACAAAGAGGGATGGACGGTCCGAAGCTTAGGGGTAGGAGGGCAGGTCTATGGGATGAATTCGACGAGTGTACAAATGATATCAATATGTATCCATTAAGCTTTCCTCGGCTCTTCCTACCACTCTCTCTCTCTCTCTCTCTCTCTCTCTCTCTCTCTTTCTCTTTCTCTGGTAATGTTTTGGGGTTGCGGTTGCTAGGCGACCCTCTCTATATCGCTCTCATGACGTTGGTATAGCGTTAATGCTCGACCGAGCGGAAGGACGGGACGGAAGTGATCGTGACCAAAGAGGCCATGCTGTACTTATGTCCGGCACTGTTTTTTTTTTTTTCTCTTTTTCCCTCAGTTTCTCCCCCATACAACGCGTGTACTGCCCTCGACACGACCACTTTCGACGGATTACATAATCCATTATACCATTCCCAGCTCTTCCCAACGACAAGATGGGCACCTCAATGCTGTTTACTCCAGATTTTCGCAGGATCATTTGATCCTCTTTCAAGCAGGAAAAAAATACAACGTAAACAAACCGACAAAAAAGCCATGTTGATCATGGAGCTCGTAAACAAATTATTAACGATTATACGTGCGTCCAGACACCCTACAGTAGATTACATTCGGGACTCCCAAAGCGGAAGGAATAACATCTTGCGTATCGAGCCAACGGAAGATATTACACTATTGTTCTAGAGATGCGACGCATTTTAGGAAGCCGCCGAATTCCGATTCGTGGTCATACAGAATATTCAATGAACGATCGATGTACCTATCAAAGTGTTTGGCAACCGATGAAAGCATTGGTGATTAACTTTACTGTAGAAACCAATTGGTTCGTTCCCTATATTTTCGGGTGGGGATACTTATTATGGAGCCTCTAAGGGTATTGCTTTTACCTGGCATTGACAAAATACTTCTCTAAATTTCTGTAAAGTATCTCCAAGAGATGGAATAATAAGGAACAATACATTTGAAATATACTTATCTGTGCTTGATACAGGCCTGAAAATACTTGAGAATGAATCTAAGTGCAATGCGAATCAGGTTTTCGTACAATGAGGCAATAATATGAACTTGAATATCCGATCCTAAATTATTCGAACTGTTGAATAATTTTTCTCCAAACATGATTTATTTTTTTACGGTATATTTTAATTTTTATATTCATTATGTGATACCGAAAACCTAAGAAGATGGGAATCTTCAAAATTCACCTCGATTATACCGCACGAAGTTAATATAACGTAACCAAATGGGATTTTCGTGAATACTGTATCCATACAAATGTCCGTACGATATTTTGAAATGTTTGATAATTTATCATTGAGAAATTTCGCGATACCCGTTCAGGATACATGATTTTTGCGGGTGTTTGCACCCGATTATGTCGTACAGTCGGCAGGTTATTTGGGAAATTCGTATTTCGGAGTGTATTCTCATAGACGAGTAATATCTCGACCGTGCCGCAGCCACTTGACTGTTATATCGGTTAAAATAGAGTGCCAGAAAGACAGAGAAAGATGGAGAGTGCGTTAAAGAGAGAAGAAAGGTATATATATATACCTGTATATATAGTATATACCTGATAGATTACTTGACGAGCACCGGAGCAGACCCTTTCAAGATTTAATAGTGATTTATGGGGTCGCACTCCAACGGACACTTTTATATACTGTACATATAAAGAAGCATTCAGTATATACACAAATGGGATCAGTACATTTTCTGAACTCTATGTTTCATGGTCGCTGTCCAACGGTACCAATAACACGGAATTTCTACTGATAAATTTTTTTTTTTTCCATGACCCAGTGAATTAACTTTGATAGTAACGGTACACAGAAACGGGAAACAGAGGCGGAAACGTGGGATCGATCGATAGGAATTATTGACTATCGAAGGGATAGCAAAACACAATCGATATGGTAATTATGTATAATTCATATTTGTCAAATCCTACAACAGATTCACCAGATTCTGTTAGAGAATTTAAAAATGGCCAATTAATTTCTTTCTCCACTGATTACTGATTACAATACCGCGATTACTTTCTTTTAGAACCGTGACAACTTTCTCATCCATATTGTCTCATTTTTGTAATTCCAAGTTTCAGAATTTCGATTTTGCGTTGTTTGTTCTTCGATGCATAAATGGCTTTCATTTTTTGGGATCTACTTGATTAAACAGAAACTCTCAACATTGTGACGAAGTTCTTACCATTGTGCCCGTGTACTATACACAAAAATGGATGACAACAAGCCTTATAGTAAAATCATAAGGCTTCGAGCCAATCCAAATAATTCACATCATAATTACACGTTATGCTTGTTTATCAAATTTAATTATTGTATGGAAAAAAATTCTGCTTAAGCACTTGAACTGATCGACCTCAGTTTTACTGCCCCATGCTAGTTGTTTTACACATCTGAATGTCATACCATAAGGTAATACCTCCACACCACATCTGTGGGGATAGAAAAAGCGATGTGCGGAGCAAAAGGGGTCATGTGTGACAGATCAAACGTGTGTCGCTCATGCACTATAGCGGAATTCTTTTTAACTCACGATATCTCGAAAACCAAACGGTAAATCATTCTCAAATTTTTCTAGCATATTCCTGTCATACTCGTCTAAAATTATCTCGCTACTTGTTCAATTCTCATGTTAGGTCCAAGCGGTAGAACGAGAAATATGTCGTTCGTGGATGCTTATTGGTATCGGAGATACATGCAAATCACGCCGATGTGAATTCTAAATATCTCGACTTGCGGCAAAAGTCAATCGTGTTTAAATTGCACAGACGTACAGATAATTTATTCAATAATGTGTAAACTAAATTTTAACAAATTCTTATGTCAGTAAGGACTCTGGATGTATATACTATACTTTAACTGGTAACATCGTGGCTTGATGCAATGAGATGCATCCCCTGAGGGAAGAAAATGATTGTGACCACAGAAAACTTACAGATGGAAAAATGAGATGTTGATTCAGTGCCGGAACACAATGCTGCCTTAAATTTGCATATAAGAGAGGAAAGGATGCTGGGAATAAGCTGGGACGTGGAACTAGAAATCCTGTAAGACGATGCTTCGAGAATTTATAGTGTGTTTTTTTTAAATGCACATACAGTAACGATAGAGATACGAAAGAGAGGAAGAACTACAGGGAAAGGGGACTGACTTTATCTGACGGGGATGAGTTGAAGAGAAATTACTCGAGTGACGAGAAAAAGGAAGCGAAAGCTATAGAGAAAGAGAGAAAAATAGAGAGAGAGAGAGAGAGAGAGAGAGAGAGAGAGAGAGAGAGAGAGAGAGAGAGATAAATATGGGATATGGTGGACCAGTGAGCTTCGGCAACGAGAAATTTAACACCAGGCGTCTCTCATCACCCTCCGCCCCATTGAGCCCTCGCGTCAGAATTCAACCCCTATCCCCTCCGCATTTTCGTCTTCACTTTTACCTACATAACCCCTTGTAGTACGCATAGCCTCAAATCAACCGGAACGTGTGGTGTCGTCGTCGCCATCGTTCTCGGTGCCTCCACCAAGCTAGCCTCGAACGGGGAGAAGAAGAAGGATCGCGGATGGCTTTATATCCCCTCGCGCTTATAACATCCATCGCAGCAACTCATCTCTCTTCCTACCTCTCTTTCTTTCTGTACCTGGAGCCGCAGCAAAACATGAGAGCTTTCTCGCCTACTTCGACTCATGAATATTTAAACTGGATATTAAAGGTGCAAAATCACCGCAAGATCGTTTCTACCAAGGCCCCACGTACTTCAATCTGCACGGATCATGGCCTCACTGCTAAAGACCCTTCTGCCCCTCCGTCTCTCATTCTCGTTCTCTCTCTCTCTCTTGCTTTAGACACTTCTTTGCAAGGACAAGATAATCGCTCGGGTCTTTGTGAGCGACGAGCGATCCCTTCCTTCGCTTCCACTCACTTCGCTCACACATACTTGTGTGAAAAAAATTTCAGAAGATCCTGGAGATCGGTTATATGATGAGGATGGCCATTTATCGTGATTTCATGCGAATACGATATTAACGTTTTTGTAACTTTTCGCGGGTTGCCAAGTTAAACAATTTTTTGTTACGACTAATAACTTCAATTCAGTGCTCAAATGATGCCTTTAGCCGTGTTCTCGATAATGCCGAACTCGCAATTTTCGATGCAAACACAACCTCCCGAACCAAGCCCCACGACTCATGGAAATTTTATATATCTTGTCACCGTTAACCCCCCCCCCCCTTCCTCGTCGGCCCTATGCATGCGCATTCGACCGCCACTTCTCTCTCTTTTTGTCCAACGAATCGTTGTTCAAGATTTGGAACATACATAATGACCCTACAGACAAAATGTCTGCATCAGACAAAATGTCATCTTTGGGAAGCCATAACTGTCGCGTTTTTTCATCGTCTAAGAATTCATATAACTGCCGTGATTTCTATCGTACAGACTTCGCTCAGGCATCATTTTCTTCATTTTTAAATTCCCTGAATGAGCAAGTTTTTCTTTTTTTTTTTCAATTTTGCCATCCTTAATGCACCAAGTCGAAAATAAATTTTTAAGGAGCCATAAATGTCGTATTTTTAATCATAACAACTTCGTTCAAGCGTGATTCTCTTCGTTTTTAAATTCTCAAGATAAGCAATTTTTCATTTTTTCTAATTTTGCTATCCTTATAAGGTGGCACGTTGAAGATGAATTTTTGGGAAACCATAACTGCCGTATCGTTCGTCGTATATTATCGTGTATTATCGTCATTCTAAATGGGCGCCATATTGGATCCGCCGTCTTGAGTTTCGTGATTCTGACATCGGGATTGTGATCAGCGATCCCGAAAACCATTGTATCACCACTGATTTTCAAAAATAAACGAAAAGTCGTGGTTTTCATTCTCAATGGACGCCATATTGGATCCGCCATCTTAAATTTCGTTATTCTGACATCGGGATCGTGATCAGCGACCCCAAAAACCATTAATTCATCACTGATTTTCCAAAATTATACATTTCAATATTGTATCCTGAAACGAGTCTGAGAAGTGAAATTTGACCTTATAAATTTAACCATTTTTGGGTCATTTCGACATTGGAAAAGGTCAAATCAAAATATTCTTATTGGTTATCCTCTTATTGGCACCCGAGAGTTGTACTTGAAGTACAACTCTCGGGTGCACGTTTATCATGACTCTGCAGTTATAAAAATGCCGATAACACTATTTAAATCGTAATTAAAAAAAAAAATTCTTCGAAAAAATCTGAATTTTTAAATGGTTTTTGTTAAAAAACGATAGTTAAACAATCTTTTTCGAAAATTCTGACTGCACCATTCGAAAGAGCGACCTCGAAAACATAAAGATATGTCATTACGAGATCATTTTCTATACTTTTTCTATGATTATTATGATCCCGAACATGGGAGTATCTTCACAGTGCATGTGTGAGCGTTAAAGGGTTTAGCATCGAAGAGAAACTGTCCATCTATAGAGAATGAGTTTTTCCGGTTGGAGAGAGTTGACAAGTAAGTTGAAGCAAGGAATATCTCCTTAGTCTAGGACTAAATTAATCATGATCAGGGTACACGGAAATAATCAAATTTTTGAGAATGTGTCAGTAAGGAACTTTTTGCATGCTATTATTTCCAGTCCAACCCGCAAAAATAACCTAACCTTCACATGCACTCTGATGTATGTAAGACTTTTCAAAATAACAATTTCCCAATCATTGGCTATGAATCGAATGGGCTGAAATTTCAGGAGCGTTCGCAATGTAATACGAATATACGACGAAGCTCAATGCTGCGCATGCTCAATTTGAATTAACTTTCGAGCAAGTGCCTCGTTTCTCCGTACGAACGGAATCTCCGCCTATTCCCATCGCGCGACAGCCACTCTAGTTGATTGTGAAGATGCTTGTTGGGTCAGGTGAACTGGGATAGCTTGATCATTATTCAACGGGAGAATTGGGTCGTGAGCGTAGCGTGTCTCATATCGTTTACTGAAACATTTTCCATCCGACTCTATGAACTTCGGCTCCCAAGAAAGTAGCGATCCTTGGACTCTTTCGTATTATTATTATTTTTTTTTTTTGCTTCTATTAGGATATTTCTGATGTTATCATCATACGAAGAAGATGAGACGAGAGCACTAAGCCCGATGGCCGATGACGTATTCACAAACTCTAGCAATCATGGCTCTTTCGAAAAACTACTCTACTTGAATACACTCCTTTGGCAACGACTTTATCAAAAAATAACTCTTCGCGAAAATGCTCATCTTCCTGATAACTGCTCTATCATAGAACTTACTTCCAACATGCACACAGAGAAGCATCTCCAATCATTTGTCAAGAGAACTGACAGACGTGTAAATGTGTCAATCCAATGTTTAGCGCGTGAGAGATTCGACAACGAGTGAGTGATTAAAAAATAAATGTTACATTTTTTTGTTCATTCGACAAAGGCCGATAATTGGACGTTTGATATTTTATCAAATTTGGACATAGTCCATCTCAAATTCGTTTTTACGATCTGTCGAACGAAGTCCCAACATTGTCTGGCACGAATATTAAACTTTTAATGAAAATTACCGTTTTTCTGGACCGTTTCACTACAAAAAATGCCGTGAGTATACTTAATTAATAAGTAACTCGTAATGAAGGGGTAGCCATTTTGTTCTATTTTCTTGCGACTTTGTTGGTCACAAAATTTATGAACCATCTCTTTCTGCGTTCTTGATACATGGTTGAAACCCAGTGAAAGTCAGTCAATTCCCGCGAATAATTAATACTGATTGTACCGTGGAATGGATAATAAGCGAATGCAATTTCGAAGGAATAAAAGGTCATCATGTCTGATGAAAAGCTATTTGAGGAATATAGTCCAATGATCACTTAATTCCTTCTTTTTGCCTGACTTAAAACTTTGAAACTGTTTTTTATAACATGCGAGTGCAACTGAATCTCGAGTCCAAGATAATATTCCTCGCCGCTCTCTCGTGGCATTAATGAATTAGCATTCAAAGATGACGACGAGGTGTTGGTTACTCTCTTGCTCGAATGATAATGTGAAAGGTTACCGGAGCCGAAATAGTCGCAGTAGAGAATAACGTAGAGAATATGAATATGCGAAGTAGATACATACGTATATATCTGCGTGTAAAAGTAGGAGAAAGAGAGAAAAAGAGGACACAAATGAGTGCTATTCGACGAAATAACAGGATAGCAAAGTTGCATTTCCTCGTTACTCAAGCATTCGGTAAAGTTCTATGTTTCCCCAGTAGATGGCGAATCCTCTCCTTCAGACGTCTCTATCTTATCCGTAACTAAACTTGTACTAGCTCGCTGAGATAATGTGACAAACATCAAGCGAGAGCGGTGAAGGTCTCCGGTGGAAGGAAAAAAAATAGAGGAAACGACAAAACGAAGGTTGGGAAACGAGTGAGCGAGAGTGAGAATTTTTGGAGAAAAAGTGGTCGGAATTCACGACATATAAGAGCGTCGAGATGGTGGCACCCTCGTGCGACTGGATAAAGTGTGAAGCAACGAGGAAAGTTATATATAAAGGCAAAGCAAAGTTTTAATTGGTCTTGAAAACGAGTGGGTTGTCGCATTTAAAACAATCTCCTAACTTGCTGGTTTTCACACTTTCTACCTTACGCTACCTCACTTTTTCTTAGTTCTTCGAGAAAGTATATATATATATATCCATTGGGCATGAGCAGCTCCTAAGGCAATCAACTTTTCTCACCTAACCCTTCGGTGTGCAGATAAAAGAAACGAAAGCTGGCATTGGTACTCTCGAGGTTTCGAGCAAACGCTAGACTATGAATAAAAATTATTCGGTTAACACTGCGACGAAATGAAACTCAAAGTTTTAGCTATACATGATTCTCAAGATGGTAAGAGGCTGTATGATGATCGCAGAATAGACCATACTTGAACCCTCGAATCCGTTATTTTGTTAGAGTTCAAGACAGATGATCAAATAGGCTCGTTGGCATGTTTAAAGAAGTGGAAGCTACAAACTTTTATTGCCACTACATTTCTAGCCCGATCTATTATAGCAACAAACATTTTTTCGATACACGTACGAAATTGCCAAGATGGTGATGGGACTATAATAACGATCATAGAGTGGCTGGAGTACCCTGGAAAGTATAAACTTTCTTTGTATAAACAAAGATTCTTTGTATAATTCTTTGTATAATCCTAATTCTTTGTATAAACAGAGAATTAGGACAACTGAAATTATGATTCATCGCGTCATAAATGACAAAACAAAAATTACATTCTCGAATGTTGATAACTGTCCTGTCCAAGCTTCCTAATAATATGACATCAATATCGAAAATTGTGAATTTTCTGACTAGGTCTGGAAAAGAAAAATTACTACTTTTAGTCTATATTTAAGATATTTCATGCTTGAACAACTCAGTAACCAATCAAGTTTCATGTAGCTCCGTGTGTATACGTCGGCAACAATCGTGTTCGATCTTACCCCATATACAGAACAACTGTTGAACTTTGAATCGACAATGACTCAGGGTAACAATAGCTTATCCAAATAATTTACACGGTGCCTCAATAGCGTGAGAAGGGCTTGGCAGAATCAATTAAGACTCTACGCTTGAGCAGCCTCTTGCTTTTGCAGTTGCTATTCTACCGCCGTGACGGAGAGTGCGTAACGCGTTTAATTGCGTGGCAGTGACAATGACTCTCGTCTTTACACGTCTCCGTCACGTCGCCGAATTAGTCCTCCCCTAATCTCGAAAGAGCACTTTCTCTCTTCCGAGTGGCACGCATAGTCGGCATTCAAGGCTTATCGACCAAGCGCATACCCCCAAACTGTTTTGTTATGTATAGATATTTAGCTATAGATTCAGTATTAGATTTCATACACATATATTGCAGATAAGCGTGATATATATGATCGAGGTATAAACTACAAGCCCGTGTATATGTGTATGTAGCAGTTGTATACTGACGGTGAAATACCAAACAGGTGTATTGAGCATCATGCCATCATGTGGCATTATTTTTACGCTCTTCTGGCTTCGCATATCTCGTTACCTCTCTGGATTGTATAAATATTTCGTCGTCACCATGTCCATGAACGGTAGAATTTGAATGTACCATTTCCGTTGAGACGAAATTTATGAATATAGGCAGGGCTAGGAGAAAATTCTAAACTGCAACTTGATGGAAATTGAACCCTAACTGTATGAATATCTCAACGGGAGGTCAATCGAATAATGTAATGTTTATGATTGCTGCATCAACTTACAGCGCATGAGAGTTCTTGCAGCTTTCAAATTTGTAAAGCTTTCATGGTAATCATTCGACATCAAGACGTTTTGCGGCGTCTTTTGATGCGTATAGAGACGAGGTTGAGAAGGCTGTACAGAGACGAGGTTGACGAGGTTATAACCCTCGATCCTCTTTTGTATTACTGTTTCGCCTTACTAGGGTTGTTCAACATTCAGCCATGCGGTCCTTAAACTAAACTACATGTATGGTATCATTGTTCAACTTTCCCGACGTTCACGCGCATACGTTGCGGTTTTCCCAGACTGTTAGTATGGTTCTTTCTTACAGAGCGCGACAGGGAGAAGGAATGAGGAATCGACGAAAGCGAGATATAATCCCATGCGTACACAATCCGCTGTACTATACAATTATACACATTGACTGTTAGCGAACGAGAAGACTTTTCACTTTTTCTTTCGAATCGCGTTGATGGTGCTCTCTTTTTTCCAGCAGTTGATTCATGATATGCATATATAAATTTTATATAAAAATATCTAGTATGAGTCATTACAGAAGTGAGGGTGAACTCGTGGGGAAGAAGATAGAAAGGTACAAAGGTAATTCGGGAAAACCCCAATAGAGTTTCCCATTAATCCGTGACGTGAACTTCGGTAATCCCTTGTATCGAGCACAACCGAAACGAAGCGAAGAGTAGACACAGGCGTCTACAATCACTCCTAGCTTGATACGATTGTGTAGTGGTCATACTGCAGAAAGGCCAGGATAATAGGGGTTAACAGGCAATATGTGAGTCATCATTCCGTTTTTTTTTACGCAGACTTTTTCTCACACTGAGCTGAGATATTTAGGTTCACGTAAACTGTCAAACACAAATAAGAGGTTACGTTTACGCGAGCCGTAATTCCATGGTGCTGATGCCGTCGTTACTTTACTGCGTACAATAACCTCACATGAACGCAGTTTGTTCGTTCTTCAGACTGCTATTCGTGTACGTTTTACAGTTTACGTGACCTGAATGTATGTCAACTTAGCATGAGAAAAAGTCCGCGTAAAACAAAATAATTGTCACAGAAAATCTATAAACGATATATATATATATATAAATAGAGCTTGTAGATCTTATTCCCTGTTGACCGGGGAAAGGAAGAAATCTTTTTCGGAAAAAAATTACTCGTTTAACCGCCTCTTTCCCTATAGAACGAAACAACCAACATGGCAAACGTGCGGGATCCTGATGTATTCAAAGCATAGCAGAGTCGTTACCCCAAGCTTTTGTTCAATCCCATCCAGATTGAATATTTACATGCATACACGATACATAGTTCTATATGAGTAGTATATTATATATATACATATATGTATGTGTTATATATACTTAAGTACTTCCAATTTCCGTGTCGAGATGCGGGGATAAATATGACTATCCCAGGATTTCCGCTGAACTACGTACATCATAACCAGAGATTGTATATGTGTAACGTATACATGAATGTAATCCCTCTACATTTGCGAGCTCTATTGCCGTAGAGCTTCCACGAGAATTGTATTTATGCGTTTCCTCTGGTAGCGCGGGTTTTCACAACCGCAGAAACCGCATAGGAAATACGTGAATCGTATAACGCTGCACGATCGTGAACAACAAAACGTCCTACGGACGTATCAATTGAAAACGAAACGGGGAAGAAAAATATTATTAGTATCTCTGAGTGAATAAATATATTTCTTTTAGTCGTTCTCCATGAAATTTGTGATCATACTTTTGATGGCTCATCCGGAAGGGGGATATCCAGCAAGCGGAAAATACTGTCATATATATATACACGTAACTTTTTATGCCAATTTGACCAATTTCTAACCCTCACTCTTAGGAAACGAGTTCAATATTTTCCAACGTTTCCGCTTGAGCTGAAAGAAAAATCCATAAAAATGCTGAATTATTCGAAAAATCGTTCAAACCTTCATTTGACCGAGATTTCGTTTGCAGTTGAAACAAGAATACAAATAAAAATTGGTCGTGCTCAGCATGGTCAGATTCTGTGCATGAAAATATCTTCCAAAAAATGCTTGAACTGAATTTATGAAGTGGACTGATGACCGCTCATCCCGTGGATCATCTAGCGGAGAATCGAAATATACGGTTTTACTTAAGATCCGACTAGTAGAAATGTTCAAGTGCTTTTCAAGATGTGACTTGAGCAGGGAAATAGAAAAACAGATAGAGAGAGAGAGAGAGAGAGAGAGAGAGGAGGTGCTGGGGACAAAAAAAATCAGTGCTATCGAGGAACAAAAAGAATGCGACTGGTGCCACATGACCAATGTGGATAGCTCCCACAGCCGGTGTGGAATCGTGTCTAGTTGTAAGATTCTCAGCAGGTCAAATTGATGGGAAGGACAGAAGTTTAGTGACCAACCATATTTCTTAGTCCTCGGAGCATAGCTTGTAGCTTTGGTCTGTGATGCCGCGCTCGGCTAGGGCTCACCAGCCGCTTCCAGGATTATACGGAGGGAAAGATAAGCGCCAAGATAAGGGGAAAAATAAAATAAAAAAACGACTTCGTAATAAAATTCGAGAAAAGAGAGAGAGAGAGAGAGAGAGAGAGAGAGAGAGAGAGAGAGAAACAGGACGATGGACAATGTGCGAGAAGAAATCACGAAAAATTTCAAATAACAGGACTATTGATTTTCCATGTACGTTTTATAGAATAAGAGTCATTTTGATTTTTTTTATTTCCCATATTTTCGTTTATACCATAATTGGACATGTTTTTTCATCCTAGAACAATAATGAATGTCAAACGGAAAATAGGATTTTAGCAAGACCATTTTATCACATTTAGGATAAAAAATTATGCAATGGCCAACGTTTTTGAAAAAAAAAATATCGGAAAAATCTACATATTTATGTACCCAGCATATCCTTTCCTTTCATCCACAGTTGTCGGGTCAGGCACAAAAATTTATCGAAAATAATTTCGTGCACATCCAGCAGTGGAGAACCCAGAAAGGCAAGACATTTCCGATACTTAAATACTGTATCCACTTTTATGAATGAAGTCAAACGTGACGAATTTAAAGCGCTTCGACCGATACACATTCTTACCTTGTATACGATGACAGAGCGCGTCGTCGTCTTTTCCTCCATCGTCGTCGATATACATGACATCGAGAACGATCGTTTAGAAGACGAAGCGCTTTCCAACGTGACCAACATGCCAACGCTTATATACTATACGATGGCAGACGATGCACTTTGAACCCCTTTGCCTCTTATACTGTCGTCTACCACAAGGCACGAAGGAAATTCCCACATATACGCCTTATTCGTGTGTGAGCATCGAGTTTGAAGCGATACATTTTATTTTCGGCTGCGCGAAGAACAGTTGCCATTGAAACCCGTGCTCTTTCAATTTTTGTTCTCTCTTGTTCATCCCATTTGCGAACAGGCTATTATTTCTGGACGGAATCGGACCAATTTTCGTCACTTCCTGTATACCTTTATTTGATATAGTACAATTTTAATACCATTTCATTTCAATATAAAGCTACGTTATCTAAACTGGATGAAATAATGGCACGTGGAGATAAATAACAAGTGCTGAAAAGCACGAACGGGAATTTTGAGAACACTTCATCGTAATCGCTGAAAACTTTATTGACTATGAAAGAGCCTTCCCCGAGACCTCGTATAATCTTTGATTTTAGGAAGTCTAAACGTATCCTGTCGACAATGATGATGCGGCTCAGAGACTCTCTCGCGATGGCACTGGCGTCTCTCCTCGGTTCGTGATGCTCTCTTCGTGACGACAGGAAATAGAGCGCTTTCTCAGCCAAGCGGTAGAGGACGTGAAAATGAATGGAGAGAATAGTGAATCAAGGGATGAGCATGATGGAAGAAGCGAAGGAGTCGAAGGAAGAGGAGAAGGACCATGAGATATCGTGGTAAAAGACGCAGGGAGCGAGAGGTGCTGAGCTTGGATGTGACAACTTTGAGGTTTCAGCTGGAGAAGGGGACATCGATCGCGAGTATATAGAAGCCGGAAAGTGATGAAAAAATGACTATAGGAAGCACAGGACGTATCGATATAGTGAGGATGAAAGCGAAAACGAAGAGTGATGGACGAAGACGAAGATTGAGAAGCTACGAGAATGAACCAAGATACGAAGAATCGAGGATGAGAGTATAAGAGCAGTTGTGGAACGGGATGAGAAAAAATAGAAGGTGAGAGAGGCATACCGAACAAAAGTGACTGAATGAAGAAGGAAGAAAAGGAGGCGAGAGAAATGGTTACAGCATCTTAATAGCAGGAACATCACCCTGGTTGGAAAGTGAGAGTGCATGGGAACGTCGAAAGGGTCGAGTTCGTTGGAGTACAGAGACTGCGAACTCGTCGTCTCGGTCACGCCAATATTACTTACCGCCCTCTTGAGATCGGGCAAGTGCTTGAGAATGAGGGATATGAAGGAAGAGTGATAACTTAATTGGTGCACGAAGAGCAGCCTAAAACTCGTTCCGCGTCACGATCGAGTGCCCGACAGTAGCGCATCTACTTGCCCTTCCTCTTATCCTTCAAACCCAACTTCTTCTCTTTGGTTTTTATCTCGACTCGCTTAATCAGCGTCTGCGTCTTTTTGCACTGTGCCCCGTTTTCTCTAAAATAACCATGCAATATGCACGGTTACTTCTGCTGGTAAAAACGAAAATTTCAAGATGAAATCTTCAGGTGAGAACAGAAATCTTGTCCAAAATTGAGTCATCGAGCCATGGTAGAATCGAAAATTGCATCAGTTCATCGATTTTTGTTGCAGATAATAGAAGATTCAATTTATTATAATAATAATTATTAATAACTGTGATTATTTTATTGTAGGTTATAATTGCATGAATAAAAGAGGATTTACATTTGAGTAAAATTCAATCGTGCAAATGATTAGAGCGTTTTTTTAAATTCGATGTTAAATTTATCAGATATAAATTATTCATATAATAAATATGGGCAAATTCAGATTCATGATATGCATTAAGGTAGTTGTGCCGCGACCCGCGACGGGGAATAAGCGGAAACGATGGTGCGGCGGTGCGCGGTGAGCGGAGCACGCATATAACAAGAGAGAGTCTGACCGTTCATGCCCTATACCCGTAGATAGCGGGTAACTTTGATTAATTATTCCCGAAAAACTAAACGGTAGATCATTTCGATTTTTTTTATCATCAATCCTGAAACATCCTTCTACCATATGCTAATTTTTTGTAAAAATCTATAGAACGGTTTTCGTACTAAAATTAGCGATATGCGGTTTCTATATACTTAACATGGGGAACGCGTGTGAAACGTTCCAACTTTGAGGGCGATTATTTCGCGTTCCAGACGGGAGAAAAATCTGAAATAATTTGTCCACCTAGATTTCACGTTAATGAAACTGTATTCCAAATTTCAGCCGATTCTATAGAAAACTCTCTTTGCGGCACAACTACCTTAATCTACTCTAGAGATCATGCGTCACCGCGTTCGGTACACGAATATCTTCCGCTCCAGTTTGACTATAACCGATGACAAGACTTTTAATTGCCACACCGTAAAAAAAATGAAGCGTCTTACAAAACGTGAACGCGTGCTGTTTTTCTCATCAAATTATACATAAAAATAACACGTTCAAATGTGTGAAAAATGACTACAATGTAAAATATATGGAATAACACGTTTGGTAAAACGCTTCATTTAACAGTAAAAACAGGACTTGTACACATTTATCATCTTTCATTCATCTCTTACGAAGTATTTCTAAAGTTCAACCAAGCTGCAAAGTGATGAAGCAACGTTGTATACTGTACGATCGATCAGGTACGAGGTATAACTGCCATAATATCCCGCAAGCAGACTAAGACATCTCGTTTAATTCTACCAACATTAAATACCGTAACGGGATTATCAACCCAGAATGCAGGCAACTCGCGAACGGTCGAACAGCCTTTGCTCGGACAAACGATCCAGCATATTGCACAGTGGGTACGCTTGAGCGCGTACGACCAATGTGGGTCGCTTGTCTCACCAGAGGAAGTGTGCATTCACTCGAGTGTTTCCTACATTCCATGCTGAAGCAGCAAAAGCCCGTATATCTACTGGCCCTTGTATACAATATCTCGTCCGAGGTCATCACAGGTCAGAGGCCATTAGCGTGGAAGACGGTTCTCTTGGCCACTCGGTTCTACCCTAGACTCGCCAGTGGTCACGCTGTATGCTGATCGGACGTTTCCAGAACGGATATCCACAGGTACGCATTGTATATTACACCGGCTAGTAGCCGAATCAATGCTCCTTGTGATAATCGATTGCGCACAAAGTATACGGCTTCATTGAGCTGTAAAGAAACGTTGGACATCAGTATCTCGATCTTTTGCATCTGATCTATTCTCGTAATGCAAAGATACTGGGTCGTTCGAGATGGTGGATCGTCCGTGCTGGAGATACAAATATACAAAAGTGCCGGCTCCATATCATCAGTCGTGGATCCAAGCGAAATGGTCTACTGTGCAGCGGCCGTTACGGAGGGTCGGATAAAAGGAGAAAAAGTGAGAAAAGTACATCCATAGATCGTAGAGTAAAGCGAGATCCAGAAGAGACCGCTCCACTGGCGCAGCGCTTCGGTAAGCTCAGCCCAAAAGCAACAAAGATAGGAGGACGAACGTGCGAGACAGAGACAGTGGTTGGAAATAGCAGGAGCTGAGAGCTTGGTATACGATGGAAAGCAAAGAGGAGCACGGATAGTATTGCTACTACCGGTGGATGTAATAAGTGAAAGAGGAGTGAGGAGGGTAAGCAAAAGGGCTAGTGCTCACGAGGCATCCAGAGAGAACAATGCAATTTTCTGCAACAAATGTGCCAATCGGTTGGCGAACCAATGGATGAACGTGTAGGACGACGAGATCGACAGGACAAGAACGAGGGAGATGGGACACGGGAAAAATGGGAGGGAAAAAAGAAAGATGGAATGAAAGGGATGAAAAGAGGACATAGAGCGAGAGAGAGAAAGAGGGAGAGAGAGAGAGAGAGAGAGAAAGAGCGAGAGAGTAGACGGGCTGTCAACCGGGAACGAAGACGGAAGTATAGTATCGATTGAAAATACCTGGCCTGCTAACAGGGCCTGCACCTTATACGCTAGCCATGAATGTCTGACAATACATAGGGATGTCTGGTATTCAGCAGAATCGGCTTTCAACAACTAATTTCGTTGTTTGTGCCAACGTCACTCTCTTTCAGCTTTCGGATATGTATATTGGTACCATTGAGCAGATATATCAGAACCGGCTGGCTCCTACTGTCCAGTTGTCGGGTAAAATTAAACGAGACAGAATAGCGTTATGTCTAATCCATCACTATATATTATGTATACCCAATGTAGATGTGATGGGGTTACCAAATTTACATACGCTGTCCACTCATTATAAAATTACAGTAACTTTTCGTGTAAAATATTTTCGTTCAAGTATCACCTGATCAGTTGTTTCATGCAAGAAGTATATTTCAGCTTCTACTTCAATATTTCTGATATGAGCGATAAACAGCTGCAGTGGTTGATTTCTACAACTCATATTTTGGGAAAATTTTTAATGACGAAATAATTTTTAAGTTATCCACTGATTATTTTCTGGAGAAATCGATATTTCAAGGGCTTTTAAAAGCGACATAATAATCTCACTGTCAACGCGATCTTTATATATACATATATGCACTCATTTGCTTCTTGCATAACCGACAAAGATCCAAAAATTATGCATAAAGGACGCATCGCGTGAAGTATATGCAAGCCACCCAGCATTATCAGTTCAGAGGGCCAGCATTTCAGGTGAAAATATACGAAGACGCATGTTGCGTTGAAATGTTAAATATAATCAAAATTGGGCGTCATGAAATAAAGCGGATATTTCATGGACTCGATCTAAACATTGGAGCCATTGGATGACGGGCGTCGGTATATACATTTATCGCATCATTACGTACTTGTGTCAGTAAAATGTAAAATGCTATACAGTCGACGTCACACGTGTAACTCTATCACTCAGAATTCGCATTGAAAGTTAGTTCATAAAGATCGCTCTTTCCTCCTTCAGGTCGATAGTTTGACCAGCATCCGTCCCATTGTATACAGTCTAAAACATACCGCTCTCTGTTTCACAAGCAGAAAAGCACCCTACGTTCGGGCTTCTCGAAGTACGTAGCCGATGGTGAGTGTAGGGGAGAAACATAAGGGGCTGGCCAAAGCCCGTTAACTTTCCGGTTCATGGTTTTGAAGTTCGACGGGGCAACACCCTCGTTCAATGGAAAATGGGTAAAGTTGAGAGCCGTTCCTCGGCTACCCATAAGGAGTTGAAGTGAGGAGAGAAGCGATAACATACACATAGCTTGGCTGCACGGATCAGAGAGAGAAAGAGATCAAGAGATACAGAGAGAGAGAGAGAGAGAGAGAGAGAAAGAGAGAGAGAGAGAGAGAGAGCACCTTCTGCTTCTAGTGCTTATGCTCTTGCTGCTATTGCAGGAAGTCGTACTATTGCCGTTACTGCTCACTGTATGCTGCGCTACAGTACACCAACCCAGAGTTTGTTTCGTCCGGCAACAGTCTTTGTGGCTGTTGGCTGTCGTGACCATGCTCCGATATTCGAGTATAGCTTCCAACTCTCTGCATCGTTTTCCATTCGTTGGTGGTTACTTTCAGTACAAACCCGTTTTTGGAAGTACGTAACAATGTTTAATTGACGACTGTACCGTAAAATAATTATCCAGAAGCACAAATCCATATACACACTTCATGGTTATGGATATATCTATTTAATTATACAATTCACCAAGTTGTGCGTATAGTATGATTGGGTATGAACATATTATACGTTAATCTATCGCATGACTGTATAATGGCGAAGTTAGCCCGTGTATTAGCCGTGTACATGACCGTGTATACACGACATTCAAATTCGATTCTAACATCAACGTGGTTTGTTCTGCGGAATGGAAAAGAATCTGATACTTGAGAGCTAACAGTTTAAAAAGGCGACAGGGAAAGATGATTTGCATCTTCACAGAAGCTGACAGAGTACAAGCGCACTCACTGTGAGAATGAGTCTGCGTAAGGCAAACGGTTGTTTCTCCCCAAACTCGATCCGTATACATATCCAGCCAGTTTCAGCCGGTCTTTCATCCATCTGACAAGAGCAAAATAGGTATGCTCACCGCTGCTCTATCAACGGTCTCATCGCTCGATGGTAGAGGATGCTTGGAAATTGAACCGAGAGGAAGCCGCAACTGATTGAAAGAGGGAGAGACGGAGAATTGAAAGACAGTTGAAACTGGTCCGTTATATATATAGAAAAAGAGAGAGAGAGAGAGAAAAGAGAGATATAGTGGGAAAGAGACGATGTATGAAGTGTATGAATTGCGTGTATCCTTCAAACTTCAGATTCCCCTAAAACCCTGTTATGAATTACAGACCATTCTAATCTCAATTTGATTGGTGTAACATCGTGCACCTCAATTATCTTATAGCTGTTCCCTTCGCTCTATTGTAAACTGAGATCACCGGATTACCCATCAGGTGCAATCTAACAACGAAAATGTTTCGCTACAGGCTATATTCACGAACATTGGGCTCTACATTTATCCGTACATAACAAAACTTATGTTGATAATACTTGCAGTGGGACCTTGTGAATCGATACGCCGTTTTGCAGTATTTCCCACTATACACCGTTCCTGTCGATGGAAGGACCATTCAAAAATCACGGCGGTGGTTCATCCAGCTACCCTTCACGATTGCCTTACACAACCTCTATATTGTCGCCACACTTTTCCCAGTTCTCACGCTGATCTTACGATAAATATTTTTACTGGATTTGTTTTATCACCAACAGCCGTCCTTCGTACCTAGAACACATGCGATCCAATCCTATTGTAATCATAGCTACAGGCCTGGTGATCTTTTTTTGGAACTCGACCTTCAGGCGACTATGCCTTTAGTATTGATATGATCCGATTTTTGGAATACCAATAACAGTACTGGCTTTAATGCGTTGTACGTTTTCTTTGGTGAGACTTTTTTTTATCTAAGTGAGAATCTCGCTTAGATCAGTATATACATATAATACGCAGTCGAGGTATCGCGTTGTGAGCGTCAGGTTGGTAGGGAAGTAGAATAGCACGATAATTAGTGTTGTACGGGGAATTATGATCGTCGAACAATAAACACAATGCAGTCGATCCGTTTGCACATCATAACGTATATATTAACCGTAATGCATGCAGATATACCTATCCCGAAAATCCATTACTATGTCTAACACATTTCCTACGTACACACATACTCATACGATTATCTCTAGTCAATCAAACATTCAACGGAGTGGATCATTAGTCGTCGATTATTCGGTCAAATTGGCAACAATGTGGGCGCATTATTAACCAGTATCTGACGAGAAATAGGGAAACATGAGAGTGCGTCTAGTATACACGTCAAAACTTTCGTCCATATCATCAACTCCGTGCACATCACGACGTGAATACGATACATATGTATACCATGTTACCTAGCCTGAAATTTCTTACGCTGGATGCTAGATCCATTCCAGTACCGTAACAGAGAGAGCTTTGGACAGGCTTCATTCCTTGCATATTGTTTATGTAAAGTGGAAATCAGGAATTTCGATTGAAATTTAATTTTCCCAATAAGCCACGTATGCTCGCATTCACGTTAACATTTCGTTCGACTGGAAAATACGGAAATCCGACGATCTGGTATGTATTCCGAGAGAGGAGAACGCTGTATGTGCGGTGCATTTCGTAGCATCGTTCTTGTTTTTTTTCTCTCTGCTGTTCGCTGTAGCGAATACCTCGACGTGCATTATAACGCGCCCGATGTTATCGCGGGGCTTGTTTCAAGGGGGTACGAAAAGGTAACATGCTTTTGCTTTGTGCCTCAAACGAAGAATACACATACGTGAATATACATACTGTCAGCGAGACACTCGTGCCAACAGGAAGTCCAAGTTTCCCTCGTCCATCCAAGATAACAACGTTTTATAGCACCTTATACTATAATACACCGTAAAACTGGTGAAGTTTTCGTCAGCAACATGAACAAGAAACCTACCATGGTATTATTAATGAGTATATAGTATATATATGTATGCACTTTTGGCATGTATAGTATACGCTTTCATATCCAAGAACTTACATTTATAAACCTCGCTGCTCAAATTCATGTACATGCGTTTATGTATAAATGTATCGTCTTATAGAAACACCGAAGAGAAATAAGATAAACTGCAAGAAACGCAATGAGATCCCCTCACTGCTGGTAGAGCGCGCGAAGATTCAATTTCAGCGCGCTCTCTTCTATTATTTGGCCAACGTCGGTGGTCGCCGAAGCTTTTTCTCCGTGTGAAAGGGCACGAGAGAAATTCAGAGACAAGACGACACACATGTATAACCCCACGAACACATATGCACACGCACGATGACTGAAAGTATAGAACGAGGGAAAGTCCAAGCTCAGCTGAAGTTTTATCGAATCAACCACTTTACAATAATTGTTTGGGCTACCTAATAAAAAAAAAAAAAACATAAAAAAAGCGGACTCGTATGGTGGAGTCACGTGCAGGGGCAGCCTTCAGTAGCATGGACGAGTTCAAGTTTTGCCGTGTTGCCGTGAAAGGCAAGAGAAGAGAAAAAAACGTTAACGCGTATATGAAATATAGGAAGAGCATATATACAATGACCTGACTTCGGTGCAGTGAATGCGCTAGCAGTGCATCATTTGGGTGGCTCTCTCTCTCTCTCTCTCTCTCTCTTTCTCTCTGTTGATAATTAAATGACGCTTGAGTCATTCGGACGCAAAAAATATGATAATACATCGACTGTATAAATTCGTACTAATATCGCGTTAATTAAAAACGGAGGAATATACACATTAGGGTGTTCTAGCACTTTTCAGTTAACTTCAAAAGGTTACAACTCTCGTAAAAAAAACTTTAAAGTGTTGAAGATAGAAGAATTTTTTTTTAGTTGCCTTCGTCTCAAAACTGGCCAGAACTTTTTACCAGAATATTAAGCTTTGTGGGTTCGCTTGGAAAAATTAAAAAATTGAATACTGTATTATACATATCTATCTCTATACATCTATACAAAGTAGACAAGGCTGGTTTACCGTTGCACAAGATTTGTTGGGTCGATACTACATTGGGATTAGGTTCTTTTTTACGTTAGTTGAATTTTTTTTCCCCTTCTAACGATTTTAATACGCAGCTGATTTTTAATTGGGGGACGTTCAGGAACGAAGCATTCACCTTACATTCACCTACATTGAAAAAAAAATTTCGCTGATTTCACTATTGCAGTAATGAATGTACGCGGTTTTTTTTTAATTTTTTTTTTATTGCAGCTCGCGCATGGCAATTTGGGAGAAAAACTATTAGTGGGCTCTAGTAGTAACGATACGATGCAGGGAAACACAGCATATATAGAAGGGCTCAAGTGAGAAGGCACGCATAGTCGTTCGACTCTCAGGAAGATCACCACCGAAGGGAAACACAGATCGGGGCTATTAGGTACTTGTGTAAATGCCACATCGGCCAGCAATTGTGCGCGTCTATGGGTTGCGACAGAGATCTACGTATATAGATTACTGTGCCGCACTCACGAGAATATAATCCACCCCTTTAGTTAGCTCGTCGTGCCTGATCCGGCACGTGCTCACTCGCACGCGCGATCGCTCGCTTAATCAAGTTTGTCTCTATATTGTCCATGCACGAGGGTATTAAGTATAGACACTATTATATATATCTTCTAGTATCTATCTAGCCTTCCACTTTACGTGGCAGATCATCTGCTTAATGCCAGGTTTTAAAATTGGGTTTGAGTTCGTCGATTTTGCGAGAATTTATTGATATTATAATGTACATATTTTTACTGTCTTATGACAATGCAAACATGCAACCATTTTATTTTTCTATTTTTTTTTTTTTTTTCGTGACATAAATATATTTGTCTTCATCCTACTCAGGCTCTAATAATGAACTTTGACCTTTCAAGTGATTGATTCACTGAACATTTCGTCAATTCAATAAAGCTTCATTCAAATCCATTAAGTGTTTACTTTGCGTGACGCGATCGCATATTTAGTTCATTTCACACAATCACTTTCTATAGCTGCGAGGGATTCTGATGCTTTGAATAATTATGTATGAACTACAAACGGCTTGTATATGGAGAAGATATATTAGATATACAAGCGCAATAAATTTGTATCGTCATTGTAATGAGTGACTACCATAATTAATCAATTAAATTTTATTATTAATTATAAATTATGTTCTAAGCTATTTAAAAAAAAACACACATTACCGTAAGACTACTGCATAATTCCATCACGTTCCGAAAAGTTGGTAACAATGTATACTACTTCAATAAATAAATAAAACTTTCGAGAGATGGAAATGAAGCGAAATAAAACCCGTGGAGCTGCAACGCCCCGACAGAGTATAAGATAAGTATTGCAGATTTTATTATCAGGTGAGAAAATAATTTATAACATGAGTTGATTATAAGAATCTTGGAATTATTATAATCTCGTATATGACACGCACATTAAAGATATACGATACTGAATTACCGTACTTTAGGAAATTAAAATTTGTTTCTCAGCCGCAGTCGAGTTTATTATTCAACGAGCGAATAGAGGCCAAGAGTTCTCGGGTAATTGGGAGTGGCGTAGTCTCCTCGTGTTTGTACTCATATCTCAAAATATATATATATATTAAAAGCATATACATGAACCAGCATGTACACGCCCTTGTATACATATTATATGGAATATAGTCCACCATATATTTATGTATTGGGTATTCCATCCTAGCTCATACATCCAACGTCTGATGCGGTTGCGGATGTTTCCCATTTTTCATATATCTTAGTTTCAAGTCTATAGCGGACTGAGGTATGTATATGTAAAAAAATGTACATACTAGCATTTGTTAAACTAAAAATATGATCTTAAATTGAATTGCAAAAGTTAAGCAGCATTATCTGCGTTAATTACTTGGATTGGGGGTATCAAGGAATAAAATTGACTATGGGAATTAGAAGGAGCAAGGGATATGGGGGATGAGATACGTAAAAAGTGAAGGACGCCGTAAGATTGAACAAAAACTAATAATTAGAATTTACGAAGGATATATTTTGTCATAAATAATTATGACCACTTTCAAAAGTGGCTTCAATCGATAGTTACAGATATAAATGCGAATTTGCGCATTTTTTTCCAAGAAAAAGTATGAGCCTCTTTCTTTGCGACCTCCCAATTTGGAAAAACAAATTTTCAATATTTTAGCTGCCGAAAAAAGTATGAAAAACAACGAATACGAACCAAGATTATCAGGGTAGAAGTTGGGAGTGAGCCTGAAATTCCCCATGTATAATCCTATACGTAGAAATGCTACGACCACTGCTTTCGAATGAAAGCTTCGGTGAACTATGTTTTGCCTTTATCTTACTCTCTCTCTCTCTCTCTTTTTCTGTCGAATCTATTCACGAGGATATATGCGTCGTTAGTCGGTACTTCTCTCATTGCTTCCTTAAAATGTAAACCGTGCGACATAACTAACTACTTCGCGGAGCTGTGATGCAAAGCGAGCGAGCCTTGAGGGGTGTGGAGATTGTCCTCAATAGAGAGATGGAAAAAGAGAGAGAGAAAGAGAGAGAGAACAAGGGCAGAAGTAGAGGGTGGACTGGGACGAGAGAAGCTCCGGGGAGAGCCTGCGCGTACTGTACCATCATCAACATTCAACGATCTCTCTCTATCTGTATATACAAATCCGCTGTCCTTTACCATCCTGCTCTTGTTTGTTCTTTCCCATATATAATATCCCACATGGCTTTTCGTCTCACAGCGATCACCTGCGCTCATGTCTCGTTAACTGTCGTGGTTCTTGAAACACACACTTTCACAAGTTCGCGTTGACTTTTTACCCTCACTCGCGCGATTAAAGGTACTCGCGCAATACCAGCGGGGAACATTTGGGTGAAAATATTTTCCATTTCAACTGCAGGTAGCGTCACTTGAACACTTTTTACAATGAGAATTGTATTCTCATACTCATTCTGGTACACTCTCGTCACTTTTCGTTTCATTATCTGCATAATCCAACGACTTATTATAATATTTTATCAACTTACGAGTATTGGCGGGGTCACCTGACTAAAAAGACGCAGTTTCACATCTCAGTTATATTGATAACGAGCTGATAACGAGCGATATTGACTACATAGTTTGACGATATTAGGCTTGTTAAACGTGCAAGAAAAAGTTTAACTTGCTCTCGGTGAACCAGTGTAGATAGACAGATTGAGAGAGATAGACAGAGGAGTAGCGGGCAGGAGAGGAAACACGTCTCTCAAGAGACCTGCGGAACCTACCACACTGGCAGCATTCGCGGATGAATAATTTTCCGAGGAGTTTCCTGCAACGAACTCCATGGTATAGTACGCCATGTATACGAGAAGAGATATAGGGGGAAAGCCCAGGGGGGGCAGCGACAGAGAGAAACAAAAAGAGAGAGAGAGAGAGAGAGGAAAGAGAGTAGTAGTGTCCTTGCTGGCAAAGGATAAGAGAGGGTTAGAGTTCTGCTTCTCTAACTACTACCTCTGCTGCTTTTGCCTCTCAGCCTCATGTTGCTGCAGTTGGGGCCAAGAGTGTCTGCGTTCCGCCAAGAAACGTAGAAGACGATGTAGCAGTGATAGTAATACGACGAAAGTTTGCACATGCGACAGTGAACAACGTATATACATATATACTAGATCGTATCTATACCATACGGGATATTCCAGCGGAATATGAACGTTTCAGTGTACAAATTTTTGCAATGTTTTCGGTTAGCGGTAAATTAAACCCCTGTGGAAAAAAAAATACATGCGAAATATAATGCAAAAATATATATTTTATATGTGACATATATTCTCTAGACATATATTCTCTAGATAGTATATTATGTCATAAGGCTAAAATCCGAAGGTTTTTCAGACCGTGTGAAGTTCGCAGCACGAGGCATGGTTTGGAGGGACGAGGCCTGCCAAACCGTGCCGAGTGCTGCGAACTTCAAACTGTCTGAAAAACCTGAGGCTGAAGCCGAATGACATATACTTTTTTTCGTCACGAATGCCCAAGAATACCCACCCATGAAAGAAAAACGAGCAAAAGAAATTTTAGAAATTTCAAAGCAAAAAGAATTCCCTCCCCGAAGAAAACCAAATAAAGTAAAAATTTCAAGTTACATAATCATCATTTTTTAATGTTGCAAATTAAGGATGTATGAGCACTAGCTTCACGATCATATAAAAATCTGAATTTTTTATATGGTGTAGCAGAAGTGTATATGATAAAACCTGCAAAATTTCAAAGTGGGTCAACGACTCTTTACGCAAGTAATTAATTCGTGAAATCAAGATATTTATCCCACGCCATATACGAATTCTGGGCTGACGCAACTTTGAAACAGAAATTCGTATCTTTCACGATCGGATACGATAAATATTAAAACTGTTAAATGTTCAGAAAACTATCACGATTGCATACGTTCTATAAAAAATAGGGGTTAACGAACCTTTTGACATACAATTATTGATTTTAAGGAAATTTTTCGCGTGTGTCGCATAATGAGCGGTCCGACTCTCTCTTGTTTCATGCGTGCCCCTCGCTCACCGCGCTCACCCGCGCCCACGTTTCCGCTCATTTCCCGCCACCTTGTGCTCATACATCCTTAATATTATTCGATGACATACGAGAATGTTTACTTTTTTTGTGTTCAAACAACGCTTTCAGATAGTTCGAATGTGTTTTTTTTTTCTTTAATTTTACTTACCTTAACAGGATGGGACTATTGAGTCGATAAAATGGCAGAAATAACGAATAATTTCCACTTTTTATTGGCTCCATAATTTAATTTCTGACACTTCTAGCTGTCACGAAGTTATGGGAATTCTACAGCTATACTTGGCTCACTTGACGCAGCGTATTTTTCGTTGCCTATGCTGAATAAAGTTGTTTTTTCAGCCTAAGCAGTGCCAAGCCGTCTTTTCACTGTTAATACGATAAAACACCATCTAACGGCTGCAAATCAGACCGAAAAAGTCCGCCAATTGGGCATGAGTGACGAAAAAAAAATTCTATATGAAATGTTCATCTTTTCAAGTGCTTTCCAAATATATCTGAAAATATATTTTATTCATATTAAATATATTTCTACTGTAAATAATTACATATTTTCCCATATATTTCCGAATATATTTTATTTCCGCGGGGCCTTTACTTTTTTTCTTTTTAAATTTACAATTATTTTTTCGCTGTTAATACACTACGTCGATTGCGAGCTACACTTTTTCTAAATAAATAAAAATCGATCCATAGTTCATCACGCATCTGGTGATTCAGCTTGAAGACGAAAAATTCCTTTACACTGGTATTTTCAAATTCCTTTATCGTTATTTATCCCGTTGAGGAATCTTTAATATAACAACGGAGAATCATGCAGAAGCAATGTAACAGTTATATAGTCGCAGAGTTTTTCGAACTTCCTTCAGCATTAATCGGTATGAGCTCTTTTTAATTCCCTAGTCTTGTTTTGTACTTTTTTTTTTTTTAATTTGATCCGTCAGGTGAATATTCGGTAGATCGGTTTGATGCAATGTTGCAATAGGTAAAGTCAGTGGCGATGTTTCAACACGAGTTTTACGCGCGTCCGAATATCCTGCCGCGGGTGTTCGGACTTGTGCTGTACGCGATAATTGCTCTCTTCCTATATATGTTTGCATCCGGAGAGATCGATTTTCGATCGGATGCGGCCCGTCGAGTCCTCTCTCGTTCACTTTTCTCGCCACCTCTATCTGTACGTCAGTCGTTTCTTGTCACAGTGCTTTTACGATGTCCTATATGGCCGATTTTACGATTTCAGGCGGAGATCGAATCATTCGGTCGTATCGTCAAAAGCCAACAACGGAGTGTGGAGCGACGACGCAGATGCGAATGATGACGGCCCTTAACGCTTCACCAAAGAATAAAAGCCCTGGTTGGCCATGGCAATTGGCCATTTATACTGAAATTCCTTCCCATTTCGCCTCCGCTATTCCCCATATCGTTGAAAAATCTGATGCTTTTTGTTACACAATCCAAACCTGTACGCGCGGTTCGTCTAATATGAATTTGGTTCGTCTAAATCCACGCTTCTATATATGCCGCATTTCAGGCTGAATGGGACATTGATCAGTTTCGTGACTCTCGCCCACTGCATAAAATTTGGTCCACAATGTTTCATATTGTAAGAAAACCATTGGAAGTCAATAATGATGTAAAACATTTTGTATGAAGTCGAAGGTTGGATACATTTTAAAAATCTAAAAAAAATTATAAAAAATTCTGTATCAGGTATCAAAAGTGGGTAAGCCGTCGCTTGTATAAAAAAAAAATTTCAATTAAATACTAGAAAAATAGAGCTGAACGCCGGCGACGACGGGATATGGTTTGAAAAAATATTTTATCTCATAGAGGAGCTTCAATAATTTTTTTCAGATTTTTCGAAAAAAAATCAAAGTTGAATGACAGTCAGCTGAAAGCCTTAACAGATAAGCTGAAAATAAAATTTCAGGAACCCTGAAATAAAGACGTTCAGTTCCGTTTCGACTTTTTATTGTCCTTGTTCTGATTTTCACTCAAGTTTTTCCTACAATTCGTTCCAGAAACTAGCCTGTTCATGTTATAATTGCAGTCGATTGAATCTAAATGAAGAATCGACTGATTCGGAATCTTTCTCATCTAATCGTTGAATGAGTAAATTTATAACTCGAGGACAATTTGTGACTTTCGTTCCGAAGAAATTCCTGGCGAGGCTATCTGCAGAATTTTACAGGAACAAAGATCAACCGTTGATGAGCATCAGAGCAGCATAAAAAGACATGAATCTAAAAAAAAAGGAAACTACATATGATGAAAAGCAGCAAAAAGCTGCAAGTTGAAACTTGCGAATATCCATCCTGAGGAAGCATCCTCAGTGAGGAAGCTAAACGACACTTTTTGTCGAATCTGCAGCAAGAATCCTACCGTTTAATAAACATAATTCTATACTGATGCCCCCTCGTCGTCTGTTGTTGGTGACCATGAAGACTTCTCGTATATTGCCCGGATACCTGATGGTAAGACGTGAACGGATCATGCGTTGATCCCGATAAGCGAGACAAATGGCAAATCGATGTGCTTCGGCTATGCAGAATATGCTTCACGAATACCGTGCCAGACACCCAAGCCCAATGTCACTACGATCTCTGGTATAAAAACATCGAGATTCTCACGAGCGCGTGAATGGTCTTAACAGAAAAAAAAACCATTAGCAGTGATCATTAAGACGTGCATGAGGGATGATCATCTGGAATTTGCTATTGAAATTCTGAATAAAAAATTTCAACTGATCCAGGTAGTCAAAACTCACGTACGCAGCAATAGGCTTTTTTCCAACTAGACAATATCACGGGACTGTCTCAGTGTTTAGTCACAGCTTAGCTTTGATAACGGCAAACAAAAAAAAACAACGCAAAACTTTTAAAGTCCAAGGGATCGATGCACGCGATATGTACAGAAAAAAAAAAAAAAACGAGGTATGAGAACTATCCGCTGATCAGTGAGAAAAACCAATACATAAATGTGTAATAAATCGGAATACGGTCGTATCGTACAAGCCTGGTATACCCGTATCCTAACATACATAACGGAATAACCATTATATGCATGTATATAAATACTACAAAGGAATGGATTCAGAGGATAATAAAAAAAGCCTCTCACACGTTCAGGGTTGCAAAATAATATAATGGAACGACAACAAGCTCTCACGAGGAGTGAGCCCATTGCAGTGGAAGGGGAAACGCCGACGCGAAATAGTTTCGAAAACACGAGCGAATGAGGGAGAGAGTACCGACAACGGTTCTGCCAGTACGTACTACCATGTATATATATATATAGAACAGTTGACAGTATTCACAGCATGAACCACGAGTATCCCTCGGTCCATGTACACCCCGTTGCAATGCCTTTGCATCGTTCGCTCTGCTGTGCACTGCATATCGCACACCATACCGTACAGATTCGAGACCGCGGATAGTTTCGCGTTTCCGGGGAGGAGGGAAATACCACACCGGCAGATTATATACGAATCTCACCCAATTCCCCCTTCTCTTGGTGAATACAGACCGACAACGGGGCGTCAGAGTTTTCCGGGTGTGCAGCTAACACACAACATTTACTTGAGAATTTGACATGCCGGACGGTGCATAAAGTGCAAATCACCCATGCCCGTCTACTTCCTTCTGCCCCCTTTGTTTTCGCGTATTCCTATCGTTCGACGTTTCAATGTCCGCCCTTTTCCGTTTGTTTTGTTTGCGGTTTGCTCGTTTTGTTCCGATAACGATCGACATGGGATCCCAAAGTGTGTGGCATCGCAATCCTGACGATGACAAGTGAATTGGCTTTAAACATCGCCTGTCAGCAAAAACTTACATACGGATTACGATCTATTTTTGTGCTTGTATTGAGCTTCAGGCTAGACGAGAATCCTCTGAAATTGCGATATTCCTTAGGCGACTGAAATACGAAAAAACTTGGGTCGAGCAAGCTTCACTTTCGAGAATGACTCCTCAGCCAACTATAGCAGCTGCGGTTTTTATTTATTCTACCGAACATTATTGTCCCTGTGTACGTCCATAAACGTTTTGCAATGTATACCGGCATAAGAAACAAGAATTTCCAAAAGATAAGCCATTTTTCGGAGCCATTTGTAATGAGATTTTGTCGATCATTCAGTTAGAAAATTTTCCGTTAAATCGGAAACATGTTAGTTATTGTATATCCACAACTCGAGCTGTTGCGAAATATAGACGATTGGTAAAAAGAAAATAACAGCTGCGGAGCAGTGCTATTTTGAAAAGGTTGAGATTTCAAGGAAAAGCAAAAACGATTAGGGGTGGCTGAATAAGTTGACGCAAACGCTAACAATTGGCGTTTACTCGATATATGCAGCTTCCACAATTGGCACTGTTTGAGAGCTTTTGTTTCCTTTCCGAATTTGTTAAACGCAAAGAACGAGAAAATATCACTTTCGCCTTAAAAAAATCATTGATCACTGTGCGTGAACTTGCTAAATGGATAGCGAAAATCCGTGATTTTTTTCAAGTACTTGACAAAATGGAAATTACAATGGAGATAGGACGTACTGTCTCGATTGTAATTTCAAACAAAAAATTCTTTTCCCGTTTAAGTTCAAACGCACATTCCCCTAATACTGTAGTCTTTGTGTATCGTATATATATATATATATATATTCAGCCACTGTACATCGCAAACTACGAAAACGTAGGTAACTAAACGGCGTCGGTGATTGATCCATCAAACTTCAGGAGCAAGGCTCACCGTGCTCTATTCAAGCACGAAGAAATACCAAGATACTCTGGTGAGTAAGGAAGGGTAGGTGGCGTTTAGAGTTGGCAGGCGCGAGAGCAGTTAATAAAAGCGACGAAGGCTGGGGGGGGGGGGAGGAGGAGGACGTAAAACTGATAGGAGGGAGAGCCATACAACTCACGTATTTCGTAGGTGCTCATAGCGTGAAAACTTAAAGTCAAGACACAATGGGTCTTTTCCTATGTGTGCACTCGAGGACCGAAACCAAACTCACTCGATAATGCACAGAATGTAAGGGCTTGTTCATGTGCCACTGACACTATGACATGCAACAACATACACGTATACACTCCTTGCACGTAACTTCGGTGGATATTGTGTACAATATGTCGATACATACTAAGCCTCTATACCTTCCCTAACCTCTCTCATCATGATCCATGCTCTTCGGTATCCTCAGCCACTACTTCAGTGCAAGTTGTTCCCGCTATTGTATCCAATCCCTATTCCGCGTTGCAAGTTGTTGCGAAAGCCTCACTCATCTATACAGCTGAGAAGAGGAAAGAAAGGAGCAATGTGAGGAAATTCTTTCTCGCGAATGCATGTCACACGCTCGAGAGATCTGGAGCCCTTATAAACTTTTTAAAAGAACACGGAAGAGCGTGAAAAAGCTTGAAGAGGGTAGGGAAAAATCGATGTAGAATCCCTGGCCTGGTTACCTACCAAGGTGCCGGCGGGTCTTTGTGACACTTTATTACGAGAGCCCCCTCACTCGAGACTCCCTCTGCCTATACAGATATATAGATATATGCATACGACGACGTACTTTTTTTATCTTCCTCTCATTTTTTCCGTTTTACAGATCTCTCATCCGGTCTCTTTAGCACCACTCACTGTATGTATCTACTCGACTCGTCTCTTGATGAAGCACACTTCGTACTTTCGACATTCTTTTCGACATTGGTCGATAAAGTAGAGAAATGGGGTTTTTTCTACCTCAAGTCGATTGTATATATATATATATAGTCAACATGGTATAATCCATCATTAGTATTTTCATCATGTTCATCATCACACCTTTTTAGTCTCATTCGTTCGATCTGCCGTCCACATTCCACTCTACGTACCTTCAATGTGCATTATCTTTATTTGATATTCAAGCATGGTGCATCTCGAATAAGGCAATCTGACTAAGAAGCCGTGTTTCTAATTGATCTTCATTATTTTCACTCATTTGATCGTATATTTTTTATTTTCTTCCCCCATACGTTTTTTGATAGACTTATCTTTTACGGCACTAAACTGCACTGAAAATTCGTCTTTTTCACCATGAAAATCGTAAACGCCAACGTGACCTCGTACAGCCTAAAATGTTCCGAAACGTGTCGAGATTATTAGTGTGCCCGCCGTGTGCCATGACATTCAACTTTGTGTCGCTTCGCGGTTCATTAAACTCGGAGCCCCAATGAACTATCGCGTTTTCCACTGTTTAAACTAGCTTTGAATATACTTTCATCCGTCGTACTCTAGCATACATGTAGATTTAACAGTGTTGCGCACACACTAGAAAACGTATATCGTTAGATTCATGATCTCTATCTACCAAGTTACAGCGGCAAAGTACTACTTCTCGGCGCTGTGAGATTGTACTGCGTGTGGCTCCCTCGTTATACAAGGTGAAACTTTATTACGCGATAGGAGCGTTCACCAGTGCCACTATCGTTGGATGACCTAGATAACCGTGAATGAATATCGTTCGTGCTGGACCTTCCCCTTCTTCCACGCGTTTACACAGCTATGTATGAATAAAAAATGAAATGAAAAAAAATCAAAAAAGATGAGATCTCATCAACATCATGATCTCGCATTTGTATTTATAGAGTAGAGTGTACATATAGACAGAGCGGATATTCATTTATATTTCCAGGTCGACTGTCGAAACGCGATTTTAGTATTTTTGTACCGTAGTCCGGCAATGCCAAGCCAAAGAAAAGATAATACGGTGTTTAGGCTGACAACGCTCGCGTCTAGACGTGGCTAATTATTGCATAGTTCACATTTTGATTTTTCATTTCCTTTGTACACATCGAAACTGTCTGGCAAATGGTATACATCACGACGAACCCATTCGTTATTTATTTAGACGAAAAATATCAGAACTGTTTCAGGATCAATTGAGACCTGGCCGCTCGTTATGGTCGGACCCTACCGTCAGAGCTCGAGAATCGGAGAAAAGAAAAAAAAAATGATTACCCTCCGGGAATTCATGCTTTCTAAAATAATCCGAGAGCCCGAGTCACTCACACACGAGAACCGCAAGTCCAGTAATTTTCTCTGTTAGCATCTCTCTCTCTCTATCTCTCTCTTTATTGCGTCTTTCAAGCGTTTCCTTTTTGAGCACTTTCTTCGGGCATGAGAGTGCGCATGAGCGGATGTTTGAGTGATGACAGAGTGGAATCAATTTTGAGTTAATGTTTGAAGTCTGAGTTATCGTGTTTCTTTCCCTGACTTGTCAACGCTTGGTCTGTACGCCACTATATCTTCGACCGCTATTTCTATTTCTATTTCTTTCTTGTATTATATTCTATCTTATTTGTAATTAGTTTTAATTAATTGCTCTGTCTTTCTAGCTTATCTTTTTTGTACTTTTGGGTTTACTGCCTTAGTATAATAAAGATTGGTTCTATTCTATTCTATTCTATTCTTTCTGTCTTTCGATCTCATCCTCTGCATGCATTTAACTAACCTACACGGTTTGAATCTCACGATACGCTGAACCGCGCTGAACATATAAATTTCTGGCATCTGTCCGCTCGCTCAATTCAAATCGCATGATCCCTTTTTCGCCATCGGCATTTTCCCCATATCTTTTTATTTCGTTCAATCCGTCAAATTGTACCTGCTCGTTTCCATTATACCGATAAAGAGACCGAAAACCCTCCGGTTATATTCTGTCCATGCGCCCTATATCCTATATAGATGGAATAATTTCCATGTTTGAAGTTTCGCGACAACGTAACGACATAGTCGCCGCAGGGCGATTTGTGAACGGTCCACACAGCTCAATTGCGAACTCAGCGTTTTACCGTACCCGTTATACAATTCGAGCTCTCGGCCAGTGAATCAGATTTACCTAGATTCATCCAGGAACAACTTATATATATATATATATATATATATATGCTAGAACGGTATAAAACCGTATACTATACGGTAGAAAAAAAACACACGCACACACACACACACACTCGCCCTTTAGGGCTGAGCTAGACATTGTCGCGCTCAGGATTTATTCCAGGTCGGACAATTAGCGGGATATTTATGTGGTCCGGCGACAGGCACGCCAATGGCGCATCGACCGACAACACGGTCGAGCTGCTTGTGTACAACCTCAGGACAGAGCAAACTTGACAGCCACAGGATGGCAAGAGAGTCAATCACTTCTCACCCTTCAACAGCGAAGGGCTCATCGAAGCATGCTTTTCGTAGCCAACTACACCGTACCGGTATTACTGATCACGATCGTTATCGTACCAGTAACAGCTCCGTCCATATGACGTTTGTAGTTTAGTTTCGTGCAACGATATAAGCTCACAGTTCGAGCTAAAACGTTTTCTCTCGTAGACATATGTGCTACTTATCGCGGACCAACTACCGCCAGTCACAGTGCTTACCGTGGGAATGAGGCAAAATTTATTAACAGATGGATTTAAAAAAACTAAGGTAATTCATTTTTCATCAACGAATGTTTTTTTAATTGCGATAAAGTTGTCTTATGACATAAATTCGTAGTTTCTAAGTATAGCGATCACGTACAACGAACCCAGCTGTCACGCCGGAGCATCCGATCTCATAACTCTAGTTGCTAATTCGATATATCCTTTATAGCAAGACTTTGGATCCGTTTAAGAGCCTTAAGTTCAACTTGAGACACTTGAAATTCCATGAAACTTTGCATTATTAAAAGATAATTCAGCGAGTATGCCGATCATTCAATTAAATGACGATGACGATTGATAAATAGGATCCTGCCAAGCTCTCTTTTGTCTCTCTTACACGCGTCCCTGAGTATTGTTTTCAATGGTCGGTATCGTCGGGCATTTATCGCTGAATCCCGGGGAACAATGGCGGATTTGCGGTGTGTCCGAGGGGCCATCTCGAATCCATTGCCGTAGCCAAATGTTTCTGGAGCATTAAATCCATTGTAAAGTGTGTGGGGTGCGACAGAGGGATGGTTTTCCGCGAAAGCGAAACACCGAGCGATAATGTTGCAGTGTTCATCGTTCAATCCTATTGCTCTGCCATAGTTGAATGCTTCTCTTTCTCTCTCTCTCTCTCTCTCTCTCTCTCTCTCTCTCTCTCTCTCTCTCTCTCTCTCTCTCTCTCTCTCTCTCTCTCTCTCTCTCTCTCTCTCTCTCTCTCTCTCTCTCTCTCTCTCTCTCTCTCTTTCTCTCTTTCTCTCTTTTGCCTGGTGGGTTTCACACATGGATTCTGTCGCGCTCATCTCGTTCTGTGTTTATGGTACGGCCATCTATAAATGTTCCACACAGGCCAACAGCCGCGAGAAATAAAAGAACAAACTGAGCACGTCGTGTACTAGATGATGATGGCATTTGGTGGAAGGTTGAAGGTATATGTACAAAAGTATTGCCGTATACTGCTGTACGTAATAGGTAATAACACGGAGTAAGCTCACGTATACGTGTAGTGTGCTGGAAAAATTCCAAACGTCACGCGTTGTTTTATTTTTTCCTTTCCGTTGAGAATTTAAGATAGTATTTCAAAGTGTTTGTCTTTTTCTTCCTGATAGTGTTTAAAATCATAAAATATGTCCCTGGAGAGACCCGAATCATAAATCTAAGGACTAGGTGAGCATGGTGGTCGAAGCCTCTGAGTCACGTGAAACTTCCCAGCAAATCCTTGACGACCCCGTGACGATTCAAGGGTATGGAAAATCTAAAGACAGTACGTATTGTGAGAGCATGTTGAAACAACGGAAAACAGATATTTGTAATTCTTCGAACTAACGACAAAATATATATTCACACCATAGCATTGAACAAAATATCTTCCACTTGTCAAATGACTCTACGTACTTATTAGTTGATGATTGCTTAAAGTAGTCGTTGTACACTTGGCACGTATCGCACAATTTTGTGAATTTATGAATTTTGTGAAATGTAGTAAAATCCTCAAGGACTGTTGCTTTGAGACATCAAACTTCAATTGCTTATAATCGTCATTCAGACACGTTTTTCATCGAATCACGATCGGTAAAGATAATATATAATCGAGATTCTCCGATTTCAGAATCTATTGATGATATGAGTATTTTAAAAATACAATTTCTTGGCTTACGCGAAAATCAAAACCATTGTAGATATTCCGTATACATTCTCGCGTAAGAACGGATTCCAATAGTATACTTGAAAGGATTGATGCAACGAGAAGCATGTGAGGGAAGAGAGAAAGAATCAAAAAGCGTAAAGATATTTTTTCATTTATACTGCCAAATTCCATGAGATACTGAGATAAAAAATTCGACGATAGTAAATAATATACAGGTCTGTGTATGACTCGTATATGTATATAAATCTGCGCACGTAAACTCTAAATATCAGTCGTAAATAGTCGATAGCGCTCGTTATACGTCGTGCAAATGGAGAGTGCTTGATCAATTCTGCAAAAACACATGCGTGTATATATATAGTTCTTGTGGATATAACATATTCACACACAATATTATACACCTATGTATTCATATATTTTTATAGAGGAAAATTCATGGATAACTGGAGAATATTAATTCCATTTGCACCGGGACAAAATCAGCTATTGCCCATTGCACGATCAAACGATGTAGTATGAAACTTCAATAAATTACGGATACATAATACATGATATCATGCTACTCTGCACTATATGTCATGCTCTACGAGCGTGCAAGCCTGTAGATTCATACGTAATTCATTTTTTGCCTACTAGAATAATTCGTAATCGCTTAATTAATCGAGAGCCACAGTTATCGTTCGATAAATCACGATCGGATAAATATCAATTCCCAATTCAGGGAATTCGTATGTGTAAACAGACTCTAGCCGTTCTACACGAAGACCTCCGCGCATGTGGAGACCTGAATTTGGATTGCTGCAAAAAAAATGTCTGCTTCACCTGTAAATCAGTCGATTTGAAATGACGATTTACCCAAAACAGCGTATGTGTGTTTTTCGACATTCGGTTAATTTTAAGACCGCGAGTTCTCGATAAAGGATCGAAACATATACATATATATAGCCCGGGTGAGCAATGATGGCCGGGGAAGCAGTGAGATTGAACTTTACGAATCAATTAGAATGCTTGGATGAGGTAAGAGTGAAAAGTGAAAATAACCGTAATCAACCCCCACCCCCAGTTCCCAGATTGTTAAGATCGGATATTTTTTTAGTTGGCGTGGAATTTCTATGCACACATCTGTCCTAGTATATACCTATATAAACGCTTTCTGTAGCAGGCTGTTCCCTCGACCTCATCGTGCCGAAAATTGAATCGGCACTATGTACGTATACGTAGTAGTGTGACTCCGGGATGAATAAAAAATAAAAAAAAATAAAACCCCCAGAGTTCCGTTCAGATTACCGTGCGAGCTACTCCCCGATGCTCTAGGGACGATAACCGAAGAAGGAGGTCAACGAGGTCCTCAAGCATATCGACAGAACGGGTTTTCGGTGGCTCTCGGTTGTGGAAAATCCCTGTTGCAGAGACTCAGTGCATGGAGTATTGCTGCTTTCTCGGGGTGTACTCGTATATATATATGTCGCATTCCACGTCAACTCAGCCACCCCGTTTTTTTTATTGTCTCGAAAAAATTATTCAGCATGGGCATTTCAAAGGACAATATATCCATGACATTTTACCAAAATTTCATCCCCCCACTATTTTTGGTTCTCGAGATAATGGTTGATGAAGTCTCAATTTTGTAAAAATCATAACTTCGTAACTACTAATCGGATTTAAACGATTAAAAAAAGAATCTTTTTTATTTTTTTTTGCCCTTTTCGAAAAAAAAATATGTCATCATCGGATAAAAGCTCATTAGACAGTTTTCGGGGTAAATTAACAAAAAACAATTTTTTCCTCGTCACTGATGCCTTGTTCCATTTTGAAAAAATCCTGCGGAGTTGTGTATTGCTTCCCTCTATAAGAAAAAAAAATACTGAGTAGAATTCCGATTGGCCCTTTCGTGGAAAAAAAAAAAAAACCGAAAAATTTCCCCGAAAACTGTCTAATGAACTTTTCTCCGATGACGGCATATTTTTTTTCAAAAAGGGCAAAAAAAAATAAAAACGATTCTTTTTTTAGTCGTTAAAATCCGATTAGCCGTTACGAAGTTATGATTTTCACAAAATTGAGAATTTATTAATCATTATCTCGAGAACCAACAATAGTGGGGGGACGAAATTTTGGTAAAATTTCATGGATATATTGTACTTTGAAATGCCCATACTGAATAATTTTTTCGAGACCAAAAAAAAAAACGGGGTGGCTGAGTTGACGTGGCTGCGTTGACGTGTCGTATTCCACGTTAACTCATCAACCACCCCGTTTTTTTTTGTCTCGAAAAAATTATTCAGTATAGGCATTTCAAAGTACAATATATCCATGACATTTTACCAAAATTTCATCCCCCCACTATTGTTGGTTCTCGATATAATGATTAATAAATTCTCAATTTTGTAAAAATCATAACTTCGTAACGGCTGATCGGATTTTCACGATTAAAAAACGAATCTTTTTTATTTTTTTTGCGCTTTTCGAAAAAAAATATGTCGTCATCAGAGAAAAGTTCATTAGACAGTTTTCGGGGAAATTTTTCGATTTTTTTTTTTTTTCTACGAAAGGGCCAATCGGAATTCTACTCAGTATTTTTTTTTCTGATAGAAGGAGGCAATACACAACTCCACAGAATTTTTTCAAAATGGAACAAGGCATCAGTGAAGAGGGAAAAATTGTTTTTTTGTTAATTTACTCCGAAAAATGTCTAATGAGCTTTTATCCGATGATGACATATTTTTTTTCGAAAAGAGCAAAAAAAATAAAAAAGATTCTTTTTTTAATCGTTTAAATCCGATCAGTAGTTACGAAGTTATGATTTTTACAAAATTGAGACTTCATCAATCATTATCTCGAGAACCAACAATAGTGGGGGGATGAAATTTTGGTAAAATGTCATGGATATATTGTCCTTTGAAATGCCCATACTGAATAATTTTTTCGAGACAATAAAAAAAACGGGGTGGCTGAGTTGACGTGGAATGTCCCATATATATATATGCATATTATATATTATGCATGGAGTATACGCCTCAAATGGGGTATAGTCATCCTGCATGAAGTTGGACGAATTTTGGCTCAGACAATATTAAGCTGCCGTTTGATTCACGAACGGGTGGTTTCATATTTTAACAAAGACGGCCTTCAAGACAAGATTTCATATGGAAAAAAGGTTTCATTATAACAAATTTTCCGAACGACCGTTCGTAAATTTTGGCTGCAGAACTTTTATCGTATTCTAAAAATTCCCTCGTATAGAAATTCTCGTACGAAAATCGTTCCTTTCCACCTGAAATATCTCATACAGTACGACACATGTACTGAATATGGTTTGTCCGCAGCGATGGAGAACCACGCCAACAGGGCGAGAAGATATCAACCCTGTCTCTCGCCAGGACGAGATATCATGCGAAATACCCGTATATGGGTTATTCCACATAATAAAAATCGATTTTTGGCCGATAGAAACTTTCGCGACATGCAGCTCAAACTGCAAACGGTCGCCTCGCAGATCTGTGACTTTGAATTGTAGACTATTTTACACCTCAGCGGTATGCTTCAATTATTCTGAGCGCCAAGTACTTATTTGTACGTTCTTGAAGCTATTTTTATTTAGCAGGAGGCTTAAAAATATAAATGCATACATATTTCAAGCACAAATCGAAATTCACTTTTTCATCGTCTCAAAGATTACTCAAAGGTTATTAGCAGGCAACGAAAGAATATCTTACAAAAAAAATTGAGAAACCTGTTTTTATTTATTTCATTCTTAATATCAGTATCCGTGAATTTCACGTCTTCGAAGAATCACCTCTGATTTATTCCGTTTCATGTGAAGTACCCCATACATGCATGTATATCGAATAGGAACAAGAGGAGCATCTCGCTTTTGAGTAACTAAGTCAGAGTCTCGTGTACCGGTACCTCCCACGAGTATCTATAGCACTGTTGCTCGCTATGTATGGTGCGTGTATGTGTGTATTGGCTCAGAGATGAAAGGCCTCGGCATACGCAGCTCCTGAAACCCTCATCCCTGATCCCTTAAGCTGCCACCGCTATGCCTTCCTCGTGCTACCGAAAGACGAGAGACGGAGTGAACGATTTTTTGAGGAATCAGTTGGATTGCTCTGCAATGTTACTCCAAGTGTGGTACTGTGTGTGTGTGTGTGTGTGTGTGTGTGTGTGTGTGTGTGTGTACATGGTATGTGGGGGAAGGAAGTGGGACGACGTCAACGAGGAATGACTTCTTTCGATTTGCCGAGTCTCGCAGGAGCGTTGCACTGTCGTTCTTGGGTAAATACATTTTTGCGAAATTCCAGTCCACCATTTAACCATTTGTTTCTTTGGCAACGAGAGACGCAGAAGTCTTGTAAAAAAAAAAAAAAAATTAACCATTTCCTAACACAATAATTATGAATAAAAATTAATTTTAGAAATACTAGTCTCAAAAAATTGCTTAAGCGGATTTGTCAGCGTGTACATGTGTGCGTTTGTGTTTATAAAGCGCATGTCAGTGCGTGTGATACTGCATTAAAAAACATTCATGTGTTTGAAAAAAGTTGACGGATTTTTTTTTTCACCATCTTTTTTCATTCGCTATCATTTCGTCATAAAATTGAAATTAATTCTATTTCATTCAAATTGTGACCATCTTACTGATATCCAGAATTAATATAGGTCTAACCGGATGTGGTTATGTTTGAAGTGCTGTCGATTAGCTCAGAGGCTTGGTTAAGAGAAATGAAAAAAAAAAAAAGAGAGAATAGCTACGACGGTTCAGACAAGCTCAAGTGAGCGGTCGGAGGTCACCCATTAAGACTCTTAACACACGGTCTCAATCACGGGGGTTAATGGAGATTCCGACGACGACGACGACGACGACGACGACGAGGAACGAGGAAGATCAGACAGAGGAGAGAATCGGGGGACCATGGGTTACGGTGCTTAACTCGTGTGCCAAGGTGCGATTACCATGAGAGGAGGTTCGAACGAGCGTCGAGGGTCGACGCGTGACCCAGGATAACCGAACGGTTTCCAGGGGGTTTTTGACCCATTACCGATCTCTGAACGCTAGTTTATCCTCTTTCTCTCTCTCTCTCTCTCTCTCTCTCTCTCTCTCTCTCTCTCTCTCTCTCTCTCTCTCTCTCTCTCTCTCTCTCTCCTCTCTCTCTCTCTCTCTCTCTCTCTCTCTCTCTCTCTCTCTTTCTCTCTCTCTCTCTCTCTTTTGATATCCTCCATCTCCTTTTCCACATCGCCATTCCATCTCTGTGTACTTACCTCACCTCGATCTAAAGCATGAAAACATTATACACGTTATTACATTGATATTGGGAAGATTCTCTGGACTGTCGAAATCGAGAGCAGAATATGACATCGCTATTCGCCATATAGCAATGTCCTAAAGATATACGCTAACATATCTCCAGAGGATCACCAGACTTGGAACAATGAACGAATAAAAACATAAAACAAAGTTGGGAATTCTCATCGCAGCGTCATTCTATATGCCGGAAATTGATTTTCAAAAACTGGAGAATTTTATGGATGGAAAAAATTTTCGCGTATACAACGATGAGTCCATACGACTTATTATTTTACGTATAACGAATAGGCTCAATTGTAAATGGGTCTCTCGTTATCGGTCTGGACTCGATAACATTTCGAATCGACTATCATGGCCAAAAATTGTCATGAAAATTGAGCTTTATATGTCGTCGTTAAAAATGTAATACAATAAAGGTTCGGCCGAGATCCAATTTATCACCCTGATTTTTTTTTTTTTTCATATCCAACAACGAGATTGCTCGAAAAATTGATTTGTTTCGAAATTCCGTTTACACGTCGAATTCTCTCGATACCAATATCGTTTTTCATTTCATCCAATTTCGACTCGTGGTTCTTTTTTTTTGTTATCGCATCCTCACCGGTATGTTACAAAACACATATGCGCGAGCCAGATGTATATAAATATGTTGTCAAATTAGCTTTCATCGAAATACAATGCAATACCAATTTCAACGAAATAATTAGCAGTCGTATAACTCTGTGATGTGCTCGTGGTTCTAAAAAATGTATATATATATATGTCGCATTCCACGTCAACTCAGCCACCCCGTTTTTTTTATTGTCTCGAAAAAATTATTCAGTATGGGCATTTCAAAGAACAATATATCCACGACATTTTACCAAAATTTCATCCCCCCACTATTGTTGGTTCTCGAGATAATGATTAATGAAGTCTCAATTTTGTAAAAATCATAACTTCGTAACTACTGATCGGATTTAAACGATTAAAAAAAGAATCTTTTTTATTTTTTTTGCCCTTTTCGAAAAAAAATATGTCATCATCGGATAAAAGCTCATTATACAGTTTTCGGGGTAAATTAACAAAAAACAATTTTTTCCTCGTCACTGATGCCTTGTTCCATTTTGAAAAAATTTTGCGGAGTTGTGTATCGCTTTCCTCTATCAGAAAAAAAATACTGAGTAGAATTCCGATTGGCCCTTTTGTGGAAAAAAAAAAAAAAATCGAAAAATTTCCCCGAAAACTGTCTAATGAACTTTTTTCCAATGACGGCATATTTTTTTTTCAAAAAGGGCAAAAAAAATCAAAAAGATTCGTTTTTTAGTCGTTAAAATCCGATCAGCCGTTACGAAGTTATGATTTTCACAAAATTGAGAATTTATTAATCATTATCTCGAGAACCAACAATAGTGGGGGGACGAAATTTTGGTAAAATTTCATGGATATATTGTACTTTGAAATGCCTACACTGAATAATTTTTTCGAGACAAAAAAAAACGGGGTGGCTGATGAGTTAACGTGGAATACGACACGTCAACGCAGCCACGTCAACTCAGCCACCCCGTTTTTTTTTTTGGTCTCGAAAAAATTATTCAGTATGGGCATTTCAAAGTACAATATATACATGAAATTTTACCAAAATTTCGTCCCCCCACTATTGTTGGTTCTCGAGATAATGATTAATAAATTCTCAATTTTGTGAAAATCATAACTTCGTAACGGCTGATCGGATTTTAACGACTAAAAAACGAATCTTTTTTATTTTTTTTGCCCTTTTTGAAAAAAAAATATGCCGTCATTGGAAAAAAGTTCATTAGACAGTTTTCGGGGAAATTTTTCGATTTTTTTTTTTCCACAAAAGGGCCAATCGGAATTCTACTCAGTATTTTTTTTCTGATAGAGGAAAGCGATACACAACTCCGCAAATTTTTTTCAAAATGGAACAAGGCATCAGTGACGAGGAAAAAATTGTTTTTTGTTAATTTACCCCGAAAACTGTATAATGAGCTTTTATCCGATGATGACATATTTTTTTTCGAAAAGGGCAAAAAAAATAAAAAAGATTTTTTTTTCAATCGTTTAAATCCGATCAGTAGTTACGAAGTTATGATTTTTACAAAATTGAGACTTCATTAATCATTATCTCGAGAACCAACAATAGTGGGGGGATGAAATTTTGGTAAAATGTCATGGATATATTGTCCTTTGAAATGCCCATACTGAATAATTTTTTCGAGACAATAAAAAAAACGGGGTGGCTGAGTTGACGTGAAATGTCCCATATA